>CM060330.1:26849990-26859990 GCA_030674155.1 Stramonita haemastoma
AGCTAGTTTGTGTGAAGGAAAGGTGGTAAGTGTACGCGACAAAAAACAGAGTGTAATGGATGGGGAAAAAAATGGGGTCAAAACGTGATACGAAGCACCACACAGTCCGGCCCAGACTTTTTGCTTTCTATGCAAGACATCAAAATTCACAGAGAACCAGGGCATTGATTATAGTGTTTATAATTGCTCAGCCAACTGCCAATTCGTAAAGAGGACAGGCATCGATAATACCATTGGAGGGGGAATTCCTATCATTTGCATAACTATGGCAAAACATTCGAGAAAACAGACAAGTAAACAAGGATAAAGTGCCAACCAGGTGGAAGGGAGGCAGGGGTGGGGGGGAAGCTGATGGAGAGAGAATCGATCCCTTATGATCACCACACTCAATGAACTTAGGTCAACAAACACACACAAACACACACACACAAACACACACACACACACACAACACACCACACACACACACACACACACACAGACACACACACACACACACACACACACACACACACACACACACACACACACACACACACCACACACAACACACACACACACACACACTACCCTCCCTCATCTCCCTCTCACCATCTCTTTCCCTTTCTCTACCCCACCCCACCCCACTCCACTCCACTCCACTCCACTCCACCCATCCACCCACTCATACATTTTCATCATCTCCTTCTCTCCTTTCCTCTCCACTGCCGCCCCCCCCCTACCCCCAGCCCCCCACCTCCCACCCCCACGCTTCCTCTTCTCTCTGTTAGGACCTCCTTTCCATCTCCGTTCAGCAGTATTGATCAAGGTCCTACACGTGTGTGCCCATTCAAAAACGCGCGAAAACCACGCGCACACGAGTCAACGGTCGGTCATTGCTCAGCTCAGGGAAGAGTGCATGCGCGTTTAGTGATGGCGTGCGCGCGCGCGCGCGAGTGTGTGTGTGTGTGTGTTTGTTGTGTGTGCGTGTGTTTGCTTTTGGTGTCAAGGTGAAAAGTAGAAGGCGGGGGATATAAACAGCGTTGGTGTGAGTGTTTGGAACCGGCCATGCTTGAACGGTGCCATAGTGGACAGCAAGCAGCTAGTCTACCTTCTCCAGATTCTGTTCGGTTTTTGTGTTGGTCATTCAGTGTCTTCAAAAAGGTGTGGTCATTTTTTGTTGTGTAAGTTTATCCTTGTAAAACAAAGTGAAGATTTTTTTTTTTCACCTCCCCTTTTCCAGGTCTGAATCAGCTTTAATCTTCTTATTTCTACCATGAGAGATTGTTCTGAAAAAAAAGATTCTGGTTATCAACTTAGAATTTTGTTAAAGACTTCAACCAGATTTTCATGAGTGGGGGGTTTTAAGGGGTGTTGACAGTTTTTAGATTCTGAGTAGAAGATGGTTTATGGGATTAAAAAAAATATATTGAGAGCACAGAAAGCTTACTGAGGGAGTTACCTAACAGAAAGGTGGCAGGAGAGGAGGTTGTGTGTATGGATTGGGGGATCGTTTGGCACAGTGGAGCTTTGGGGCTCTCTGGCACATGTGTGCTGCAAGGTTGGGTTACATCACTGTTTTTGTTGCTCCTTCTCGCTGTTTTGCTCTTTCTGTGTTGTGCTTATAGCCGCTGTTTGTTATAATCATATTCTTGTTCTTTTTATTTTTCTTCTTTCTCTTTTCCGTCGTTTTTTGCTTCTTTTTCTGCTTCTTTTTCTACTTCTTCTGCTTCTGCTGCTGCTGCTGCTGCTGCTGCTGCTGCTGCTGCTGCTGCTGCTGCTGCTGCTACTACTACTACTACTACTACTACTACTACTACTACTACTACTACTACTACTACTACTACTACTTTATCATCATCATCATCATCATCATCATCAGCAGCAGCAGCAGCAGCAGCAGCAGCAGCAGCAGCAGCAGCATCTTTTTATTATTATTATTATTATTATTATTATTATTATTATTATTATTATTATTATTATTATTATTATTATTATTATTATCATTATTATTATTATTATTATCTTTGTCATTGTGGTTGTCGTCTTTTCCTTGTCTTTGTTCATTTTTTTGGAATATTGTTTTTTGCTTTGCTATTGGATGCACTATAGCCAGTTTCTTCTGTGCCTTGCCTTACATATTGTTCGTTCTCAATCTTTTCAAATAAAGAAGCCAAGCAAATGAATCAGAAAATAATGCAAAACACACACACACACACACACACACACACAGCGCACACACACACACACACACACACACACACACACACACACACACACACACACACACACACACACCCTCCCCAAAAGTCCTTCGGATGAGTCTATAAACCGAGGCCCCGTATACGAACGCACGCAGAACATCTTCCGCACACGTTAAATCCTCTTCCACTTTTCATAAGCGTAGGCCATTGTGTGACGGTGGAAACATGACAAGATAAATAAAACTGGATTCAGACGGGGACTGGATGTAAAAAAAGCACATGAGTGCTTATTCCATTATCCTCGATATAAAAGAATGAATAAATAAATATAAAAGAATAATTAAATAAATGAGTAAATTAATAGATAAACACATGAATGAATAAATAAATAAATATTTAAATAAACACACACACACACACACACACACACACACACACACACACACACACACACACACACACACACACACACACACACACACACACACTCCCCAAAATTCCTTCGGATGAGACTATGAACCGAGGCTCCGTATACGAACGTACGTAGAACATCTTGCGCGCACTTTATCTCCTGTTCCGCTTTTCGTAAGAGCAGGCCTTTGTGTGCAGGTAGAAACAGATGACAAGATTTACAAAACTGGATACACACAGGGACTGGATGTGTATGTAAAAAAGCACATTAGTGCTTATTCTATTATCCTCGATATAAAAGAATAAATAAATAATTATAAAAGAATAAATAAATAAATAAATAAATAAATAATTAAACACACACACACACACACACACACACACACACACACACACACACACACACACACACACACACACACACACACACACGTATACACACACGTGTGTTTGTTTGGTATTTGCATTATTACAGTAAAGTATTCTTTCAAAAAGAGCGAAAGAGGGGGGGAGGAGGGAGGGGGAGGGGGAGGGTAGGAGAGGAGAGAGGAGAGAGGGAGGAGAGAGAGGAGAGGAGGAGAGGGAGAGAGAGAGAGAGAGAGAGAGAGAGAGAGAGAGAAGAGTTAGAGAGAGAGAGAGAAGAGAGAGAGATGAGAAGAGAGAGAGGAGAGAGAGAGAGAGAGAGAGAGAGACATAGCCTATGTTTAGATAAGAAAAAGCAAAACATAGAAAAACAGATAGGCAACAAAGTTCATATTCCCCCAAACAGCAAAAAAACCCACAAAAAACAGCCCCAAACAATTAAAATCCCTAAAGGCTGTTTTATGAAAAAGAAAAAAAATACAGACAACAACTTATCGACATAATTCAAAGAAAAGCATAGTCAAATAATTCCTTCAAAACAAACGGCCTAAGAAAGCCAGCGAACTGACCAAAACAACCAACGAGCATACCAGTCCAAACAAATTCCCCATGAGGATGCTAGGGGTTTGTCAATATTAACAGCATCCCCACTTTCTGGAATATCTGTCAAAGTCAACATCAAAAACACTTTAATCATCTCATAAAGGGTAATTACAATACTGACAGGAATTATAGATACGAATCATAATCTCAAAAGACACAAGATAGATACATTTCATCTTGGTTCAAACATTCTAAGCTAACTTCCAAAAAAATGAAAAGAGAGAGAGAGAGAGAGAGAGAGAGGAGAGAGAGAGTAGAGAGAGGAGAGAGAGAGAGGAGAGAGAGATGAGAGAAGAGAGAGAGAGAGAGATTGGATAAGACTACTGTGCTTTTATACAACCAGTAACAATCGTCAACAGGGATAACACCATAATAGAAAACACACACACACACGCACACACACACACACATACACACACACGCACGCACGCACACGCACACACACACACACACACACACACACACACACACACACACACACACACACACACACACACGAGTAAAATAAAAACAAAATGAACAAAAAAAAAAAAAACCCGAAACAAATCTTTAAAAAAATACCTCAACTCACACCAATACCAACCAAATGCGCGGACGCGCGTGCACGTGTGCATGATTGTGTGTGTGTGTGTGTGTGTGTGTGTGTGTGTGTGTGTGTGTGTGTGTGTGTGTGTGTGTGTGTGTGTGTGCGCGCGTGCGTGCGTGCGCGTGCGTGTGTGTGTGTGTGTGTGTGTTTTCTTGGGTTGTAAAATGTATTAAATTTTTTATATCCAGTTCCCATGTGCATGTGGGTTTGTAATTTTTTTTGAATGTTATCTTTTTGCAGTGGCGCACTGTTGCCTACTCCTCCAAACGGCAAACGTAGTATGTGTGTTTGAGTGTGAGCGCATGCATGTGTGGTGTGTGTGTGTGTGCGTGCCCGTGCGTGCGCGTGCGTACGCGTGCGTGGCTATAGATGTAAATTGTGTAAGTCTATATGCATGTGTGAATGCTCGCATGCACGCCCCAGCTTGAGTAAGAAAGCATTTCAATGTCTATGTCAGCTTCGGAGTCTGAGGGAGCCTGTGCTTCAGCAAACAGTCAAACCTGCTTTAGCCTGCAGGTAATAGGGTTTGTGATGGATAATTTGAATTAACAGAATATTTCTTTTTTTATTCCAGGCGAACCCCACACCCAGACCGAGCAGGAGTTGAAGGGAAAACGAACAAGCCATCTTCTCTCTATTCTTGGTAACACTTGCACTCGAGTTAATTCGATTGCCGACAAGATTAAGGGCACCAGAAAAACTAGACTTTGGAGATCTGATCTTCGCTTCCCCCCCCCCCCCCTCTTCTCTCTCTCTCTGTCTCTCTCTCTCTCTCTCTCTCTCTCTCTCTCTCTCTCTCTCTCTCTCTCTCTCTCTCTCTCTCTCTCTCTCTCTCTCTCTTCTCTCTCTCTCTGGTTGTCGCCCCACTGACTCCTTTCTCTTCCCCTGCCCAGGAGAGCGAGTGTAAAAAGCGTCGTTTTACCAGATAACTGTGTCTCTGAGAATTATTACCGCGCCGCTAGCCCCTCGCCGAAGGCAGATTAAGCAATCAGAGACATCAAACAAACAGGCTGTATCAACCTCTCTCAACACGAGGAAGTCAGCAGGACTAGTTGTGTTACAGAAGCAGCAGTCACCATAGCAGCAAAACTTGTCATAGCAGGACTTTTCTTCACCAAAAGTGACAGGTTTTTTTTTATTATCTTAATTCGGACAGAAATTGCTACTTTAAGATATGAGATACAAAATGTAAACTTTCTTGTAAATTTACATAATTATACACATGGGAAAATGCCTCTCAACTGCACTCACTTGACAACGTAAAGCATATATTGCGTAGAAGGCAAGAACGGAGTTTCTTAACGCTGAAAATTAATCGATGTAAAACAAAATACGGCAACAATGACACTAATAACAAAAGAACTGAAGGCGCAACAGATTTAGCAATAGAACTTGGAAGAAAAAAGCAACCTAAAGCAGGAGTAGTAGTAGTAGAAAAATAGCAATAGCAGCAAAACTGGTGACACTCGGCAAGGAAAGGAAACGTTAGATGTGTCGTGTAGTGTAGTGTAGTGCAGTGCAGTGTGGAGTAGTGCAGTGTAGTGTAGTGCAGTGTGGAGTAGTGCAGTGTAGTGCAGTGTGGAGTCATCATGGAGCAGATGCAGGAGCGGATCGCCAGGTACATGGCCAGCATGGAGAACACCCCCAGGACCTCACACACCCCCACCAACACCTCCGCCTACAACAACGTCAACATCAACTGCCTCGCTCTGCATCACCGCGATGCTGACTCGGATTCGGACATCAGCGAAGTCTCCGGCAGTTCCTGTGACCTCGAACCTGACGAGGACACCGGTCTCTCCCGTGTGGACAGTTTCTCTGGAAACAACAACCGACCCTCCAGATTCCACGCCCTGCTGTTGAATCAGCTGTGCTCTCAGGGAACTGTGCAGAACTGCAACGCCAACACCAGCTGTGTACCCCATCTGGCCAGACAGGAGGGAAACAGACACCCCGGCACCAGGACCAGGCACCAGCCTTTGAACAGACAAAACAGCATCGGAAACAGACCTGACGATGTCAACAGACATCTGATGATCGTAAACAGGCGTCATTCCCAGATTCAGTCTTCTGAGAAAGATTCCCGTGAGGAAAACCAGCATCTATGGCATAACTATCACCATTCCAGACCCCGCCATTCTTCTTCTTCCCGCTATTCGCAGCAGCACCACCACCAGCAGGAGCAGCAGCAAACACCTCAACATCCCCAGGATCAAAGTCATCATTCTCATCGACATCGGCGACATCGTTCCGGGTCTGCAAGCTCCACGGCCAAAGAATCCCCTCACGTCGTCAACAGGCACAGACGAAGATCTGAAGAATCCAAAATGACAGAATTAGAACAAGCACCTCTAGAACACCACCAGTTTGGTCACGGTTCTGAAAGTCCAGAGCTGTTCCGACGCTCTGAACGTCGCCACAGCGTGTGCCGCCATCACCTCAGCCAAATGAAGCAGCAGCACCACTCTGCAGACAACGATCATGTGGTCAGCATTCACCATCAGTACAACCGGCGCCAAAGACGCTCCGTCGGTACGGTATACCCCAGAGCCACCCCCGAAGAACTCAATCAGGACCACCCAGAAAATAACGACCATCAACCCTCAGAGGCTGAGAAAAACCAGAACACCACTCGTGAAATCCGCAGCCCTAAACGCCACCCGTACTCTGAACTCTCCCAGGAGAAAGACGATGACCCTTTCCACAAGAGCCAGCAGCCCCTAATGAAAACTCAGACCCCTACAAGAAGGAAGTCGTCCTCGGCCCGGGAGTCTCCTCAGCACCAGGCGTGGCTAGACACGTACCCGAGAACTCGCCTGCACACCATCAGCGGGGCAGGGGGGGACTTCAAGGCTTCCCTGCACCAGGCCATGTCTCGCATGCACGTCAGCCCCACCACCTCCACCTACAGAGGCCGAGCCATGTCCCTGAAGAAGACCCGAAAGAAACTCACGGACCTGTCCGGGGACTCCTTCAGGCCCCGCACCTGCTCGTTACCCGCCCGAAACCCTTACTGCCGACCCGGCCCCGGCCCCAACCCCAGCCACCTGTCCCCTCCTCTCCCCTTGCACGGGCAGGGCGAGTTCTACACCATCAGGTCCTTCCAGACTACCCGCAAGGGGCAGCTGGTGAAGCGAGGGGACTCCATCAAGTCCCGGAGCAGCAACAGCGTCAGGTCCTCAGCCAGTGGGAGCATCACCGAGCTCACCCACCCCTCTTCCCCGGGCTCCATGTCTCCAGGTGGGGGTGGGGAGAGCGGGGGGCCCTGTTCTCCGACCCACATCACCGCTACTACCACCATCACCACCACAACTCCTTCTTACAGCGTGCTGATGGTGGGGGGAGATGGGGTGGGCAAGTCGTCTCTCACGCGCCAGTTCTCCACTTCAGAGTATCTTGGGCCTTTTGATCTCAACGCTGGTGAGTTTGTGAAGTTTTTGTCTTTTCTGTTGTTTGTTTGTTTGTTTGTTTGTTTGTTTGTTTGTGTGTGTGTGTGTGGTGTTGTGTGTGTGTGTGTGTGTGTGTGTGTGTGTGTGTGTGTGTGTGTGTGTGTGTGTGTGTGTGTGTGTGTGTGTCTGTCTGTCTGTCTGTTTGTCTGTGTCTGTGTGTGTCTGTGTGTGTCTGTGTGTGTCTGTGTGTGTGTTGTATTCATTTATTTTTTTAAAGATATTCTGTTATATCAAGGATAATAGAATAAGCACTCATGTGCTTTTTTCATCCAGTCCCCATGTGTATGCAGTTGTGTGAATATTGTCATCTGTTCCCTCCGGCACACAATGGCCTACTTTTACGAAAAGCGGAACAGGATTTAACGTGTGCGCAAGATGTTCTGCGTGCGTTCGCACACGGGGCCTCAGTTTACAGTCTCATCCAAAAGACTTTTGGGGAGAAGTGGAGTCAGTACTGATGTTAACTCCAGGAGAAAAATCTCCTCGACCGGGAATCGAGCTCGGGTCGTCAAATTGCCAGGGCAATGTTCTGACTATTAGGACATCCCGTTCCCACGTGTGTGTGTGTGTGTGTGTGTGTGTGTGTGTGTGTGTGTGTGTGTGTGTGTGTGTGTGTGTGTGTGTGTGTGTGTGTGTGTGTGTGTGTTTGATTGGTTGATTGAGAGATTGAGTGATTGATTGATTGATTGATTGTTTGATTGATTGCTGTTGGTGGTGGTGGTGTTGCTGCTAGTTTCGGTGGTGCTGGTAGTGGTGGTTATTGTTCTTCGTGTTTTATTGGTGTTTCTTCTTCTTCTTCTTCTTCTTCTTCTTCTTCTTCTTCTTCTTCTTCTTCTTCTTCTTCTTCTGCTTCTGCTTCTTCTTCTGCTTCTACTTCTGCTTCTTCTTCTGCTTCTTCTTCTTCTTTTCATTATCG
Organism: Stramonita haemastoma; assembly: GCA_030674155.1. Classification (NCBI taxonomy): domain Eukaryota; kingdom Metazoa; phylum Mollusca; class Gastropoda; order Neogastropoda; family Muricidae; genus Stramonita; species Stramonita haemastoma. The sequence continues at coordinate 26,858,502 of CM060330.1, forward strand.
TTACTGCTGTTGTTAATGTTGGTGTTGTTGTACTAGTTTGTTCTAGTTTGTTGTTATGATCCTGAAGTTTTGGTTGTTGGCAATATATTTCGGCTTCTTTCGTTTTTCTTCTTTTTGTTTTCATTATTGTTAGTGTTGATGGTGATAACGTTTGTATTGCAAATTTTGTTTTTTCTCCTCCTCCTCCCTCCTCCTCCTCCTCCTCATCTTTCTTCATCTGTGTTTGTCATCTTTGTTATTGTTATTTTTGTTGTTTGTCGTCCTTGAACCTGTCATCATTGCTAATGGTGATGATGGTGATGGTGGTGGTGATAACACTATTATGGCACAATTTTATCTTAGGAGCTTTTGTGCGTGTACATGTATATGAGTTTACACATGAAAACTGCTAAATATCCCCCCTAAGAAAAAAAGAAACAACCCCCCAACCCCCCAAAAAAACAAAACAAAACAAGAGAGAGAGGAGAGAGAGAGAGAGAGAGAGAGAGAGAGAGAGAGAGAGAGAGAGAGAGAGAGAGAGAGAGAGAGAGAGAAGAGAGAAGAGAGAGAGAGAGAGAGAGAGAGAGAGAGAGAAGAGAAAGGAAAGAGAGAGACTTCAGACTTTTATTCTCTCTCTCTCTCTCTCTCTCTCTCTCTCTCTCTCTCTCTCTCTCTCTCTCTCTCTCTCTCTCTCTCTCTCTCTCTCTCTCTCTCTCTCTCTCTCTCTCTCTCTCTCTCTTAATCCGAGAACTAATTAATGCAGGATGATGTTTTCTCTTAATAAATATCATCAAACACTTGATTTGCTTGCTTTACAAGATGCGAGTGTGAGAATGTTCTGAAATTACTCGACCAAAACTGCAGGTGTCTGTATCTCTCTAGCCTGGTTGACGCAGGTATTTATATTATCGCAGTAAGCATAGAGTACAACCCTGCTACGTAGTCTCAAAGCACATGAACTTTCACAGCAGCACCTTTACGCCATCCTGGTTATCACTGATCATCATGCAATTAAAAACAAATTACCTTCGATTCTGTGGCCCCCGTTTGCTCTCGTCTCATGGTGACCTCATATTCGGTTTCCCCATACACCTCTGTGCCTGTGGTGAGTTTGTATCAAAGCCTTTGGGGGTGGATGTTCACGAGGGACAGTCGTTGATGGGACGTTGTGGTCACCACCGCGGGTGGGTGACTCCCTCAGTCTGGCGCCGCGAAAGAGCTAATACTGTCGTTAGTAGCCGGGCTTAGTAGGTGGTGCCCTGTGTATGTTAGCTCAGAACAGGCACCATTGAACACCACCAAAGTGACTCAGCAGCAGTGCAGGCCCCTCTGGTGGTGGCCCTGCAGCGGACTTATATTGATAAGCTCCCTGTAGACTTCCGACCCTGAGAATGGGACATAACGAATCTGAGTATGGCTGTGGCGGTGGGAGGAGCGGTGTGGAAACATCAGGACAGGAATATCACAAAAGGCGGCAAAAAAAGAGAGAAAAATATTAATCTGAATGAAT
>CM060330.1:26877490-26879808 GCA_030674155.1 Stramonita haemastoma
AAACGAAACAGGGCGTTCACACAGAGACAGACGACTGTAGTCCGCCAAGTTTATGGATTTGAAATTAATACGGAAATGAGTCATTTGTTTACTGGTATTGTCAGGAATGTTTTCGCCCAACACGAGGACTGAAGGGTGGAAAAATACCCGGAGGAAAGAAAATCTATACCACACACCTGATAACCGTGTGTGTGTGTGTGTGTGTGTGTGTGTGTGTGTGCGTGTGTGTGTGTGTGTGTGTGTGTGTGTGTGTGTGTGTGTGTGTGTGTGCGTGCGCGTGTGTGCGTGTGTGTGTGTGTGTGGTGCGTGCGTGCGTGCGTGCGTGCGTGCGTGCGTCCGTGCGTGTGTGCTAGCACGCTCATTAAAAAAACAACAAAAACAAATGTAGTTGTAACAGGTTGTCAAAGGCATGTAATGTATCAGATAATAGCGAGTAACATTTGTAGTTGTGATAGCTTTTACATAGTAAATTGGGACTGTTTTCCGTGACCATGTAGCATAGCCACATTACGCATTACGATGCCGCTAGTAGTATCTACGTATGATTATATGAATCCTCATGACCGTAACTTTTATTAACATACCATTTTATTTCAATGACAGGACACTTGCTGCCCTGGGTTCTTTTACACTAGGCGCATGGTTATTCTATTTTAATTTTTGACTCACCCTCACATCTAAAAGATTAACATACAAATCACTACTGATCTAGTGGATAAGGGAAAAGAGTGGAGACCTAGACAGGATTTGAAACCAAGGGGACTAAATTGTCTGGCTGGACGTCTTGCAAGTTAAACAGCAGCCTGGTGTCTTTTTTTTTTTTTTAATCAAGGCCTAACACAGAGTACAGAGCAGCCCCATTCCCCACTTTCCAAAAGCCGAAGCTAAGCACAACCAAACGTAGTTCTACCGCGAATTGCAAACATCATTGCACCTTTAGCCGCCGCTGTAGTCTAGTGGTTCGGGCGTTGTACTCGTAATCTAAAGGTTGTGGGTTCGATCCCAGCTTTCGGCTATGGCGTTGTGCCCTTGGAAAAGGCACTTTACGGCTATTTTCTCACCCCACCCAGGTGTAAAAGGGGTACCAACCTTGTGTTGAAGGTTAACCCTGCGATAGACTGGCGTCCTATCCAGGGGGGAGTCTATGACTCTCAGTCGGTTAACGCCACAGAAACCGGGATAAGCACCGGCCTGATGAGCCTTAGGCTCGGGACAGACTTTAACTTTTAACATTGCACCTTCAGCTTGAGGCACCAGACTTGCAGTTTATGTAATCGCGTTAATCGGTACCTGACCTCTTTAAGAGACAGGCTGGGTAGATGAGGCAGCAGGGGGAGAAGATGACTGACCCCTACCTCAGGATGCTGGCCCAGGAAAGAAAGCTTAAAGTCAGGCTAATCCACAAACAATCATGCGGCAATTTTTTTAGGGGTTCATAATCATAATATTGTTTATAGCCCTACCGACCACGGATGCCATATCAGGGCTAGCTCCTTATTCAGTTTCAGTGGCTCCATTAACTCTCAAGTTCAGGTTCAAAACCAACACTTCCTAATACTTTCAAATATGTAACACCGCCCATCTGGAAATAAAACAACGACAACATTAAATGACACAATGTCTAAATTATTTTGTTCCTTAGGGCAAAATAAAGCAGATTGTGCTGGGGATGCCAGCCCTTACGCTTAATCTATGATCCCCAGATTACAGGAAAAAAACATAAAAAATGATAACAAACATGTTTAAGTACAAGAATATGCATAGAAAGTGCTACATGGGCAAACACCACCGCAGAATGAACATCATGTGCGCATCCCAGTGTTTAGGTATCACTACCTGGTCTCCAGAACAAATAAAGCACAGGCAGAGTGTCATATAATGAATACATGAACATTCTTTGAAAGAGTTGCTTGAAAACAAGCAGGAGGGTGGATTGAGAAGGCAAAAGATAAGCAGAAGAAATTATAGAACGATAAGGAGAAAGACAGGAACAAAAGCAGAGATAGAAAAATAAAGATGTCTAGCACATAATTTCCAGAAGGTGGAGATGCTATTTGTACTGAAAGAGCCCCCGAAAACCCTATGGGGATTTTGGGGGTTAACACAATTACTTTACAGACACCCCCCCCCCCACCCCCCGCTAACGAAGGAGTGACTAAGCGTTCCTTGTGACGTATCTCCTATTAGCAGCATCATTTGGCTGTCATCTACTGCAGTACATGACATGATAGTTATCCTCCCTTCATTTTATTCAACTTTAGCTTTTTGGTTTAGTCTTTTATTTCGGGGATAATGATATAAGCTCTTATGTGCTTTTT
>CM060330.1:26882408-26889908 GCA_030674155.1 Stramonita haemastoma
TTTTACAGGAGTGGAGGCAACGTGATTTCTGAAAACTTTTTAAATGACAGGTTAGAAATAAACCTTTTGGTATGTAAGAGAATTTGAAATCTTGAAATTCTAAAAATCAGTCTGAGACTTTTTGACGACCCTTTACTTTGGATGTATAGCCGCAGTCTGTCCCAGTGTCCTCAAACATCACAGTGTCTACTGTCAGTCTCCGTTGTGGCCCAGACTACAAGCTGTATCAACACACACACACACATACACACACAGAGGCACACACACATACACACACAAGCACACAACACACACACACACACACACACACACACACACACCACACACACACACAAGCACACACACACACACACACACACACACACACACACAACACACACACACACACACACACACACACACACACACACACACACACACACACACACACACACACACACACACACAGAAGCACACACAGCCACACACAACCCCACATCACAACACACACACACACACACACAAACACACACACACAGACACAGACACACACACACACGGACAGACAGACACACACACACACACACACACACACAACACACACACACCACACACACAACCACAACCACAACCACACACACACACACACACACACACACACACACACACACACACACACATACACACACATACACACAAATATATGAGCATGCACACGCTCGCACGCGTATGTGTGCGCGTGTGCGTGCGTGCGTGCGTGTATTTGACAGTTATCTACAACAAATAAGGCAGAGAGGATAACAGGGGGACAGAATTAAGGTTGTGGCAGAGCTAACGAGGAGACTGATGAAACCTGACGTTGATGCGATCGTGGAGTTGTCTCCCCGGTCATTTACCCCTTGAGGTGTCCTCTCACGCTCCTGCTGCTGCCGCTTGCTTTGTTCACAATGATTATGATCTCTGGCTTCTTGTTGTATTGGGTTGGGTTGGGTTGGGTTTGGTTGGGTTTGGTTGGGTTGTGGTGTGTTGTGGTGTGGTGTGTTGTGTTGTATTGATATGTATTGTAGTGACCTGTATGGTGTTCTATTGTGTTGTATTGCATTGCATTGTATTGTGTTGTGTTGTGCTGTGTTATGCTGCGTGGAATTGTATTATACTGTAGTGTATTGTGTTGCATTTTATTGTGTTGTATTGTAACCTATTGTAGTGTATTGTGTTATATTGAATTATATTTTGTTGTACTGTAGTGTGTGTGTGTTTCGTGTGTGTGTGTGTGTGTGTGTGTGTGTGTGTGTGTGTGTGTGTGTGTGTGTGTGTGTGTGTGTGTGTGTGTGTGTGTTTGCGTGTGTGTATGTGTGTATGTGTGTTGTATAGATGACATATGCAACTATATATACACGGGGACTGGATAAAAAAAAAAGCACATGAATGCTTATTCCATTATCCTCGATGTAAAAGAATAAAATGAATAATAAATAAATAAACTAATAGATAAATAAATAAATGCTGCAATTCTTTCATCACACGGGGAATATGGACCGATTTGTAGCAGCCTATAAAAAAGCACATCATTCTTTTATTGTGATCATATATCACATTCTGAGTCAACGGAGGCTAATTATTTTTAGTTCTTGTTATGTTGTTAATCTGCAAATTTAAAAGAAAATACTATTTAATTAAAAAATTTTAAGTCAGACAACTCTTTCAAAATCTATTACAAATAAACATGTTGGACTGCAGGAAGTTTTAAAAAAGTGCGAAATTGACAACATTTTATGTTGCATCGTAACAGACGGTCAGGGTAAGGACTTGAGTGTTTCTAAACTCAATTTTAAATCAAAGGGAAACACCACCCTGCCTTGATACTACAGTATAAGGTAGAAGAAAGCACATTCAGTCTACAAGCAATGGAAACCTCAAAATCCACAGCCTGACCCCCTACATGCCTAAAACACCTCATCAAGGGAAAGTGTTCAGGTGCCATGCAACTCATTTCGTGGTGGAGGGTCAAATATCAGGACAAGATAGCCTTGTGGTCAGAACATTGCGCTCGCAATTTGACGACCCAGGTTCGATTCCCGTTCGATGGGATTTTTCCCCTGGAGTTACCATCAGTGCTGACTCCACTCTCCCCAAAAGTCCTTCGGATGAGATTATAAACCGTAGCCTTGAGTGCGAACGCACGCAGAACGTCTTGCGCACATGTTAAATCCTGTTCCGTTTTTCGTAAGAGTAGGCCATTGTGTGCCGGCGGGAACAGATGACAAGATTTACAAAACTTTATGCATACGGGGACTGGATGTCAAAAAGCACATGTGCTTATTCCATTATTCTCGATATAAAAAAATGTAAAAAGGCCAACAGCGCAGTTTACATCGCCAGTCCTGCCTGAAATATCAGTTAAATTTGCTTCCTATCCATTTATTTTAATTTATTTTATACCACTTTATGTCACAGCAGATTTTTCTGCGTGAAATTCGGGCTGGTCTTCCCGGGGAGAGCGCGTCGCCACAAGTGCAGCGCCTATCCTTTTTTTTTTTCCTTTAGGGATGGTTTCTAAACACGACACCTGTGTGCATGCTGGTTTGTTTTTTTATTATTACAATTTTGTCATCCGCTCCTGCCGGCACACGAAGGCCTGCTCTTCTGAAAGGCGGAACGGGGTTTTAACGTGTGTGCAAGATGTTCTGCGTGCGTTCGCACACGGGGCCTCGGTTGATAGTCTCATCTGAATGACTTTCACATTCAGTTTGATTTTTTCGTCAAACTGGAAAGAAAGGGCGAGGCTGGGTACAAACCCAGAAACTCACGGTTTACATATTGGCAGGCGAACGTCTTAACCATCCTGCCACCTTCCTTCATTTAACCAACAGTCATCTTCATTAAAAGCGGATCTACGGCGACCAGCCTCACTTTGTTTTCCCTGCATCGTGGAGCCTCTAACTCTTTCTTTTCCCCATCGTTCCCCACAGTCGTTTCCAGTCTGCTGGTTCCTAAACTAGGCACCATGACATGCTGTGATGACAAGAAGGGTGTGTGTGTATGTGTGTGTGTGTGTGTGTGTGTGTGTGTGTGTGTGTGTGTGTCTGTGTGTGTGTCTGTGTGTCTGTGTCTGTGTCTGTGTCTGTGGGTGTGTGTGTGCGTGCGAGCGTGTGTGTGTGTGTGTGTGTGTGTGTGTGTGTGTGTGTGTGTGTGTGTGTGTGTGTGTGTGTATGTGTTGTGTGTGTGTGTGTGTGTGGAAGTGTGGAAGTGTGGAAGTGTGTGTGTGTTTGTGTGTGTGTCTGTGTGCTTGTATGTTTGTGTGTGTGTGTATGTGGTGTGTGTTTGTGTGTGTGTGTCTGTGTGTGTGCGTGTGGAAGTGTGTGTGTTTGTGCGTGTGTCTGTGTCTGTGTCTGTGTGTGTGTGTGTGTGTGTGTGTGTGTGTGTGTGTGTGTGTGTGTGTGGGTGGGTGGGTGGGTGTGGGTGAGGGGGGGGGGGCATAAAGGGAGAGAAGTGAAGCGAAGAGAGACAGACAAGGTGGAGGGAGGGTGGGGTGGGGGATCAGGTGCTGAGTAGAAAGACTAATGAGAAAGTGGTTGGATAGGATGACCTTTTTCTGGTATTATCTATGAAAATACCTTCCATTTGTCTCCCTCTGCTCAGCCCCCCCCCCCCCCCCCCCACACACCAACTCCCTCACTTTTCTTTCTCCCTCAGTAAAAAATGGACCCTTCTTTTGCTAGATAAAACATTTTTTTCACTTTTATAAACCCTGTGTGTGTTTTCTTATTTTTATTTATTCTTTTATATCGAGGATAACAGAATAAGCGAGCATGTGCTTTTTACATCCAGTATGCGGTCATCCAGTCCCAGTGTGTATGCAGTTTTGTAAAATCTTATCGTCTGCGTGTGGGGGTGGGGGCGGGGGTGTGGGGGGTGGGGGGTTCTTGAAAGAGAGAGAGAAAGAAAGAAAAAGAGAGAAGGAGAGGGAGACAGAGCGACAGAGAGACAGAGAGAGACAGAGAGAGGAAGAGAGAGGAAGAGAGAGAAGAAGAGAGAGAGACAGTCAGTCAGACATACAGACAGATAGATAAAGAATATTTTTTATTTCAAGCTATCTAGTCTGTTGTTGTTTTTTTAATTTTGAACGTTTGTGACACATTCAACAGACTGTGAGTATTCTTCAACTGGTGCTGTATTTTCTTTTAAATCAAGTTAGTCTTTTTCTCTTGTTGCTGACAAGCGCGACAGAAGACCTTGACACTCATCGCACGATTATTAATTTGCCCAATGCCGGATGCTGGATACAGTAGCAAGAGAATGCTCTGGATCTATTGCAGCTACCATCCTTGATTCTGGCGGACAATAATATTTGTTCTGGATTACATTCACACAGACGCAATAACGGAAGCAATGCCATTGACATATGGCAACTACCACCCTCGATTCAGATGGATAATGATATTTGTGTTTGGATCATAATTATTCATCGCAGAGTAATTCGTTCACCAGACATCAAAGGGAGTACCTTCCATTTTTTGTTTTGTTTTTGCGTATATTAGTTCCGTCACTGTAACAAATCGTTATGCTGACATGATGTGATGGTGAAGGGGACTACATCACGTCACGTTACTGAAATTCCAGTGCAAATCACAAAATTAGTATTAATTCAAACTCAAGCAACCAAAACGTAATTATCAAGTCAGACAAGTCGGATCAAGTGGAAATAGTCTATTACAAGACATCTATTAGAATAACAAATTTCACTATAACAAAGCACAACACCGTTCAGACACACACCCATGTCCTCCAGATTATAATGCCAGGACTCGCATGAACAAACATAGACTGGAAATTCCATACTATTTACAAATAGTCACTATTCATCAAATAACGTCTCCATGATCACGGTTAAATCATTATGAATCATTCGCATCTGAACTCAGTGCAGCAAAATGATTATGCTAACGACTAAAATAGGAGGGAGGCTGGGTTACTATGATGCTTACTTGCATCGTAAAAGCCTGGCAGTTGCACCCCCACATCAAAGGAAACAGGCCAAACCTGATTGCTCTCTCCCACCCACTCCACAACGCTTTTCTAGGTCATTGAACCTGAGAGGGGAGGACCATTTTGCTGGAGACAGAGGTGGGTGGAGAGAGAGAGGGGGTGAGGGAGGAGGGTAGGTAAAGAGAGAGACAGACAGAGATAGACAGAGACAGAGGCAGAGACACGCAGACACACAGACACACAGACACACAGACAGAGACAAATAGACAGACAGGCAGGCAGGCAGACATAGACAGAGAGACAGAGACAGACTGAGGGAGAAATGCAGAGACAGAGAAAAAGAGAGAGATAGAAACAGAGAGACGGAGAGAGACAGAGAGACAGATAGACAGACAGACAGACAGACAGACAGACAGACAGAATCATTTCTTCATACTATGAATTTCATTCACAGTTATCTCACCCTGTCCCTGTCTCTGTTTATCTGTCTAAATTCTTTTGTCTGTCTGTTTGTCTCTCTGTCTCTTTCTGTCTCTCTCTGTCTCTCTGTCTCTCTGTCTCTGTCTCTGTCTGTCTGTCTGTCTGTCTGTCTGTCTGTCTGTCTGTCTGTCTGTCTGTCTGTCTCTCTCTCTCTCTCTCTCTCTCTCTCTTCTCTCTCTCTCTCTCTCTCTCTCTCTCTCTCTCTCTCTCTCTCTCTCTCTTCTCTCTCTCTCTCTCTCTCTCTCTGTTGTTGTTGTTTTTTTTGTTTTTTTTTTTCCCCATGAGGGCCTGGTGTAAAGAAGCCTCTGGTTTACCCAATTACCCTCATTAAAAATTTCGAGTTCGAGTTCGAGTTCGAGTTCTCTCTCTCTTCTGCCCCGACTATGTGATGTCATAGCTATAGATCTGTAGCTGTTTATATCAGTTCTTGGTTTTCTTTGTTTATTAACAGGTGCAACAATAGACTGTTTCCAAATACATGGAAGCTGACCTTCAGTCTAACATTTTTTGGCGGGAAAAAGATTTATAAAAAGTTGACCCAAATAGATGGAAGATGACTTATACTGTACTATTTCATTAGAAACTCCATCAAGTCCTAGTGCTATTTTCTTAGCACAGAGATTATCAATACATGGAATACATACATAAATAAAATAAATGTATAAAATAAAATAAAGTGAAAATAAAATAAGAACTCCATATTAAAGTATATCAATAAGAGCCTCATGCTGGTGATTGGTGACATTACACATACAATCATGCCGTCATTCTACAATTCTAAGTTGATTTTTGGTAGTTTGAACAACCACTGATGTCCCAAAATGCAAAACTCTGCAATCTGTTTCGTACTTTTAGTTAAGTTGGTGTAATTCTTACTTGAAAGTACGAAATACCTTCACACAGACAGACAGACAGACAGACAGACAGACAGACAGACAGACACACACACACACACACACACACACACACACACACACACACACACACACAGAAACACACACACACACACACACACACACACACACAGAAACACACACACACACACACACACACACACACACACACACACACACACACACACACACACACACACACACACACACACCACACACAGCACAAAACTGTTTGTACAGGGACGCTTCTGGGCACAAAATGAAAGATAGCCTGTCTCGGAACAATAGTCACCGTCATTGATTCTCATCAACTATGACATTTGTGTGAGGATTATTTGCATCACAGACTGGAACATCCTCCCCAGACATCAAATGCAAGGTAGTCTATTCTAGTTGTATGCATATCGTATTCGGTATGACCACTTTACTAGATCGTCATCCTCACATGAAGTAATAGCGACACAGTACTACAGTTTCTGTATTTCCAGAGGATTTACAGCTGCCTTTCCCTTTTATTTGTGGATCGGTGGTCTAGAGGTAACGAGCCTGTCTAGTCTAGAAAGCAAAAAGTTCAGGTCGGAGTGTGCGATGGTTGGAATCCCGTTTGGGCTCGAAACTTTTTCCCCCATCCATTAGACCACGAGTGGTGGTCTGGGTGCTAGTCTTTCGGATGAGACGATAAATCGAGCTCCCGTGTATTACTCATTATTATTGAGCGCACGTAAAAGAATCCACGGCAACAAGAGAGTTGTCCCTGGCAAACTTTTGTAGAAAGAGCCACTCTGATAGGGAAACAAATACAGTTGAAGACAATAAAAAGAAAACAATGGGTGGCGCTGCACTTGTGGAGACGCGCTCTCCGCGGGGAGAGTAGTCCGAATTTCACACAGAAAAATATGCTGTGACATTAAGTGGTATAAAATGTTTTTTTAAAAAATGTAAAGTTCGTTTTGTTCTAGTTTTTATTGGTTTACACATAAGTTGCATCTTAGCCATTCTGCCTAGTAGAGCAGGGGGGGGGGGGGGGAGTGGAGAAGGGAGGGAGGGGGAGTAATGGCGGCTTAGAACACGTATAGCCTGCAGATGCAAATGTAGTGACAGTGGCGAGATAGTTTGGGTAACTATGACTAAATTGCTGCGCCGTGTTTATCTCACACTG
>CM060330.1:26897408-26903345 GCA_030674155.1 Stramonita haemastoma
GAAAGATGAAAGTGTGTCACATTCAAAGAATGTGTGCGCGCTCACGTATGAGTATATGTATGTATGTATGTGTGTGTGCGTGTGTGTATGTGTGTGTGTGTGTGTGTGTGTGTGTGTGTGTGTGTGTGTGTGTGTGTGTGTGTGTGTGTGTGTGTGTGTGTGTGTGTGTGTGTGAGAGAGAGAGAGAGAGAGAGAGAGAGAGCATAAGTGCGTATGAGTGAACGTGTTTACAAGAATATATCTAAAGGTATGCATTTGCGAGCCAAGGTAAAAAGGTGTGTGTGTGTGTGTGTGTGTGTGTGTGTGTGTGTGTGTGTGTGTGTGTGTGTGTGTGTGTGTGTGTGTGTGTGTGTGTGTGTTTGTGTGTGTGTGTATGTGTGTGTGTGTGTGTGATGGGGTGGTAAGTATATTATCTCCCATGTGATCAGGGGCGACAATCAGAGCATCGTGTTTCTATTTATAGACACACCTGTGAATTGTCGATGCTCTGTTTTCTTGGGTAGTGGTTGAAAACGTTCTGTAGCATGCAATTCGATTTCACGATGGAAAGTAAATTTCACAACCTCTGTATAAAATTCACATCCCAAACTGTATAATTGTGCCGTGTTTCTGAGGTGCAAACAGAGATTGGACATCAAATATGTCCACTCAGATGTACATATAAAAAGAAAGATCAGCTCAAGGTTTGCCTGACTGCAAGTGATCAACAATACAATGTACTGCAGTACAATACTACGTAAAGCAAACAATACAGTTTGATACAATACAAAACAATGCAAATCCATTCAGTGCAATACAATGTCATGCAATACAATGTAATGCATTTCAAATGATCCTGACCCAAATTCCCATGAAGTCCTCTAGATGAGGCTACATTAAACCCAGGTCCCTTATGCGAACAAAACACACATCTTGTACATAGGGGTCATCAAAACCCTATATATCTCTTTCAGGAGAGAAGAGCAGCTGTGGTAAGTGGCATGGATGACACAAACATACCCAATATGCGAACTGGACAGGAACAGACATCGCTGGGTTCACCTTACCAGCTCTCAACCACTGTGCCATGGTGGCTGTTGAGGTGGTGCTGTTCATGTAGTGACATCACAGCCCCAAAGAGGCAGCCTGGTGAATACAGTATGACAGAACAAAAGCTGGTACAGTGTATACAACAATACGCAGTTTTACATAAAATATTGACTAAATAATTGCATCACAACACAGTGTGGGATCGTGTTCACACGCGAACACATACACACGGCAATCACAAATACACGCTATGGCACCCGCATACACACCCTCAAAAACAAGCCACATATACATCTAGAGAAGATGTGACAAGCTATTTTTCAGTCCTATCATACCCCAACTTTTGCGCAGTAACAGACTCTACAGCACCATGAGAGTGATCTACTGTAGGCACACAGACTTTACTAGCATCTTTGATATGAGTGGTGCTGCTTTTGTGGCGATACTACAGCCCCAAACAAAACTGCCTGGCGAATACAGCATGTCCGTCGGAACAAATGCTAGTCCAGTTTGCGCAACAACACATAGTATAACACATAATAGTAATCATAATCTACAATATGATGCATCACAAACACAGTGCAGGGCCCTCGCCACACACAAAAAGAGGCTAACACAAATGTGAGGCTCCACCAGGAAATAAGTCCCTTAGCACATAACCCACTTTTCTGCTAGGGGACATTTTGGGTAGGTGGGGATGAGGCTGTGGTTTTGAGATTTTGAAGTTAAATATCAAGTCATAGTTTTTCCTTTTGTCTTTAAACGTGTTTTGAAAATAGCCAAGTCCTCATTCTGGCCACCTACTAACTTGTCAATTTCTCATTTTGCCATTTCCTGCAGTTGTAATAACTTGATAGAACTGTCTGATTTTCAATTTGTTTTTTTGGTATTGTATAGCCATTTTATTGCAAATTAATAACATGCCAATAACTAAAAACTGACCTCTGGTGCAATGCGACTCTCTTATGTGGTGCAGTGTCACAAATACAGGCGTGCCTGCCCATACACACCCTCGAAAATAAGGGGCAGATAAATAAGATGTGACAAGAGGCCGGTTGGAGTCCCATCCTACCCCGACTTTTGTGCAGTAACAGAGCCCACGGCACCAAGAGAGTTTTCTACTGTAGGCATACACATTTTACTAACATCTTCAATATGGGTGATGCTGTTCTTGTGGTGATACCACAGCCACAAAGAGAACAGTCTGGCTTGAATCTAGCAAGTCTGTCGGAACGAAAGCTGGTAAAGTGTAGGCAACAATACATAGTATTACACATAATATTAATGAAAATATACAATTGATGCACCACAGCACAGCTCAGCGCAGGGCAGTTGCCACAGGAACACACAAAAAATAGAATAGCACTGTGGTCCAAAAGTTCAAAGCAACATGATAATGATGAGGATCATTTATGGGCGCACTTTCAGACGTATGACCAGTACGCCTGTAGGTATTCTGGGCAATGTGCTCTTAAACATGATACGAGGTGTAGATACAGACAAATGCACTGGGCCTAAGATGCAGTCATTTCTTTAATACACCTAAGATCTGTTTTTTTTTGTTTGAGTGGTTTTGTTTTCTAAGAGATCTGCTTCAGCATCATTAATTTTTTTAATTCATTTTTCCTCTTCATCACATAAATTGTCATGTTGTACTGACGCGTACTGTCCTAACAACACATGTATGCATGCACACACATACACTCGCCCTCGCAAACACACGCATGCTCGCACGCACCCCCCATTCCCCACTGAATACATGCATAATATGCAACATTGGTGTGCATGTGTTGTGTCGTGAAGTGGTCGATATCCTAAAATGAATATGCTCAAGAGAGGTAAGAACTTCTCCCTGGATTTTGAAACAACCTCCCCTTTCCTTTACCAGATGGGCTGTCAATGCACAGACTGCAAATTACGAAACAAACGAATCTAAATCTGGAATTCTTCTTGTGAACGTGCATATCAATAGAACAACAGATTGTCCTTGGTAAGTCAAGGAGTCTTGTACACGTTTTGAGTTTGCAGTCTCGACATAGCTTTTATCTTATATAAAGTATCTTTTTATGGCCATCATTTTGGGTGGGTTTTTCAAGTGTATTGATAGAAAACGAAGTGCCCGGCAGTTTAGAAATAATTTCCAGTTACATTGTTAGGACCAGGTTTTTGCAATTGAAGGTCTTACTCCAGCTAGGGACAGAAAACATATTTAGCGACACAACACACACGTGCAAATCGTGTCTCTGTTGCGAGTTCCTGTGAGTTGATTTGTTTCTTTCTTTTCTTTTTTTTCCTCTTGCCATTTCAAACAGCCTGACATCTGCATGCAGTGTAGACCACTTGAACAGCTGGGAAACCAAAATGTGGGATTTTGAACATCATCGTTTTTGCCTTTGCCTTTTTTATAGAAAGACTATGATGAAGAGCAGCACTGGTGAGTAATTTTTATTTAGAAGTAGCTACTTAGTCAGTAGGCCATTAGGTATGATAGTGGTGAGAAACTCGTGTAGAGCATGGCAGCAAAGAGTCCTCAGAGGACAAGCCCCCTTCAAACAAGTGTTTCGGCCTTTAATCTTCCTTATTTATTTTAAAACTTAGGAAGAAATCCCTGCTTTGTGAATTTCATGACAGCTGCTGCCAAGAAATGTTAATCTTGAGTGCAGCGAGTGATTTGGCACATTCACAAGGACCAGGGCTGAGAGTCTGATCTAGTGTAGTTGTGTCATAAACCAACAAGGCCTATTCCGTGGTTTTGAAAACTGATTGAAACATCTGTGTCGTGAACCAAAATGGTTTGGTGCTGTCACGAATACGCATCCTTCACACACACACACACACACACACACACACACACACACACACACACACACACACACACCACATCCAGACTTTCAAGGCAAGATTGTTTCTGATTAGGACGTTAAAGCAAGATGTTAAGGGAAGGTTTTTAGTGTGAGCTTAAGATCTTAACCCCTCCCCAACCCCCCTCCCCCCTAAAAAAAGCGTAAACCCTTACTCATAATTATGTTAATGCTTGAAATGGGAAAGATGTCGAGATGCTCCCCTTCTTCCTACAGCTGATTTTTTTTTTCTTTTTCAATATTGTCAAATAGTGCTTTAGAATGGAGAAATAAAGATATTTTGTATAAACGATCCTAATATTAAATGGTAGGCAGGCAAGCATCTTTACATCAAAAGGTGCAAATGGACATCTTGTGTTTTAAGACATGTTTATGCATTTTCTTGCTGAAAGTTTTAGCAGAGCAGTTTTGATGTGATCGCAAGAGAACTGACAATAATGTTAAATAGAACGATGTGGTTTTTGCCTGTGGTGATTGTGAATTTTATCATCTTTACAATTTTTTTTCGTTCCGAGGTTCACGCTCCGAGGTTGACTGAAGATGAAATTTTGCATATGCGACCATTTTTGCTCACCGCTAAGGTTGTCGCTTTCCGACTTCAACAATGATGTCTAAACACACCTGTGTGCATGTGGGTTTTTTGTGTGTGTCTTTTTAATACCATCCGTTCCTACCGCCACAGAACGGCCTACTCTTCCGGAAGACGGAACAAGTTTTAACGTGTTGTTATTGTAGTTAATTTTTGCACTTGCTGATATTAAACATTTTTGTCAGCGCATTTACGTTTGCTTGACTCTACATTAATTATGAGTTGGGTTTGGCTTTATCTTGACATAAAAATGTGGACAATAAGTAAATACGTAAATAGTTTGATATCTGAATTTAAAAACGTTGCATGTCATTATTCGTGTGTTAGAGACTGGAGGATCTGAATCCTTTACTACAGCTCCTATCAATGATGTCATTAATGTTGTCCATTACTGGTAATTGGGAGGATCGATGGTCTAGAGATTGATCCCCGTTTATTGCCCGAAACTTTATCCCGTCCACTAGACTGTGAGTGGTGGCCTGCATACAAGTCTTTCGGAACGGATGGTGAACAAGGTCCTGCATGCAGCACACATTCAGCGCACGTAAAAGAATCCACGATACCAAGAAAGAGATCTTCAGCAAAATTCTGTAGAATAAAACCCTTCTTATAGGGAAACTAATACACTTTAAAAAAGGACATTTTTGGAGTGGTACTGCTCTTGTGGCAACGCACTCACCCTGAGAGAGAAGCCCAGATTGTCCGCAGATAAATATGCTGTGACTGGAAGTGGTATTCAATTTATTTTTCAATTTATTTGAATTCAGTTCAGTTGTGAAGTTATTTTACACTGCTTTAGAATAGAAACAAGTAAAACTGTCATTGTCATAACATGGGTGTAAATTTTCATGGTTTGAGATTTTTAAAAAATATATCGCTGTATAATTTTTCACCTACCATATGAACTTACGTGGGTTTTTTTTTGTTCAGGTAAAACTGGGTGGCCAGGAGACCTGCCATGGTAACCTGTCCTAACCAACGTTACATGACATCCCCAGACACCAGAGGAAGAGTTGGGGGTTTTCAACAAGAAGGACCAGACAAACCTCAACATCAAGGACCACACAAACCTCAACATAGACCAGACAAACCTCAACATCAAGGACCACACAAACCTCAACATAGACCACACAAACTTCAACATCAAGGACCACACAAACCTCAACATAAGACCAGACAAACTTCAACATCAAGGACCACACAAACCTCAACATCAAGGACCACACAAACCTCAACATCAAGGACCACACAAACATCAACATCAAGGACCACACAAAACTTCAACATCAAGGACCACACAAACCTCAACATGAAATGCCTGCAGCAGCATCCCAGAGGGAGGGAAAATCACACTCTGCTCTTCAGTCTCCCTTCCTACCATCATCATGGCCACAGATTCCAGAGAAAAGGTATGTAAAACAACGTTTGGGTTGTAGCTTACGGGAAAAAATGTCTTCC
>CM060330.1:26910945-26915945 GCA_030674155.1 Stramonita haemastoma
GTCTCTCTGTCTCTCTCTCTGTCTCTCTCTCTGTCTCTCTCTCTCTCTGTGTCTCTGTGTCTCTCTCTCTCTCTCTCTCTCTCTCTCTCTCTCTCTCTCTCTCTCTCTCTCTCTCTCTCTCTCTCTCTCTCTCTCTCTCTCTCTCTCTCTCTCTCTCTCTCTCTCTCTCTCTCTCTCTCGTCTTCTTTCTTTCTCTTTTTTCTATCTGTCTTTTTGTCTGTCTCTCAGTCTGCCTGTCTTTCTCTATGCGCGCGCGCGTGCGTGCGTGTATGTGTCTGTCTGTCGATATATATTTCCTTCTTTCGTTTTTTTTATTTACGTATACTCTTCTGTTTGTTCTTGTTTTCTCTGTTTTGTTGGTTGTTCTAGAGAAAACATTTCAATGCAAAAAGTAACGTTTTCTTCACCTTGGGGAAGCTGGTTGTATTCAGTCAGGAAGAAGAGATGAAAACAAATCGAAGGAAAAGAAGTACACTATGATTTTGTAACCTTAAAAACTCTCTTTTGCTCCCCTTTTTGGAGGACTTGAATCAAACCAGGCCGACTCTTCGATTTGACGAAGTATAATGTATACAGCCCCGGATAGCTCATCGGTTAAAGTACAACCCCTTTCCAAGCTAAAGTTAGGCAGCTTTGAGCGTTTTTGCTACAGTTCCCCCGTTTACTCAGCAGTGAAATAAATCCTTGCTCTTTTTAGGGTTTGGGAAAGTAACGCAGTGAGGGAGAGGAGATGGGCGCTGCCTTCAATATGCTAGCGTCTGGAGAAGCTGACCATAATAGGTTATGGGAACACTTTTACCATTAACTTTTAATGTATACATTGCGTCTCACCCATCTAAATGAAGACAATGAATACATTTATGAATTAGCAAACGCATAAAGCTGTCCCAGTTGTAAATACCTGCCCTCTTTAGGGTCAGGGAAGGTAAAGCAGCGAGGGAGAGGAGATGGGCACCGCCCTCAATATGCTGGCCCCTAGAGAAGCGGAGGTCTCTGATGCCTCGATCCCCTAGGGCCGTCTAGGCTATGGGATACCTTTACCCCTTTTATATAAAGCTGTCCACAATCATAAGTGTAATTGCAATGCTGAATACCACAGCGTGGTCGTTTCCATAAACATGCTCTCACAACAGTTTCACTTCATCCACTTTAGGAGACAACGGGGGTTGCTGTTTGAGCGTTCAACGACAACACTCTCACTTTCAGAGATAAAAAAGTACACTCTCTTAGGCTTGATGTGGGGAGAGGGGAACAACAACTAAGGTGGAGCACCTCTTTATGCTGACTCCTTGCACTAAGAATATGATAGTCGATGACTGATGGTACCCTTGCACCTGACTGTACCTTTGGCAAGCGGACACTAGGCCTATAGGTGACTTGATAAGGCATTGACATCCATCCAACGGACCCAGGAAGTGGCAGGTTTATATCTCGGCAGCGGTGTCTTGTGAATTAAGCGGAGGTTTGTTTGTTTGTTGTTGTTTTTGTTGTTTTTACCGTATTCTGGGTCAGCATTAAATGCAGAACCGCCAGTGGCATAAATTCTTTCGTGTATGTACGCATACAGATGATCCTATATCTTTTTGCACGTTAAAGATCTTGTCATTGATGTCAGCAATCGGTGGGTCAAGGAAACTCAAGCATACTAAGCATGCATCCTGTGCATATAGAGAGAAATGGGCTCCGCCAGGTCGAACTTACTCACGAATCACTGACAGAAAGGAAGAAAAGAAAAAGACATCTCTCCTTTACAACAGCTACTTTTCGTCCAGTTCCTCGGAAGTCATTGTGGCGTCTTATCAGTAAAATTGTCAGTGACTGGGTCATGAGTAAGTCAAAACTGGTGACGCCCTTCCTTCTGCAAGTTGCAGTCTGCATGCTGGGTACGTTATTGTCATCTGTACCATCGACCGTAGTCAGCCTACTCTTCCAAACAAGATGGATGTGTTTCGTTACCTGTCGTTCGTTCTATTTAAATACAGTGTTTAGCTAGGTTTGAAGCTTCCTCCAAAGAACTTTCAGGGGAATAAGGGGATCAAAATCAATATTAGTTCCAGGGGGAAGAGGCCCATTAAATTCGCTGGTAAGTAGTGAGTTGAACCCCTTCATTTTAAGCTTCAAGATCAGACTGACGCGTTCCCTGGTCATATCCATATTATGGTACCCATGTGAAACGTAGACCATAATACTAAATATCGAAAGAAAAATACAGGCGATGGAGATGAAATGCTTTTTCAAACTTCTTGGTATCTCATACAGAGATCACATAACTTGCGAGGGCGTGAAAAGCAGAATTGAAAACGCCATCGGGCTATATGAAGAGCTCCTAGATCCTGACCTCAGTGGAAAAAAAAGCAAACGAAAGAGGTGCATGCACGTTACATGGATATTTGGATTGGCTAAGACTGTGCCCTTCAGGGAATAGCACAAGGTGGAAGACAAAGAGGCAGATAGAAAAAAAAAACGATAGGAATACAATATCAGAGAGGGAACTGGCCTCGAGCGGAACGACTTGCTACAAAAAGCCTAAAAACCGTGAAGACTGGAGGAAACTGGCTGCAATTTCTTCAAGGGTTCGCAAACAGTTATCCAGACAAAAGGATAGGTAAAGTCATGATCATGCAACTATACCAATAGTTAGGAACCACTGGTTGAACACACAAGCTACCATAAAGTGAGCATCTACACCTACTGGTGTTGGGTATCCTACACTGTAGCCTGTTCAGCCATGTCAGCCATGCTAGCTATTCTGACGGATGACCGCTTCACCAACAACGCCAGTGAAGCGTGAAACAACTTCAGTCTTTCGCTCTTAAGAGCGGCGGCCTGCTGAACCAGCCTCTGATTACTGTTCCTCGGGGCTAAATATTGATCCTCTGATGTAAACTCCTCTCTTCTCCTCGCTTTTAGCACACCCCCCCCCCCCTCAGGATCCGTATCCTCCTACCCCCATCTCTGTCCAAGCCTTCATCGATATACAGTCATAATGATGCTCTCAGCCAGTCAGATGACCGATTGGGGGGGCAGGGTTAGTTGCCTAACGAACCAGGGTGGTGTGCCAGTTTCAGTCTGTCACCTCGTTACCACTCCGTGCTGTCTTTCTTCGGTTGAGGTTTAACGTCAATACCCTCTATTGTGGTTTGATGGACAGGGATGCTCGTTATCCCAAAATAGCGAGAGTGGAAGATGATAGTATGGGAAGGGGAAGGAGAGGGAAACGCATCAATATCTAACTCTGAACTACCGGAGGGGCAAACATCACACCGGAAAGAGAAAGCCCCATTTTCTTGTACTATATGTTCAGGAGTCAAACTCAGAGCTTTTAGATTATCCACAGTGCTCGAGTAGGCTGGGTTACAATTAGAGAAACAGTATTACAGATACAGTTGCAAAAAGCATAAAGCAGGGGACTTTATCTTGATGATCGTAGTTACAATAGCTGCAACTGAAGTTCTCTGTGGTGCCCAATGAATGAGAGTACTCTCAGGATATTTTACCATGTACTTCCTTCCCCATTCACCTGTCCCATAGTCCCGACACCGTGGGGGCACCACTAAAGATTTTGCAATCCGCTTCCTCCACTCCTCACGATCCTCCGCCCTCCATAGCAGATCGCTCCACCCAAGGCCCGTCCACTCTCTGATGTTGTCTTCCATCGATTCCTCTGTATACCTCCCTAATCCCCTCACCCCTTTCACTGTTCCCTGTAGGACAGTCTTCGCCAGTCAAGATTTTCTTGTGACGTACCCGTACCACTTTAGCTTGCATTTTTTCACTGAAGTCAGGAGCTCTTCATATAATGCGATGGCATTTTTTAATTCTGGTTTTCATTTCTTTACTAGTGATGTGATCTCTGTATGAAACCCCAAGGGGTTTGCGAAAGTATCTCATCTCCATTGCCTGTATCCTTCCGCCAATGTCTGTGATATTATGGACCATGTTTCACATGCGTACAACAATATGGACATTACCAAGGAATGCATCACTCTGTAGACGTTCATACTTAGCTCGCAACGAAAATTTTAGCAGCAGAATATTTTATTCAGAATATCAAGCATATAATGATATGCTTTTTGGATATTCTTGGCAGTATGAAGCATGTGTTATATTCCATATGGGAACAAATGAAAGCTAAGACCTAAACCCCCAGCAAGACGGACATATTGTTATGGCTCAAGTTATACATCATGAGGACCACTGGGGCTATCCAGTAGCCACTCTTTACCCGATCAAGCACAAACCACTGAAACCTCTATCCCGACTTTTCGTACTGGTGACGTCCCAGCACTGTTGTTTCTATGCCGCTCACTCCAGTCTCCACCCACACACCCACTTCCATGACTGTTCTGCCACAACCTCACAGCCAGCACTTCTCTAAACACTGTTGCTTACATGGCTCTTTCTCTGGTCTGTGAATCAATAGTTTACATGCAGGACATTATGTGTTCGCTGAACATCTTACTGAAAACAACAACAATGTCTGAGACTCACTAGCCACCTTGGCCCCATGATTACCTCACCAGATTCGTCCAGTTGCATTTCAAATGGACACTTGTTACAGAGTAGCTTAATGTACGGATTACACCTCTCACGAAAACTTTGTTTCCTGACTTAATCATAATAAGCCTTTGAGTTGTTGCGCTAAGAGGAATGTAAATGCATATCTTAGCATTTGCAACATAGCGTAAGAGTTTAGGCAAAGCAGATGAGGAAAATAAAATAATAAACACCCCCCCCCCCCCGAAAAAAAACAGAGCTACTTCCGCACAACTTCATTGATTTTCAACAGTAACATCTCCTCTGCAATAATATTGCCAAAAAGAGGTCAGCTGTAACAGCTACACCTTGTTTTATGAATGAAGACGTCTCCTTCAAAACAAACTGTGTGTATCAGCCTTTTCCCCAGTGCTGTCTGTGTCTCTGATCTGTTGGCACGCAATGGGTGGCACAAAGCAAAACAGCACACTTAGAACGAAACAGAACAGACAGACAGGGTGACA
>CM060330.1:26925945-26928445 GCA_030674155.1 Stramonita haemastoma
GGACAAACACATCACGGTGCATTTTGACAAGGCATGCGAAATTTGTTAAACTAAAGCGCCATAACAATACACTGACTCACAAGCAGTAGATGATAACCTGAAAAACATCAGCATGTTCTTGACCATGTACACGAATACTATAGCATCCCTGCAGAAGAAGGAAAGATGTGGGTGTTCGGTTGTTTTTTTTTATAGTTAACTTATAATTTCTACAGACTTCTATTACTCCTGTCATCATTGGCAAACCTTTTCATTTTGCAAATTACTGCCCTGGGCGATCTGAGATGGAGGACAGAACAAAAAATCATATAACGTTGTGCGACTCTTTTTTCTTTTTATTTATTTACTCTAAACTTTGTTTATTTATTTCTGATTCTATCAGTTTCATTTATAACAATATTCAAAATATACGAAATCAAACGGCTACCTGACTCATCCTATGCAAAACAACGAAACACCAACTCTTGTGTAGGTTCTGTCTGCATTTCATTAACTCATTTCAGAGTTCTCTGTTATTTGTTTTACTCTCAGTTTTTTCATGTATCGAAAAAGGGTTTTGAAGTAACTGAATTTAATGATTTTGTATGTGTGTACCCCCTTTTTATTTTGTTGAGAAAGGTTATGCGCTGAGAGCACATTCCGACATAATTAGACGCTTTTCGGATATAGCAGAAGTGGCATTTTAGTCTGATCTGGCCTACAAACCCTCTCATAAAGGACTATAGTGGAAGCTGATTTCTTGTATGGAGTAGTGCATAAAAAGTTATTTTACAAACAGATGTTTAATATCCATCCCACATTCCATTTTCAGTGACCAGACTTTGAAATCGAGTCGACAGCAAAAAACAAATAAACTGTATAAATGCGTTCGCTGTCTACATGTTAGTGAAAGTAAAGCCCAAGCACCTTCTTATGGCTGGTATGGCGTCTACATTTTAGTGAGAGTATTTATTTATTTATTTATTTATTTATTTATTTATTTATTTATTTATTTATTTATTTATTTATTTATTTATTTATATACTCTTTTTTTATCGAGGATAATGAAATAAGAACTCGTGTGCTATTTTACATCCTGTCCCTGAGTGCATGCATTTTTTTTGTAAATCTTGTCATCTTGTCCCACCGGCACATAATGGCCTACTCTTACGACAAGTTGTTAACTCCATGGATCCATGATAAAAATTCCTCGAACGGGAATCAAACCCGGATCGTCAAATTACAAGCGCAATGTTCTGACCACTAGGCTATCCAGTTCCCCTTAGAGTAGAGATACCAAACCTTTTTCTGGCTGGTTTTGATGTTTTAGAATGTCAAGACACCAAACCTCTTTCTGGCTGATTTGTTGTCTAAAAGTATAAAGATACTAAGCCTTCTTCCAGCTGGTTTGTTGTCTAAAAGTATAAAGATACTAAGCCTTCTTCCAGCTGGTTTGTTGTCTAAAAGTACAAAGATACTAAGCCTTCTTCTAGCTGGTTTGTTGTCTAAAGGTATAAAGATACTAAGCCTTCTAGCTGGTTTGTTGTCTAAAAGTATAAAGATACTAAGCCTTCTAGCTGGTTTGTTGTCTAAAGGTATAAAGATACTAAGCCTTCCAGCTGGTTTGTTGTCTAAAAGTATAAAGATACTAAGCCTTCTTCCAGCTGGTTTGTTGTCTAAAAGTATAAAGATACTAAGCCTTCTTCCAGCTGGTTTGTTGTCTAAAAGTACAAAGATACTAAGCCTTCTTCTAGCTGGTTTGTTGTCTAAAGGTATAAAGATACTAAGCCTTCTAGCTGGTTTGTTGTCTAAAAGTATAAAGATACTAAGCCTTCTAGCTGGTTTGTTGTCTAAAAGTATAAAGATACTAAGCCTTCTAGCTGGTTTGTTGTCTAAAAGTATAAAGATACTAAGCCTTCTAGCTGGTTTGTTGTCTAAAAGTATAAAGATACTAAGTCTTCTTCTAGCTGGTCTGTTGTCTAAAATATAAAGGTAATAAGACTTCTTCTACCTGGTTAGTTGCCTATATATATAAAGGTAATAAGACTTCTTCTAGCTGGTTAGTTGCCTATACATATAAAGGTAATAAGACTTCTTCTAGCTGGTTAGTTGCCTATATATATAAAGGTAATAAGACTTCTTCTAGCTGGTTAGTTGCCTATATATATAAAGGTAATAAGACTTCTTCTAGCTGGTTAGTTGCCTATATATTATATAAAGGTACTAAGACTTCGTCTAGCTGGTTAGTTGCCTATATATATAAAGGTAATAAGACTTCTTTTAGCTGATTTTTTGTCTCAAAGTATAAATGTACTAAACTTTCTTCTGGCTGATTTGTTGTCTAAGAATGTCATGGTACTGAGCCTTCCTTTGGTTGGTTTCTTGTCTATAGTTTTTTTTTAGTGAGAGTAAAGGTATGAACCTTTTTTTCTGGGTGTGGGACTCTGGGATAGTTTCGGTAGCTAGTGAAATAGGGAGAGGGGGGAAGAGGAGCATAATCGCTTTGTGATCTGATTGTACT
>CM060330.1:26938445-26943445 GCA_030674155.1 Stramonita haemastoma
GGAAACTTCATCTAAGTTTGTTGCTATGGCGTGTAGTTGTTCAATAATCGATACTCTATGTTTTATTAAAGTACTTTTTTTTTAAGCGTTTAACTTCTGCAAACTAAAGACAAGCTGGCTGGCTTAAAAAAACAACAACTTTATATGACTTCCCTGTAATATGTCATGTTGCATGTTGTAGAGGGAAATGGGGTACTGGGGCATTAACCCATTTCATTCTCCCACTTCTCATGCTCTTGCAGATTATCAATCAAGGAATACAGGAAGACTGTGCTCTCATCTGTTTCATATATATATATATATATATATATATATATATATATATTTTATAATATATATTTATATATATATATATTATATTATATATATATATATTTTATTATATATGTATAGTAGGCATCCATCAGACTCGGAAGACTATGGAGTTGCGCTCTAGTCTATAGAGCGCAAAGCATGGGTAAGTAAGTATGGAGGGCAAGCTGTTACCCATGCAGCAGACCCCCCCCCCCC
The DNA here is from genome assembly GCA_030674155.1 of Stramonita haemastoma. Taxonomy (NCBI): domain Eukaryota; kingdom Metazoa; phylum Mollusca; class Gastropoda; order Neogastropoda; family Muricidae; genus Stramonita; species Stramonita haemastoma. The sequence continues at coordinate 26,938,956 of CM060330.1, forward strand.
CCCCCCTCTCTCCCAATCATTGGAATGATCCATGGAAAGGCAATGACCGATACGAATAGTTCTAGTACCGTCGCAGGAGCCATCAGAACGTTGCCAATATATATATATATATTTATATATATAATATATTATATTATATATATATATATATATATATATTTATATATATATATATATATATATATGTGTGTGTGTGTGTGTGTGTGTGTGTGTGTGTGTGTGTGTGTGTGTGTGTGTGTGTGACATATATATATACACATAATTATATGAATTGAAAGTGGACATGGTCCGAATAAAGCACGCATGCCTGAATTTATCTGATATGTGCTTGTAATTTCTTTGTTTTTCTCTACCCCTGTTGAATCAGCGCCACGTTATCGAGTGTTAATGTTTAGCAGAACAAGAACACGCGAATAAGTCATTATGCATTTGAACTGAGAAAACAGATGTGTGTGTAAGTGAGAGAGAGAGAACGAGATTAAAGAGTGTGTGTATGTGTGTATGTGTGTGTGATGGGGTGATAATTAGATAATCTCCCATGTGAACGGAGCGCGCAATCGCAGCGTCGTGTTTCTGTTTAGAGACACACCTGTGAATTGTCGATGCTCTGATTCCTTGGGTAGTGGTCGAAAACACTTCGTTGCATACACTTCGCCTTCACGGTGATATGTATTTCTGCAACCTCTTGTTAGAGGTCACATTCTAAACTGACTAGCTGTGCTGCGTTCCCGAGGTTTGTGCAGAGATGGGACATCAGATATGTCCACTCTGTTGTATGTGTGTGTGTGTCTGTCTGTCTGTCTGTCTGTGTCCGTGTCTGAGTGTTTTGTGTGCGACTGTGTGTCTTTGCGGGACGTTTTCGTATGTGTGTGTGTGTATGTCTCTATCTGTCTTCATGTGTACCTGTATACTCTTTGCGAAATGTGTCTGTTGAAGTTTGGTGATATTCAAACCATCGCAACCATTCATTTTTTTCCTTTCCTCCTTCCCGTGGTGGCCCTCTCACCAAGTGCTGCTATCAGGTCGGAGGGTGTAGTGATATGTATGCAACTCACAAGCCATAAAGTCATTTATCTATTCTTTTCATTTTCTTATCGGCCGTTACTGCTTTTTTCTGCTTTCTCCTTTAATTAGTCTGTCACTTCTGTTTCTGTTGCCTTTGTTTTGTCTTTCCGCTGATTAATCTTCTTTCTGCGGCACTTACACACATTGTATTTCCGTCTGCCTACTTCTTTGTTTCAAAAGTGATTAATTATTTTTGTCTTTCTATCGTCTGCTTAGTAATGCTATTTTTCCATTTGCAATTCTCTCTTTGATTTGTGTTTGTTTGTTTGTTGGGATTTTTCCGGGGATGGTGGGGGTGGTCAGAGGTGGGAGCTGTCTTTCTTCTCTCCCCTTTCTCTTGATTAGCTTTGCATTTCGGTTGCTCCCTTTTCAATCCATTCTTCTTTCAATTCCTCATCTTTGGAAAGACAGCGCTTTGTATTCTGAGCTTGTGGTCTCTTTTTGCACCTTTGTTCTGTTCTTTGTCCGCCTAAACTGTCCTTTCTCCCATTGCATTTTTATCTTTTGTTGTCTCTGGTTATCTCTCTGTCTGTCTGTTCCTCTGTAGTGTATTGTGTATTCATATACAAGTGCATGGAGATTTGCTGGTTTTCCCTTGTAGCTTTCTTGATGTTTTTTTTTTCTTATTGGTTTTTCCCTTGTTTATTTAGGTTGTTTTTTTTTTCGTTAGTTATCATTTGATGATTTTCATTGTTTGTTTTTGCTTCTTTTTTTTTATGTTTGTGAATTTGCACTTTAACTTTTAACCAGTGTAGCGGTTGAATAAAGTGCTTGTGCATACAATTCTAGGATAAGATAACGCGTGGGACACATAACACTAAGTAAAGATAATTTGTTGTTTAAACACACAACCCTAAGAAAAGATAAACTCTTGTCCCACAATTCTAATAAGAAATGAGGCACTGGACTCACGACCCTAGGAATTCTAAATTTCTTATTTCCAATGTTTGCAGCAGATGGGAGAAAAAGACCTGAGGATGTTAAGATTTCAATGTCACCTCATTAGCAGACCTGCCAGTGCCTGGCTTCAGTCATGTGAATGCATAATCAGAAAGTTGAGTAGGAGTGTGATTTCATGTAAGCTTTCATGAAATATTGTAAGCTTTTCTTGGTTGCAGAAACATGAACATATAAACATATTCAGAGTGCACCCAGGGTTTCAATAGTTTATTTGGTTGTGGGCTAGTCAAGTGCATGATTCGTGATATAGGGTGTTATAGGATACTTCACATGCAGATCAGCTTTCTAAAGAGGCTGAAAATTGAAGAATTGAAATGCATCAGTTTATTCTCTCTTTTTATCAATATTCAAGTCTGTTTATGTGATTTTCTTTTATTCTAGTTTTTCTTCATTTTCTTTCAGTTCATTTCATTTTGATGTATGTTTTATTTATTCACTGTATTGATATATTTGATTAGTGATTTTACTTATTCATTGACTCGTTTATTTATTCTCTTTAGTTATTCTTTTATTGTAAGATTGCTTGCTTTTGTCAATGTATGGACAACTCTTATTGCACACCTCCTGATCTGCATACCCAATAAACAATTACGTCATTGAACCTGCACTCCCCAAGGGGAGTCATCCAAGAGGAAAGTGTCCGTGTCACTGAGAGTTGTGTTTTCTTCAATGACAGATCAGTCACGATCTCTCTCAGCTCAAACGCTTTGCTTTTTAATTTTTTTGTGTTTTTGTTTGCTTGAGAAGAGGCTTGGGAAAGGAAATGTGGATGTAAGGGCTGTAAGGCTACAAAAGCAAACAGTTTGTGTGTGTGCAGAGTTTTTATAGCATCCATTTTTCTCATGTAGGAGGAGGACAAAAAATGGCATTGTTATAGGTTGTGTGTTTGGTTCTTTATCATTGACGTCCAATGTGGCTTTTTGACAAGTCATAGTATCTTTTCTTGCTGGCAAGTCAGTGTCATGAAAACCAAATAACATTAACAACAAATAGCCATAAAACAAGGCCCCCAACAGCTTGATAAACAACAGCCACAGCAATAACGACAACACCAACTTAGTAAATAGGCTTCTGGGAAAGGATTAGCCACTAGGTTTTCAGGATGAACAGTTCTGAGGCTGTCATGCATTTCCATACCTGTAGTTGTGAGTTGGTGGTTGAGCTTTAAGGCCAAGAGATTTGTGGGGAACATTTGGACACATAATCCTAGGATGAAACGAAGTTTTGAGCACGCAATCCAAAGAAAAGATAAAGTGTGGGACACACAAACTTGGGAGATAATTAATGTTGGATACACAATCCAAACAAGACATACAGTGTGGGACTCACAAACTCAGGATGATAAGAAGTGGTGGACACACAATCTTAAGAAAAGACAATATTGGACACATCATTCTCAAAAGGGATAAAACAATAAATTTACAATGCTAGGAATTCTAAATGTCTTATTTACAATCTTTGCAGCAGATGGAAGAGTAAGGTTGAGGATGTTAAGATTCCAATGTCACCTCATTAACAGACCTGCTAGTGCCAGACTTCAGTCATGCAAATACATAAGCAGAAAGTTGAGTAGGAATGTAAGATTATGTACGTTTCATGTAATATTGTAAGCGTTTTTACTGATTGCAGAAACTCGAACATATTCAGCGTGCACCCAAGGTTTCAATAGCTCATTTGGTTGTGCGCTAGTCAAGTACATAATTGGTAATATAAGGTATATAGGATACTTTACATGCAAATAACCTTCTTACAGAAGCCGAAAATTATAGAATTGATATGCACCATTTATCCCATCTTTCTGATATCATTTTAAATGTTTATCTTTGTTGTTGTTGTTTTTTAAATTCATTTTACATCCTGTTAAGCCAGCTCATTTCAATTTGATGTGTTTGCTTTATTCATATATTTCATTCATGCATTTATTTGTTAATTTTATTATCTATTGGCTCAGTTAACTATACATATATTGACTATTTATTTATTTATCTATCTATTTACTTATTATCTATTTATTTTTGTCTTCATTGTAAAGTTGCTTGCTTTTGTCAATGTATGGATAACTCTCATTGCGCACTTCTTGATACATATACCCAATAAACTATTACGTCCTTGAATCTGCACTTTCAAAGGGAAGTCATTCAAGAGGAAATTGTCCATGTCATTGAGAGTTGTGTTTACTTCCATGACAAATCAGTTACGATCTCTCTCCATTCAAGCTTTTGTTTTCTTTTTGTTGTTTTTTCTCTGTTCCAGAAGAAGGTTGGTGTATAGGAGCAGTCTGGCTACAAAAGCAAACAGTTTTGTGTGTTCAGAGTTTTTACAGCATTCATTTATCTCGTGTAGGAAGAGGACAAAATTGGCATTGTTAAAGGTTGTATTTTCGATTCCCAATGGTTGACGTCCTATACAGCTTTTTCACAACTCATCGTATCTTTTCTTGCTGGCAAGTCAGTGTAATGAAAACC
>CM060330.1:26948445-26953445 GCA_030674155.1 Stramonita haemastoma
ATATAGTAAGAGAGGGAGGGAGGGAGTGTGTGTGTGTATGTGTGTGTGTGTGTGTCTGTATCTGTCTATCTGTCTGTCTGTCTGTCTGTTTGTGAGTGTGTAAGTATGCCTGTATAATTATGTGTGTGTTCTTGCATGCATGTACGCGCGCGCGCACGTGTGTGTGTGTGTGTGTGTGCGTGTGTGTGTGTGTGCACGTGAGCATGATGCATGCATGAATGTGTGTTCTTGTGTGCATGTGCTCATGCCTCAGTGGTTGTACGTGCGCGCATCTGTTGTAGACTGCTTGGTCACGTGTGTTTATGTGAATGAATGCGTTTTTGCGCGTGAGTTGGTGTGTAAGATTGCATGTGTATGTGCCTGCATGTTTATGTGCCTGCATGTTTGTGTGCTTGGATATGCATATATTGCATTTGTGTTCATGAGCACGGAGTTCTTTTTAATGTATTCTTTTATATCGAGGATAATGGAATAAAAACTTGTAGGTGTTTTTTTTTTACATTCAGTCCCCGTGTATGCAGTTTTGTACATCTTGTCATCTGTTCCCACCGACACACAATGGCCTACTCTTACGAACAGTGGAACATAATTTAACATGTGCACAAGATGTGCTGCGTGTGTTCGCACACGGGGCCTTGGTTTATAGTCTCATCCGAAGGACATTTGGGGAGAGTGGAGTCAGCACTGATGATAACTCCAAGGGAAATATCCCCTCGACTGGGAATTGAACCCGGGTCGTCAAATTGCGAGCGCAATGTTCTGACCACAAGGTTATCCCGTTGCGCATATGTTTCCGTTCTCCTGACAGAATGATAACATTGTCCAGTGTTGTTTATGGCTGTTTGGGCCAAAGTATGCCGAGATCCGTTTCTTTCTGCAGCTGCTAACAGCTCTTTATGGGAACGCTGTTTGGTTAATTACAGGGCTGTTTGAATGGGCATTGCGCCTGACATCAATACAAACTGTCCAGCTCCTAAGAGTCTCTTTCACTTTGTGACGACGCTTGTGGGAACAAAGGTGAATTGTTTCTTTTACAGTTGTGTGTGCATTATCCAGTCAGGTAAATCACCCTGACAAAGCCTCATCAGCATTTATGGCATGCAGATCATAGCAGAGGAAACCCAGCTGATGATAAATAGTGCCAATGATGCCCAGAAAATCCAGACCGTCCATAGCTTCAAATATCTGGGAGCAATAGTATCAGATAAGGGATCAAAGCATGAAATTCTCTCCAGGATAGCCCAGACCACAGCTGCAATGACCAAACTTAAAGTCCTCTGGAATGATAAGAACATAGCCATCAGCTTCAAGATCAGACGGATGCATCCCTGATTATGACCATATTTTTGTACGCTTGTGAAACATGGACCATAACAGCAGACATTGAAAGAAAGATACAGGCAACGGAGATGAGATGCTTTCGCAAACTCCTGGGAATTTTATACAGAGATCACATCGCTAATGAAGAAGTGGAAACTAGAATAAAGAATGCCATCGGTCCATATGAAGAGCTCCTAGCTACAGTAAAAAAATGACAAGCTAAAGTGGTAGGGGCTCGTCACACGATCATCTGGACTGGCCAAGACAGCCTTACAGGGAACAGTGAGGGGAGGAAGACAAAGAATCAGACAGATGAAACAATTGATGAAGACAGACAGACAAGATTTTTTGTCTTTTAATATTCGAGGACACTTTGTCTCACAATAATAGAAATGACAAGAAGGAGGGGATACTCATATACTCTTTCATCAGTACGTGACAGAGTGTGGAAGATTTCCTACACTGTCCACTACACAACTCCCTCCCTGACTTTTCCAAAAACGTCAGCCATAAAAGCAAGAGCAGCCAATCCTCTGCTCCTGTCCTACAACAGGTCTGTTCCTCTTTTTGTCACTACTCAGTACTGCTCTCCTTCTCAAGCTGCAGGGACATTCATTTGCATATTCAGTGAATGCCCGGATGACGACCAATGCAGCCCCCTCTTTCCCTCCCAGGGGGAGCTAATTGAAGAAGAAAGAGAGCGTGTCTGTGTCGGCAGGAATGCTCCGGTTCTGACAAATCACTGCCCTTGTTTATCGTGGCTCACAGTGACACAGAAAGAGAAAAAGAGAGAGAGAGAGAGAGAGAGAGAGAGAGAGAGAGAGAGAGAGAGAGAGAGAGAGAGAGAGAGAGAGACAGACAGACAGACAGACAGACAGACAGACAGAGAGAAAGACAGAGACAGAGAGAGACAGAGAGAGACAGAGACAGAGAGAGACAGAGAGAGAGACAGAGACAGAACACACACATACACACAAACACACACAGACAACGAACACACAGACACACACACATACAAACACAGACACAGACAACAAACACGCAGACACAGACACACATAGAGACACAGACACCAACACACAGAGACACACACAGACACACAGACACACAGACACACAGACACACAGACACAGACACACACACACACACACACACACACACACACACACACACACAACAAACACACGCACAAACACGTACACTCACATACATACATTCACATGAGCGTGCACACACACATACATACACACACACACGCATATATATATATATATATACATATATATATATATATATATATATATATATATATATATATATATATATATATATATATATATATATTAAATTGATAGAGAGTGACAAAACCAGGGATAGACAGAGACCAAGAGACACAGCAACATGGAAAGAATGGACATAAAAATAGCAGAAGAGAGTTACATAAGGGGAAGGAGGATAGAAAGAAATTGACATACAGATTAATAGATTGATGAATTGAGGTTTGGACAAAGATGGTGACAGACAGAGAAGAAGAAAATAAGTCAATCAAGCATATCAAGAAAAAAATAGAGGGGAAATGACAGGAAAGGAGAGAGCTAGAGAGAGAAGCAGACAGAGAGAGAGGGTTGGGAAGATAAGGAGAAAGAGAGAGAGATAGAGAGAGAGAGACAGAGAGACAGACAGACAGACAGAAGTAGAGACAGAGAGAGTGATACAAACAGACAGAGAGAGAGGCAGGCAGGCAGGCAGGCAGGCAGACATAGAGAAATAGAGAGAGAGAGAGAGAGAGAGAGAGAGAGAGAGAGAAGAGAGAGAGAGAGAGAGAGAGAGAGAGAGAGAGAGAGAGAGAGAGAGAGAGAGAGAGACACGAACACAGACAGAGAGACACACAGAAAGAGAAATGGACAGACAGACGGAGACAGTGAGATAGACAAAACAGACACCGTGGATGACTGATATAATAAACAGATAAACAACAAAAGGAGAGGAGATTCACAAAGAACAACAGATGAACAAACAAAACTAAAAGAACAAAAAATAAACAAGAAACACATTTCTGTTTGAAAGAAGGATAGAGTTGCATGACAAAGCCTTTAGCAACACGCTTTCCGGAAAAGAATAAGACATACAAATCAGGCAAAACAACACATTGAACCTAAAACAAAAGCTAGATGAAGCACAAACATTACGCAATGAAGAGAAAGATAATTTCTCCCTCTGTAGTCATAGCATGTTTACAATGATATTTGAATGTATTAGTGAGATTAAAAAAAAAAAAGTTTACAAACAGTAAGAGAGATGCACAGAGAGAGAGAGAGAGAGAGAGGAGAGAGAGAGAGAGAGAGAGAGAGAGAGAGAGAGAGAGGAGAGAGAGAGAGAGAGGAGAGAAGAGGAGAGAGAAGAGAGAGAGAGAGAGAGCGGGGGAGAGGGGAATTGGGGACGAGGTAGAATGGAGAGAGTAAGAGGGGTATCTATGAAAAATACAAACAATTTCCAGTTGGGTTTTTTGACAGAATAATGCACACACACACACGCACGCGCGCGCGCGTGCACACACACACACACACACACGCGCTCACACACACACACACGCACAAGCACATACTCACATAAACACACATAGACACACACACACACACACACACACACACACACACACACACACACACACACACACACACACACACACAAACACACAAACACACAAACACACACTCTCTCTCTGTCTCTCTGTCTCTCTATCTCTCTGTATCTCTGTCTCTCTGACTCTGTCTCTGTCTCTGTCTCTGTCTGTCTGTGTGTCTGTGTCTGTGTGTCTGTGTGTCTCTGTCTGTCTGTCTGTCTGTCTGTCTGTCTGTCTGTCTGTCTGTCTGTCTGTTCTGTCTCTGTCTCTGTCTCTCTCTCTCTCTCTCTCTCTCTCTCTCTCTCTCTCTCTCTCTCTCTCTCTCTCTCTCTCTCTCTCTCTCTCTCTATCTATCTATCTATCTACCTACCTATCTGTCTATCTATCTCTCCTCTCTCTCTGTCATACACACTTGCGCGCGCTCACTCTTCCTCACACACAGATACGCGTGCATATCCATACACATATGCCTGCATATCATCACACAAACACACACACACACATGCGTATGTACGCTCACGAATGCATACATACACATATACACACGCACAGTCTCTAACATACATAAACCTACACATCCATCCACAGAGAGACACACAGACACACTCAGACACACACACACAAAGACACAAATACACACATACACACATGTACGCGCGTGTGCGAGCCGGCGCGTGTGCGCGTATGCAAGCGCGCATTTACAGACACACATATATGTATAAACGTATGTACATAAAATACAAATGGACCCGCGAGCATGCGCGCGCGCGCACACACAACACAACACACACACACACACACACACAACACACACACACACACACACACACACACACACACACACACACACACATTGGGGCCGGGATAGCCTAGTGGTCAGAACATTGCGCTCGCAATTTGACAACCTGGGCTCGATTCCCGGTCGAGGAGATTTTTCTCTGGAGTTAACATCAGTGCTGACTCAACTCTCCCCCAAACTCCTTCGGATAAGACTATAAACCGAGGCCCCGTGTGTGAACGCACGCAGAACATCTTGCGCAAACGTTTAAATCCTGTT
>CM060330.1:26965945-26968445 GCA_030674155.1 Stramonita haemastoma
AGAACAGCACATGTTTTTTCCACCCCATTTTCTGCGTGCATTATAATTATTTTCCTTTACGAGAGGGGCTGCCCTTTACGCTCATTTTTGCTGCTTTATTCTCTGTAGCGTCCCTATTCTGTTGTTCCTATGCCACTCATTTCAATCTCTCCTCCGCAACCACACCCAGATTTGTCCTGTGGTATCCTCAGGGTCAGAAGTCTACAGGAAATACGTCACTGTCATGCCGCCGCGGGGCTACCAGCCAGAGTGTCCTGCGTTGTCGCTGCTGGGTCACTTTTGTGGTTCTTTTACCAAACTTTGTCACGGATAAATCTGGTATCGCAGTAAATTCTCTTGTGTGTTCTTAATGCGTAAGTGTGCACTCTAATTCAAGATGCCATTTCATCGAAAAAGCTAGCACCCAAATCACTACACTTGGTCTAAAAATAGGGGTAGGTGGTAGTTCATGTGACCTCTCACTTTCTGGCTGTGCTTTAATCCACTGGACTACTGACCCAGTGGTGTGATTCACAGGAAACAGAGCCTGGCCGGCTATTGGCTTAAGTATCTTCACTGCAACAGCAACAATGGCAAAACAATTTCAGCCAAACTGCTTTGTTTGTAATCACGGAACACAACACTGCCAGTAATTGGAAATCTTAATCAGTTCTCATGTGGCTGTGATTGGAAACATTTTGCAACGTTTAAATTGGTTTTCTGGCGTGTGTGTGTGTGTGTGTGTGTGTGTGTGTGTGTGTGTGTGTGTGTGTGTGTGTGTGTGTGTGTGTGTGTGTGTGTGTGTGTGTGTGTGTGTGTTGTGTGTGTGTCGTGGGTGGGTGGGTGGTGGGTGGGTGTTGCGTGTGTGTGTTTGTGTGTGGGTGTTTGTGTGTGGGTGTTTGTGTGTGTGTGTGTGTGTGTGTGTGTGTGTGTGTGTGTGTGTGTGTGTGTGTGTGTGGTGTGTGTGTATGTGTGTGTGTGTGTGTGTGCGTGCGTGCTCGCGAGCGTGCAAAAAGGATTACGTAGGAGTACATCCAAAACGTACTCATAAAAAGCAACATACAGTGAGTAAAATAGAGAGATAAAGTGAGTGAGACAGAGAGAGAAAGAAAGAGAGAGAGAGTGAGACACAGATAGAGTATGTGTGTGAGAGAGAGAGAGAGAGACAGAGAGTCTGTCTATCCATCTGTCTGCATGTCTCTCTGTTAGTCTTTGAGTGCACCTGTCTGTCTGAAAGTATGTGCTATACGGCTGCTAGATTTTGTTTCCCCAACATTACCATTGCTAATACTGTCATTGCAAGAAATTGACCAGGAAAACAGATAAGACCTCCGATGGGGCAAATGAAACTTCCATAGGGAATTAAAAGCAAAAACAAAGAATTGCACTTGTTTATTTCTGCCTTCATCATAGGGGAGTCTAAGGGGCTCTAGTGATAAATAGCATCCCCACCTTCTGGAAATTCTGTGATTGGAATTCCCTCTTATTTATCCTTCTCTTTGCTTCTGCCTTGTTTCTTTCTCCTTTCTGTCACCTGTTTCTTGTCTATTTTCTTCCTTTATAATCCCTTTTTCTTTCTCTTTTTTTTTCCAGAAAGGCTTCAATGATAACAATTCTCTCTCGTGCGGATGTCGGATGCGCTGGGCATGACTTGTCAGTCGCTTAATGGCAACGCAACGCATTTTCGCTCATTTGAAAGACAACTATAGTTGTTGTTATAGACAACGATATTTGCTAAGCGTTTAACCACGAAGAATAAGAAGTTTGTTACTATATGATAATTTCAGTTCAAGGATAATCTGTATGACATTGCTGGATCCTGTTTTGCTTTTGCCCAGGCTCCCAACCAAAGCTGAATATTAATTACATCTTCTCTTGGAGACCTTTTATCAACATAATTACTTCAGTTCTTCCAATGAAAATAACATTCTGTTTTCAGCTGGAACAGAATGCAATGCCACAATATCAATTTTCATCTGAAATATTGTGTAATGAAAAGGACAGTAGTATTTAGAAAACATTGGAAGAATTATTCCCAACAATGCATAGATACATCAGCAAAACAATAAGACCAGCATACGGAGTGTAGGGGGATGCTTGCAGCAACAGTTGTGCTTTTTCTTTTTACTGAGTGTAATGTTTTAGTGTAATATGGAGCATTATGATGATTAATATTATTTTCTCTTATTGCATGATATGTCATAACCATTTGTCAACTTTAAGTGTATTATAGTGTATCATATTAATTGATATTGCTCTTATTGTATGATATATTCTACTTATTTGTGCATTGGCCTATGTATAGGCACGCTGCGCGTGCGTATATGCGTGCCTCTGCATGTATGTGTATGGGCAGTTGGGTTGGGGTGTTTGTATGCGTGGATACTTATGTGCACCTTTTAAGATTGAATGTTACTGTGTCATTTTTTCTGTGATGAATGTTTTTTTTCTGTTTAATATTTTTATGTATGGTTTTGCAACAAACGTGAATTCATCCGTTTATTGAGAAATTAATGCATTG
>CM060330.1:26975945-26980945 GCA_030674155.1 Stramonita haemastoma
GGGTGGGGGGAGATATAGGTAAAGAGGAGGGGGTAGGGTGGGGGGAGATATAGGTAAAGGGGAGAGGTAAAGGGGGAGAGGGTAGGTAAGGGCACAGGGAGGAGAGGTGAGGGGGGTAGATAAGGGCACAGGGAGGAGACAGGGTGGGGGGATAGGTAAGGAGATAGGTAAGGGGGAGAGGGATATGGAAGAGGGAGATAGGGAGGGTGAAAAAAAAAGTGAAGAGGATATGGAGGACTTAAGATATCAAAACTGCCCATTTCCAGGAGTCTTGCATAACTTTATTGTTTACCATTACTCCCAGGGGGAACAGATCATTTCCCACACTTATAATGTTCACTGTGATTGTAAATATATGTATACAAAATGGCTTGATGTCACCCTTCATGTCAGACTTTAATCCCTTGCGGCAGTGCTGGTTCGTGGAGTATACTTTCATTTCTTATTTTATCTGTTCAAAGGACCATAACCGACCTCCTAAAAAAAAAAAAAAAAAAAAAAAAAACAACGTCTCAACTGCTTCAGTTCTAATTTAATCGTCTTTCCTTTGTGTCCACGATTCGCAGCTATATGCTACGACACGACATACCAAGAATTTCATTATTTCTATTCTCAGCTGGTAAAGAATGCTGCAATTTTGCCAGATATTATTTGGTTGGATTTTTCTACGTTTGCAGAACAGAGAGAGGAATGGAGGCTACTGGTTGTCAAGTCTTCAGGGGTGCCCCCAAGGTCGTCAAACTCAGGGATAGATAGATAGATAGATAGATAGATAGATAGATAGATAGATAGATAGATAGATAGATAGATAGATAGACAGACAGACAGACAGACAGACAGACAGACAGACAGACAGACAGATAGATAGATATATAGATAGATAGATAGATAGATAGATAGATAGATAGATAGATAGATAGATAGATAGATAGATAGATAGATAGATAGATAGATAGATAGATAGATAGATAGATAGATTCTACTTTTGGCAATGGCCATTTATGGTAGGAGCCAGACATGGCAAAACATGAACACGAACATGCAACTTTTTTGGCAATGGCTATTTATGGCAGGAGCCAGACCAGACATGGCAAAACACGAACATCCTCAGTGTTTTTGTCTTGCTGGTGCACAAGCCTTTAAATGGCAAATATTAAAGAGTACAACTTTATTTAGACAACGAAACTGTTTGTACAGCTTTCTTATATTATTCGACGCAGTTGTTTCAGTTCAAGTGTCGAAAAGTGTCACCAAGTGCACACTATTTCACATCTTCGTAGGCGTACACATTCAAGCAAACGACTACAAAATCAAAACAAAAAGCAAAACAAAACAAAACGAAAAGAATGGAAATAAATTTGAAAAAAACGCTTCTGAACAAAGGATTCTCTTATTGAAAGATCCCCCCTCCCCCCTGTATCAGATGCAGCTTGTGCTTAAAACTTGGCCTCCAATCAGCTAGGTAAAACTAATTTGGGGCATCTCTCTGCTTGTGTGCTTTATTTGCTAATGCCTGCATGGTGATGAGAAGGTTGTTTCTTCTGGGGTTTGTTTTTTTTTATTTATGTGTTTCTGTTTGATTTGTTTGGTTGTGTTGTTGTTGTTTTGGTTTTTTTTAGTTGTTTTTTTAATCAATTTGTTTTTCTTTCATTTCTGTATTTTTATTCGAGTTTTTTGTTTGTCTGTATTTGTGTATTTTTATTTGATTTGTATGCATTTTCTTTATTTCTGTCTTTTTATTTATGTGTCTGTATTTTATTTATTTCTCTATTTTTATTCAGAGTTTTGTGCTTTTTATGTGTATGCTATTTCTTTTTACCTGTTTTTCTTTCTTTACCCTCGATGAGTAATGAGAACGCCGTGTAAATCAATTTTCAACTGTTTCGGGGGCCTGAGGTTCATTAAAAGCTATCACTGATAAGCTTTCATGCAATCTTTGAGTACAAGAGTGAGCTGTATCCCTATTCATGCCTTGTTTTCATTTCTTGTTTTCGTTTTGTTTTGTTTTTGGCATACAAATAGGCTGACTGACTGGTTGGGTGGTTAAGTTCATTCACTCCTTCAATTGATTGATTCGTGATTGAATTCAACAGCTGAGTTGCTATTATTTAGGGTTTCTTTGTTTCTTTTCTGTAACCATTTTCTTTGATGTTGGTGTTTATATTTCATAGGTTTTTTTGTGTGTTTTAGGTTATTTCCAGTCATTCTTTATGAATGGTTAATCTATCTGCTTTGATTTTTTGTACTATAATACGCCTCACACACACTTATATATAAATGGCAAGACAACGTGTACCCAGTACGGAATATAAAAGGTAAGGGTAAAGATCCTCCCATAACCTTTGCAGTCGTTGGGGAGCGAGGTGTCAGAGACCTCAGCGTCTCTAGAGAGGCCAGCATATTGAGGGCGGCGCCCATCTCCTCTCCCTCGCTGCTGCACCTTCCCTGTCTCTAAAGAGGGCAGATACCCATTTACAGCTGGGTGAACTGTAGGAATGTACTGAAGCCGAGGCGCACAAGCGGTCACCCATCCACTTGATAACCACAATCAATGCTTCTCAACCTTAGCTGGGGAAAGCGAGTGCTCTGACCACTGAGCTATTTTGTCCCCATGTGGTTCAACAAAAGGTCATCAACTGTAGCTGGCACAGAAACAGCGCTGACATCTGTACAAAGTTGATTTTTTTTCTCAGATATTTCTGAAGTATTATCACCAGACTTGGACAAATATTTCAAACGAATAAAAAGGAATTCCTCGTGTTACAATTCAATCCTTTTTTTTGTAAAGAACATCTATCATTATTTTGATTTTTTTTCTGTTAAGTGCCTCAATCTTGAAAAAAGGTCAGGTTCTCTTTCATGTCTTGGACGAAAATAACTTGTAAACAACCTATGTTTCCTTTCACGTAGCATTCATAACCTTACTTGTTTGAAATAACATAGCTAATGACGTCAGGAAAGTAAAACAAAATGAAAACAATTAGGATCGTATTAGCATGAGACATTCACAAAAAGCAACCATGTATCATATTGCATGAAATAAAGTAGCTTCTTATTACTGAGATGTTCTGTAGCAGTGAGTTCGTATTGTGCTGTGGCTGTGTTCTTACTATCATTTTGTCCCTTCTTTTTTTCTATGGGATTATGACTGTTACATTTATCAATGCCTGTTTGTGGATTTTGTCTGCATCACTGTATCAACAACAGCAGCCAAGCACTACAACTGAACTGGATGCCAGATAAATGCCTTGACTAGTTTCTTCTTGTAGCCAGCCTCTGTGACTAAGCCTGCAGGGAGATAGTGTACCAAGCACAGCCCAGACTTTTCAATCACCTAGGATTTCCCTCAGCCAATAGCGCAAGGCGTGATGTCACATCCGTGTTTTTGCATCCCGTGGCCAGCACTGCAAGGCTACACTGCACGTTTACCATACGGGTCATGTAGTATCTTCTACAAAGTGCTAGTCTGAAACATTTCTGCTGATTTTTCAAATACTTTTTTTTTTAATAAGTATGAACAAATGCTCTGTGTACTTGTTTTTGAGATTGAGGACATAGAGCAATACCAGGTAGACACAAGAAAGTAGGAAATGATCATCGAATGAAGATTGCTTATGTTCCTACAGTGTTGACCCCGCGCATGTATATTGTGGTTAGAAAGTTAGCTGACGACAAAAAAGCATGAGGGGGTACAGTGTTTGCTGATTTTTTTTTCTTGTAAATCAAACTTACAAATTTGTGCAACATCTTATGAGCTTCGAGTTAGAGGCTGGTATTTTACCCCCAAAAAGTATTTTCTATATCTGTGGATGTCTTAGTATGTGCGGTATAAATGCAAGAGTGATGACTTTTTTATAGCAAAACAGAAGGGAAAGTGGCAAAACGTAAAGGTGGTGTGTAGCCCAAAGAACATACATACCTCATCTACCTTGTACCCCGTGTGCGAAAGCACGCAGAACATCTTGCTCACACGTTAAATCCTGTTCCGCTTTTCTTAGAGTAGGCCATCGTGTACCGGTGGGAACAGATAATAAAATTTACAAAGCTGCATACACACGAGGACTGGATGTAAAAAAAAAAAAAGCACATGAGTGCTTATTCCATTATCTTCGATATAAAAGTCATATATAAAAAATTAAATAAAAGATAAAATACCTCAGTCCTTTTCAACACACACACACACACACACACACACACACACACACACACACACACACACACACACACACACACACACACACACACACACATACACACCCTCACTCCCCAGTAGTCTTCTCTTGTCCTCCCTGCCTACTCTTCGCTCAGCCATGCTAATTCTATACAGACAACAAGATCGCAGCTGATTATTTCCGATTTTTTTCTTCTTGTTTTTTTTTTGTTTGTTTTTTTTAAAGCCGTCAGCTTTGAATATGTGATGAACATGGGGCAAATCGCAAAATGCAAAACAAACCAACTTGCCACTCCGTGTCCCACTCACTCCTTCTTTTTAGTGTCCAGAAATGTTTTTTTTCTGGGATCAAGAAGGGATACCAACACCTGCCAATAACAACAGCTTCGTTGACAAAGATACGAAAAACACAGACAGGGAATAAACATCTACGTCTGTTTTTAATGAGTATTTACTGCGGTAAGCTTCGTTTGCTTTCTCTTTGGCGTTTGTCTTATTTATAGGTTTTGTTTTTTTTTGTTTTGTTTTGCGTTATCTGGTGCATTTATGTTATCTGGTTTCAAACCATTACTCTAGCTCAATTTTATCTTGTTGTCTTCCCGGTTGTTTTTCTTCAGAGGTAATTGCTGAAAAGGGATGGGAGTAGATGACTTGTTTATAGTCTTTGTGGAAATGTTTTCATGGTGTGTGTGTGTGTGTGTGTGTGTGTGTGTGTGTGTGTGTGTGTGTGTGTGTGTGTGTGTGTGTGTGTGTGTGTGTGTGTGTGTGTGTGTGTGTGTGTGTGTGTGTGTGTGTGTGTGTGTGTGTGTGTGTGTGTGTGTGTGTGAGT
>CM060330.1:26993445-27003445 GCA_030674155.1 Stramonita haemastoma
TCTACAAAGAAGAAGAAGAAGAAGAAGATTACAAGATACAATCATAGACTAGCAGTCGTATGTTTACCAACATATCGACACATACATACCACGCAAGCACACCTAAGCAGAAAATAAATATTCCAAAAATTTTAAAAATTCACAACAAAACCTACACAAAAAAAACTATACTTCCATGCACGCTTACAAAAACACTCATATACAATCAGTATACATCGTCGCGTGCGGGACACACACAGTTCAAAAGACACATCGAGAAGAAAAAAAAGAGAACGCGACTACTTCTACTACTCAGACGACGCGCGCGCTGGAATGAATGATTGGGGGATCATCCCATCAGAGATATCATCGGCACAATCCCACGGTTAGTCAGACCTCAGAGAGGTTGCCCGTAGGATTGGCCAGCTAGCAGCGAGGTTAATCCCACATCAACAATGCCAGACATGGAAGAGACCAGATCCAGAATAGGATGGGCGGGCAATATGCCACGACTCCAGACAGCACAAAGCACAATCAAACGCCACCACCGCCGCCACCAGAGGAAGAAGAAACAAAAAAAGGACAATAAAACAGTTTTTTTGTGGCAGGGATTTTTTCATCATGGCGGTTAACGAGTGCAAGGGACGCAACTCCATGCATGTTTTCCCGTTGATAAGATGTGCTGGGATAACCAATTTTTTGAGAGAGAGAAAGAGAGAGAGGGGGGGGGTGGAGAGAGAGAGAGAGAGAGAGAGGAGAGAGAGAGAGAGAGAGAGAGAGAGAGAGAGAGAGAGAGAGAGAGAGAGAGAGAGAGAGAGAGAGAGAGAGAGAGAGAGAGAGAGAGAGAGAGGGAGAGAGAGAGAGAGAGGCATAAAAAAAGAAACTGAACAAAAAATGGAATTGGTATCAAGATTGACACATACATACACACGAATGCATGGCATTAAACATAACTCAGACTGAAGCAGTTTGTGTCGACACCGTTTATATTCTTGTATCATTACATCTGTTGCCATCTAAAACTGTACCATACCATTCTTGTATACAAATGTCAATAACTCTTTGCTTCACTAGGCCCAAGAATGCTTTAACATTCTTAACCTCTCCCTTCAACCAAACAACATGAAATCCTGTCTTGCATAAAATGCCCCTGATTTTAGATACTCAACTATCTGTCCCAGTTCTATCTAGATCAAGCAGCATCTCGTAGACTTTATACGGTAAACTTTTATTTTCATTTTGAGAAGTCTGAAGCAATACCGTAAGACTCAAACACATGAGTAAGCATACAGTTTCATTTTTCGCTTTCCCCATTAATCATCAGAAACTAGGTCATGAACAATTGAAAAGAAAACAATGGTGTTTCTTATTTTACAGATGCTCCTATAACATTTGGAGGCTTTTTATAATGATTTTTTTTTATCTCAACACTAAAGTGCGTATTTCTTCCTTCTGTTTATATATTACAGAACAGTGTTTAGAAATATAGCATTAGTTGCTATTAGTTTGTTCTTGAATGCAAAACTCTCTTAGCGTTCTACATTGCAAACTGCTTCATTAATACAGTTTTATTGCAACATCCATGCACCAAGCGTATATAGCAATAAAGTACGATGAAAAACTGATGAGTAATCTAAAATTATAGCAAACCAAACAATTCTGTTCTGTAAGAAAACAGAGACGAAATAGATATCAAATCTAATTAAGTTCTTTTATTTCAAAGATACTGGATGAGCACTCATCTGCTTTTTTTTAACATTCAGTCCACTCCCTTATCCGAGAGAGACAGACAGACAGACAGACAGACAGACAGACAAAGACACAGACAGAGAGACAGAGACAGAGAGATGGATGTACAGATTTCGTCTACAAGGATAGAGACAAAAACGTTTCTAATGATTTCCGAGATGAGTATGCAGAGTTGGTCTCTTTCAAATCCCTGCACTGCGCATCCCTCCTACTGGTAGCAATGGAAAGGATTGCTGCAATCCCGCAGAGAGAATACTGGCGTGGCAGAGAATGATAGCATCCCCGTACATGCATTACAAAACCTTTCTCTTTTTTTACGGGCTTATCTTCAGAGGCCCTGCGGTACTGATGCCTCTCCGCCACTCAAATCCCATCCCAGGCAGTCAGTTCCATGACCGGTCTGCCACAATCTCAGAGACACAAACACTTTTTTTTATGTTAACCCACCCTAAGGTTACCAGATAGAGAAAGCCCTGCACTGAAGCTGGGTTACTTCTTTGGTTTTGAGTAGCATCAGTATAACATAAGTTTCAGGAGGAAGACTGTTTTCCATCATGACTACATCCCTCCAACCGTGCCTCCACACTCAAAATGCTTTGACACACACACACTCACCCACCGCAAGCATGGAAGGAGAAGAGAGGTTTTTTTAAAAATTTTTATTCATTTTATTTTATTCTATTCTTTTATATCGAGGATAATGGATAAGCACTCATGTGCTTTTTTTTTTACATCCAGTCCCCGTGTGTATGCAGTTTTGTGAATGTCATCTGTTCCCACCGGCACACGATGGCCTGCTCTTTCAAAAAGCGGAACAGGATTTAACGTGTGCGCAAGATGTTCTGCGTGTGTACACACATGTATGTGTGTGTATGTATATGTATGAATGTGTACTCATATATATATATATATATATATATATATATATATATATATATATATATATATATATATATATATATATATATATATATATATATATAATCTGCAATCAACAAGTCTCGAGATATACACATGCCTGCAGTTCTGGTCCACTAACTTGAGCACACAGTTGGGGGGGGGGGGGGGGGGTGTCAGGGTTTTTTTCGTTCCTTGGCTAGAGCTCCAAGGTTCACCAATGGTGAGATTTTGCGTATGCGACCGTTTCATACCCACCATGAAGGTAGGCATGTTCCGACTTCAGGAATGTATGCTGGATGTGTTCGTGTTTTCGCAACCCACAGAACTCTGAAATGAATGACAGGATCTTTTAACCTTCATACTTCATCTTCTGCATGTTTATATACACGACGAAATTTAAGGCACTGGCAGGTCTGCACTTGAAGTTGACCTGGAAGGTCGTAAAAGTCCCCAGCCCTGATGAACCAGACGCCGCCGAGATTCGAACCTACATCTACATTGTGCCCATGGGATTGAAGTCGACTGGTCTTAACCACTCAGCTACAGTATCTGTGGAGCACATGTTTCGAAATTGCATTTGTCAGCTTGAAAATCCTGGCTGTAGTCGCACATTGTCATCTGACCCCATCATGGGATCCATTGTAGGTAAGTATTGGCTAGAACTGCACATCTCTCTCTCAGACAGACTCAACCTACGAACCTCAGTACTTAATCTACTATGCTAACCACTGCGCCATGGTAGCTG
The DNA here is from genome assembly GCA_030674155.1 of Stramonita haemastoma. Taxonomy (NCBI): domain Eukaryota; kingdom Metazoa; phylum Mollusca; class Gastropoda; order Neogastropoda; family Muricidae; genus Stramonita; species Stramonita haemastoma. Next base: position 26,996,819 of record CM060330.1, read on the forward strand.
GTTTATTACAACGCATTTTTTTCTGACGCAGAAATCAGTTCAGTGGGTGGTCCTGCGCAAAGATTCAATTTAGCTTATGATGTTGCAAAGCCTTGTTCTCTACACGGGAAACTTGATTAGAACTTTGGGTGTCTGGTATATTGAATAGTACAGTCTGTTTTGAGCACCCCCCACAATGTCGATCTAGTTTCCTTCTATCATTGGTTCTTGACAAACTGAATATGTGTTCGTCTGTAATTGTTAAAGTCACAAAGCATGTTCTAGGAACATACTGATGGCGCCTGGTCCAGATCAGACAGAACCAACAAACGCTGTAGCCGAGTGGGTAAGTCCGTTTGGGTCTATGACGTCATGGTTCAAATCTCGGCGGCACCTTGAGCATTAAGAATGGGTTTCTTACGATCTCCCATGTCAGTTTCAAGTGTAGACCTGCCAGTGCCATAATTTCCTTCGTGTATATACACATGAAAAAGATCAAGTATGCACGTTAAAGATCCCATAACTCATATCAACGTTTGGAGGGTTATAGAGACCCGAACATACCCAGCATACACCCCAGAAGTTAATATGTGGCTACCTTTATGGTGGGCACAAAAACCGGTCACGTACACAAAATTCCACTACTGGTGAACCTCAGAGCTCTAGCTGAGGAACGAAAATAAAAGAAATTACAGGAGCTGTAGTGATGGCAACTGGAGGAAAGTAGAGCACACAGCCAGGCGACTTTCCGAGAGTTCCTCGTCCTGCAAACAATCCTTTACAAAACCAGAATTTACCTAACGGTAGAGGTCATTAATTGGAATAGACTTTTCCCGCTTGACAATGAGATCCTTCCTGCCACCTGGTCAGTGAGACTCTCCCCACCACACGCTGCCATGGTATACAATTCACTGTCCCTGTTTCTTCGTGTTGACGCTTCCACAACCTCACACCACACCACCCTGTTCCGGACATGTCTTGGGTGGCTGGCAGTAACAATCGTTCTTCTTTTCAGCTCTACTTTCCGCACAGTTGTTGTTCATTGATCATAGCTGGGAGCTGAAATGAAAAGTAAATCCACAACAGAACTATCGGTGAGCATGTCTAAAGCTATTTATTCGTTCCCTTTTCCAGAACCCCACAGAGCAAGAATGTGATAAAAGTATTTGTATTTCACAGGTTTGAACCTGCTACTGGTCACTTGCCAGGGGACGGGATAAGCTCAGTGGTCAGAGCACTGGCTTTCCCCATGCTAACTTTAAAGCATTGAGCGTCGTTACCTAAATGGATGGGCGACTGTTTGTGCGCCTTGCATTTGGTACATCTCCCCTGTTCACCCAGCTGTAAATGGGCTTCTACCTTCTTTACGGTCGCGGAAGGTAAAGCAGCGAGAGAGAGGAGGTGGATGCCGACCTCAATTATACTGGCCCCAGGAGAAAAAGAGGTCTCTGACAGGCTCGTTCCCCAGCAACCGCATAGGTTATGGGAACACCTTTACCTTTTACCGGTCAATCACGACATAAGCGCGCTGAGAGTAACATTTTTCCTGCAGATTGCCAACCCCAGTATCACTAATCAGAATCAAACACATCTTCACTTGGAGGAATAGTGTAGTCCAGTTTGAAGTGCCAATGATTCTAAGCAGAGGTCATATTCTCATGCCCTGTGCACAGGTGGATCAGTGGTCCAAGAGGTGCCGAGAAAGCGAAAAGTCACGTGTTCCAGCCGGTTCCGGGTTCGATCCCCGTATGTGTCGGAAACTTTTCCCCCATCCTTTAGACTGCGGGTGGTGTTCTGGGTTCTAGTTTTACGGATAAGACGATAAACCGGGGTCCTGAGTGAAACGCTTATTTAGCGCACGTAAAATGGCCCACCGTAACAAGAGAGTTAAAAACGCCCATCTGATAGGGAAACAAATACACACGCAGAGAACAAAAAAGGTGGTGGTGCTGCTCTTGCGGCGATGCGCTCTATCCGGGGAGAGAGCAGCCTGGTTTTTATTCAGACAAATCTGCCGTGACGTGAAGTGGTATACTTAAAAAAAAAACAACTAAAAATATACAACAACAAACACTGCTCCGTGTTATCAGTATTGTGGATGTCTGAAAAGAAAAAAAAATGTGGCGGTGTGGAGACCAAGGCATCCATTCAAAAAAAAAAGATGCAGTAGGAGACCTGTGCTTCACATGCTTTCTTCAGCTGCATATTTCTCCTCTTTCGAGGGGATGGGATAGCCTGGTCGTTAGAGCGTTGTGCCCTGCGCTCACGATTTGCTGACCCGGGTTCGAATCCCTTTCAAGGGGATTTTTAGTGCCAACTCCACTCCCTCCACCCCACTCCACCGATTCCAATCCTGGATGAGACTATAAACCAAGGCCCTGTGTACGAACGCAAGTACAACATCTTAAGCACACGTTAAAACCTGTTCCGCTTTTGGAAAGAGTGTGCCATGGCGTGACAGTCGGAGCGGCACTACACTACACTACACTACACTACACTACACTACACTACACTACACTACACTACACTACACTACACTGCACTGCATTGCACTACACAACACAACACAACACAACACAACACTACACTACACTACACTACACTAACACTACACTACACTACACTACACTACACTACACTACACTACACTACACTACACTACACTACACTACACTACGCTTCACTACACTACACTTCACTACACTACACTACACTACAACTACACCACACCACACCACACCATACACACACCACACCACACCACACCACTCTACACATCACCACACTACACTTCACTACACTACACAACAATGAATAACAATATATTGTAATACAATACTAAAAAAAAATGCAGACCAGTAAAGAAATCCATACTTATTGGGTTGACGCACTAAAATAGAAAATTGATTTCCACCTAGAAAGACGCAGACATGTTATTTTCCAGAAGAAACCTCCACCCCACCCACACATCGAACACAGTTCAGGAATATTATGTACTGATAATGATCAATAATGTCCTTGCCGACTAATTTACAACTATTTTAAGATGCTGGCAGTGGTGTCTTTTAGGTGAAAAAAAATTGTTCTTTCATAAATCTTGCCTTGCGAAGCTTTAAACGAACTAATGTGTGGATTAAATTTTGTTTTTTGATCTTGTTTGTTACACGTTATTTTTTAGTGTTATCTGTTTGTACCTTCGTTTACCTTTTGATCTTATTTTAGCTCTTCATTCTAACGGTGTGTGTGTGTGTGTGTGTGTGTGTGTGTGGTGTGTGTGTGTGTGTGTGTGTGTGTGTGTGTGTGTGTGTGTGTGTGTGGTGTGTGTGTGTGCGTGTGTGTGTGTGTGTGTGTGTGCGTGTGTGTGTGTGTGTGTGTGCGTCTGTCTGTCTGTCTGTCTGTCTGCCTGTCTGTGTCTGTGCATCTGTGTGTGTAGGTGTGTCTGCCTGTGTCTGTGTGTCCGTGTATCTGTGTGTGCGTGCGCCCATACAAGTGTTCAAAGTCAAAATCAAATCTATATTTCCAGATGGTAGATTGAATATACAATGCATTTGCTTTACATTTCATCAAACCATCCAATCCATTGACTGAATTGCGTTTGTTTACTGGTTTCTGTGTCGCCAACAACAGATAAACCTTTCTTCCTACATCGTACAGAAAACCCTCAATGTACTCAACAGAACATTGCACCATGCAGACGCAATGATGTGTATGTAACTAAACCACTTTGGAAAAAAAAACAACTTGGACACCATATCTCCAAACTCAATGCTATACTCAGCTCACGTCTGTAAGAAATGTGTGTGTGTTTACGGACGTTTATCACGTGACCTAATTCCAATTGGCCGAAGGCATACCACGTGCATGGAATGAGAAAAAAAGGGAGAGAGATAGGGGAGAGAGATAGGGGAGAGAGAGATAGATAGGGAGAAAAAGGGGACAGGGGAGGGTGTACCTTTCCTGTGTGGTTAATGAGAAGAGCTGGAAGGGCAAAGACGATCTCTGTCTCTGTCTCTCTGTCTCTGTCGGTTTGTCTTTCTATCTGTTTCTCTCTCTCTCTCTTCTCTCTCTCTCTCTCTCTCTCTCTCTCTCTCTCTCTCTCTTCTCTCTCTCTCTCTCTCTCTCTCTCTCTCTCTCTCTCTCTCTCTCTCTCCTCCTCTCTCTCTCTCTCTCTCTCTCTCTCTCTTCCTCTCTCTCCTCTCTCTCCCTCTCCCCTCTCTCCTCTCTCTCCTCTCTCTCTCTCTCTCTCCCTCTCTCTCCTCTCCTCTCTTTCTCCCCCTCTCTTCTCTCCCCTCTCCAGGTGATGTATACCAGATCTTTACCGATGTGATGTGCTAAATATATAGAAGACCATTACCCTTTCCATGGGAAAGACGCTTCCCTGGTCTCTCTCTGTCTGCTCAATAATCTCTCCTACTAGAACATAGTTATATCATTATCCACTTCCCAATCTGTAAGTGTAACTTCTTTTGTCTTTCTTTTCTTTTTCTTTTTTTGTTCCTTGGCTGTAGCTCTGAGGTTCACCAATGGTGAGCTTTTTGCATATGCGATCATTTATCTCTGCCATTTAGGTAGCCACATTCCGACATCGAGGATGGTGCCTAAACACAACACTTGTGTGCATACGGTTTTTTTGTTTTGTTTTGTCATCTGTTCCTACCAGCAACACAATGACCTACTCTTCCGAAAGGCGGAACGGTTTTTAACATGTGTGCAAGGTCTTCTGGGTGCACTCGCACACAGGGCCTTGGTTTATTGTCTCATCCAAAGGACTTTGACAGTGAGTTCAATTTTTGTCGTAAAACTGGGATGTAAGGGAGCAGCTGGGACTTGAACCCCAAATCTCAACGTTAACTTGCTGACATGCGAACGTTTTAACAATTTCTGCCACTTTTCTTCTCACTTTCTGCTTTCTGCACCCTTTTTCTGTCTTTTGAGCAACTTTGTTTACTGCTGAACAAATTACGATTATTTTGAAAAAAAATACTAGTGATGATACTTTTACTGCTGCTCGTGGTGTCTCTCTGTCTGTCTCTGTCTGTCTCTGTCTCTGTCTCTGTCTGTCTGTCTGTCTGTCTGTCTGTCTGTCTGTCTATCTGTCTGTCTGTCTGTCTCTCTCTCTCTCTCTCTCTCTCTCTCCTCTCTCTCTCTCTCTCTCTCCTCTCTCTCTCTCTCTCTCTCTCTCTCTCAACACAGGCAGTTTGTTCAAATTTCTGCTAAGATATTTCTTTCTTTCTTTGTAATCACTACTGTACATCCATACATCCATACAAACATAATATATTCAACATCGGTAAAAGATAACGTAGGATTTTCAATACATAGCTCTCTGCTTTCACCAAACAGATACTCCATCCACAAAAGCACTGCCGGAAAAACAGGGACATTATGTCTCCAAACCCAGTGATATAATCTGCTGCATGTCTGTGAGAGAGATGTGCGTGTTTAGGGGGCGTTTACCCTGTGACCTAATTCAGATTAGGGAAAGGTTTAGGTACCACTAGGAAGGAATAAGAATGGAAAGAAGGGGGTAGGCCTCTTTACTGTGGTAGATCATGGTCCTGAGAAACATTGAATAAAAGGGAGATGCATCTCTGTCTGTCTGTCTCTGTCTTGATCTGTGTCTGTATCTCACTGTGTCCTTCGGTGTCTTTTCTCTTTTTGCTTCTCTATGCCTTTGTATGTATGTTTATGTCTTGTATCATCTATTTTTATTTCCTTTTTTGTGAACAATAATCTCTCTGTCTCTTTGTCTCTATCTCTGTCTGTCTGTCTGTCTGTCTGTCTGTCTGTCTGTCTGTCTGTCTGTCTGTCTGTCTGTCTGTCTCTCTCTCTCTCTCTCTCTCTCTCTCTCTCTCTCTCTCTCTCTCTCTCTCTCTCTCTCTGTCACCAAGCAGTTTGTTCAAATTGCTGCTCAGATATTTCTTTCTTTCTTTGTAATGACTAGCATACATCCATACAAACATAATACTTTCAACATCCTGTAAAAGACAACAAAGCATTTTCAATACATAGCTCTCTGCTTTTACCAAACAGACACTCCAACCACTGAAACCTTTCCGGAACAAAACAGTGATACCATGTCTCCAAACCCAGAGATATAATCTGTTGCATGTCTGTGAGAGAGATGTGTGTGTGTTCAGGGGGCGTTTACCCTGTGACCTAATTCAGATTAGGGAAAGGCCTATGTACCACTGGGAAGGAATAAGAATGGAAAGAAGTAGGTCTCTTTACTGTGGTAGATCATGGTCCTGAGAAACAGTGAATAAATGTGAGATGCATCTTTGTCTGTCTGTCTCTGTCTTGATCTCTGTCTGTATCTCACTGTGTCCCTCTGTGTCTTTTCTCTTTGCATCTCTATGTCTCTGTATGTCTGTTTATCTCTCATAGTTATTATAATTTTTTTTTCTTTTTTGGACAATATCTCTCTCTGTCTCTGTCTGTCTGTCTGTCTGTCTGCCTGTCTGTCTGTCTGTTTATCTGTCTGTCTGTCTGTCTGTCTGTCTGTCTGTCTGTCTGTCTGTCTGTCTGTCTGTCTGTCTGTCTGTCTCTCTCTCTCTCTCTCTCTCTCTCTCTCTCTCTCTCTCTCTCTCTCTCTCTCTCTCTCTCTCTCTCTCTCTTACCCCAAGCAGTTTGTTCAAATTGCTGCTC
>CM060330.1:27005945-27018445 GCA_030674155.1 Stramonita haemastoma
GATTAATAAGCACATAAGTGCTTAGTCCACTATCCTCGGAATAAAGAGTACAATAGATAAATGAATAAATCTCTTACTCCTTCTCTCTTCTCTCTCTCTTCTCTCTTCTCTCTCTCTCTCTCTCTCTCTCTCTCTCTCTCTCTCTCTCTCTCTCTCTCTCTCTCTCTCTCTCTCTCTCTCTCTCTCTCTCTCCCTCTCCTCTCTCTCTCTCTCTCTCTAATCCAGATGGAACCACAGAGATTGCCATAATTATTAGGCTTACAATATGCAAGTAGTGTTAGATGCTAGAGGCAAAGACAGCTGAGTTTCCCCCCTGTGTGAATGTGATTTGTATGGATGTGGTTTTGAATTTGTATGGACGAATCAGAGCGTCGGTGATTTGAATGGTTTTTATTCGTGTATTTTTGACATGTTAGTGATTGTGATTGGCAGAGATGGAGTGTTTTCTTGGAAGATAGTAGATTGTATATGTATAAGACGTTAGAGTTAACATAAGTGCTGACTCCACTCTCCTCCAATGTCCTTCGGATGAGACTATAAACCGAGGCCCAGTGTGTGAACGCACGCAGAACTTCTTGTGCACACTTTAAAACCTGTTCCACTTTTCGTAAGAGTAGGCCATCGTGTGCCGAAAGGGAACAGATGACATTTACAAAACTGCATACTCACGGGAACTAGATGCAAAAAAGCACAATAGTGCTTATCCCATTATCCTTGATATCAAAGAATAAAATAAAAGAATGAAATAAATAAAATAAAAAATAAAATGAATAGAAATACTCCTCACATTGCATGAGAGAGAAAGTGAGAGAGAGAGAGAGACAGACAAAGAGACATAGACAGAGATTGAGAAGTGAGAGAGAAACAACCCTATCCTTGCATATCTTCCTAAAGAAAGATATGCATTAACCCTGCACGCTCGAATGACAACACCTATCATTCTATCTGTCTCTCACTGATCACTCTGTACTGGGTCAAAATTCAATCTTACCCAGTTTGTAAACGTGGTTGTACTGAACAAGCTATTTTCGAAAAAAACCTGTACAACTATCTGTCTATAGTTTCCACCTTCTGTGTTACTTTCGTCTCTAAGACTCAGGCTACCAGAGGCCTTGACGCAGTACCTAGCCCTTTGGGCTTCGGACAAGAGGGTCGGGGTTCAAATCCCGTAAGTGTCATGCACATTTTTTCGGACTCCGGCCGGACCCTGCTCAGAGTGAGTGTGTTATGGGCTCAGTGGGAGGACTGGGACCATGCAGTCAAGCTTCATCCGCTTTGCTAATGAGACTTTGAGTGTTGCTTAAATTACCTGACCAACACTGCAGATCTTTTCTCTCTCGGGCTCGGTTCTTCTTCTTCTTCTTCTTCTTCTTCTTCTTCTTCTTCTTCTTCTTCTTCTTCTTCTTCTTCGCAATTCTTCGCAATTCTTCGCAATTCTTCGGATTCTTCGCAATTCTTCGGATTCTTCTCCTTCGCATTCTTCTCCTTCGCATTTTTCTTTTTCGCAATCTTCTTCGCATTCTTCTCCTTCGCATTCTTCTCCTTCTTCTTTGCATTCTTCTTCTTCTTTGCATTCCTCTTCTTCTTTGCATTTTTCTTTTTCTTTGCATTCTTATCCGTATTCTTCTTTGCATTCTTTTTCTTTGCGTTCTTATTCTTTGCATTCTTATTCGTATTCTTCTTTGCATTCTTCTCCTTTGCGTTCTCATCCTTTGCATTCTTCTCCTTTGCGTTCTCATTCTTTGCATTCTTCTCCTTTGCGTTCTTATTCTTTGCATTCTTCTTCTTCATTGTGTTCTTATTCTTTCAATTCTTATTCTTTGCATTCTTCTTTTTCTTTGCATTCTTCTTCTTATTTGAAATTTTATTCTTATTTTTGCATTCCTCCTCTTCGTCATCTTCTTCTCCTTTGCATTCTTCTTTCTGCCCGGCCCCTCTTATGCATTATGTGATGCATTATCAGTCCCACTTGCACGATTTCTCATACATTTTCTCAGTGATGTTACAAAAGCAACAACAGTCTGAAATGCCAGAGTCCTGCTGTTTGTCTATCTGTTTGTCTGTCCGTCTGTCTCTTTCTCTGTCTGTCTGTCTCTGTCTCTCTCTGTGTCTCTCTCTGTGTCTGTCTGTCTCTGTCTGTCTCTCTGTCTCTCTGTCTCTCTCTCTGTGTGTCTTTGTGTGTGTCTTTGTGTGTGTTGTGTGTGTGTGTGTGTGTGTGTGTGTGTGTGTGTGTGTGTGTGTGTGTGTGTGTCTGTCTGTCTGTCTGTCTGTCTGTCTGTCTGTCTGTCTCTCTCTCTCTCTCTCTCTCTCTCTCTCTCCTCTCTCTCTCCTCTCTCTCTCTTCTCTCTCTCTCTCTCTCTCTCTCCTCTCTCATCTTCTCTCTCTCTCTCTCTCTCTCATCTACTCTCTCTCTCTCTCTCTCTCGGGAACGGATAGCCTAGTGGTCAGAACATTGCGCTGGCAATTTAACGACCCGGTTCGAGTCCGGTCGAGGAGATTTTCCTCCTGGAGTTAACATCAGTGCTGACTCCACTCTCCCCAAAAGTCATACGGATGAGACTTTCAGCCGAGGCCCCGTGTGCGAACGCACGCAGAACATCTTACACACACGTTAAATCCTGTTCCGCTTTTCGTAAGCGTAGGCCATCTTGTGCCAGTGGGAACAGATGACATTTACAAAAATTGCATACACACGGGGACTGAATGTAAAAAAGCACAAGAGTGCTTATTCTGTTATTCTCAATATAAAAGAATAAATCAAATCAAATCAAATCAATCAATCAATCAATCTCCCCTCCTCTCTCTCTCTCTCTCTCTGTCTGTCTGTCTGTCTGTCTGTCTGTCTGTCTGTCTGTCTGTCTCTCTCTCTCTCTCTCTCTCTCTCTCTCCTCCTCTCCTCTCTCTCTCTCTCTCCTCTCTCTCTCTCTCTCTCTCTCCTCTCTCTCACACACACACACACACACATACTGAAAAGAAACCGAACGTATTGCTGATACATTGTACCTTCTTGAAAAAAGAACTCTGACAAAACCAATAAACCATCTTTGGTTTGAGAACTCGACGAGACTGACAAAAACAACATATTATCCCCTCTGTCCCACTGAACAGATATGGAACACTTAGGAGAGGTAGTTAGTAGGCAGTTTAGTGACTATAAACATCATGTTAGTCTCATTGCTATCATTTTTGTCAGAGATGTATGCTTTTATCAGTGATACATTTGTTGAATAGCAATGGTTATTGTAGGTAGCTTGAAAGGAGATTCAGCCTTGTCAGTTGTGGTGGTTAGGAGGAAGAAGAACGGCCATGTTAAAAGGGAATGATGGGATAGTATTTCTAAAAATCAGTTGAATGCAAAGCACACTGGTGGGAAATGTTCATATCGGTCCCAAGACAGGTTGCTTTGGAAGAAGTGATGTCTGCGGTAATAGCAGGGTGTGTTTCATAGTATAGTACTAACAGCCCGCACACGGCTGGGCTGGTATTAAAAAAAAACCGACACACCAACATTGCTACAGAGCGAATCAATCACAGCCGTATGGTCAACAGTATCAAAGGTTGCAGACAGACCAGAAACAGAGACAGAAAAAAAGAAATGTCATTATTGTCTATAGTTTGCAAAAGTCATAGGCTTCAGCAGGGGTGTCAACAGACGGTCTTATTTTTCTTACATTTTTGGAACAGAAAAGAAAGCGTTTTTTGTTGATAATATTGAAAATGATGATAGCATCTTCAGTTGGTAGAATTTTGTAGATTGATGTTCAAGTTGTTTTATAGTGGTTTTTATTTATTGGTGGTTTTGTCATTTTTCCAGTCTTTTTTTGTTATCTGAATAATTATGCAAGTCTTTTCTTTCATCTGCTGGCAGTATATTTTTCTGAATTGCTTGTTTGTGTGCACTCATTTAAATATGCCATCAACAGACAAACTGATGATTATTATTACATCACACAAACAGACAGACAGGTGTCTGACTTGTCAAGCTTGTTTTTTTAATGCAGGATTACGCATATTGTTCAAGCCTGTGGTATCCATGCAATTTGTCTTAAAGGTAGTAAATGGTTCATGGTAGATCTGTTGAATTAAGGGTGTGGATTTGTACGATATCGCAGGTGAACTTCAAGTGCAGACCTGCACGTGTCTTATTTTCACATATGCATGCAGAATATCAAACATGCACGTTAAAAAAACCCATAGGTCCTGTGTGTGGATGCACGCAGAGTATAATTATTGCACGTGCGTTAAAAAAACCCATTCCACCTTCAGGCCATTGCCTGAGCTGCCGGCAGGACCTGATAACAAACTCTATTTTTTAATAAATACGCACTGGTGTTGTATTTAGACATCATGCATATCACTGGAGCCGGAGTACAGCTACCTATATGGTAGGCAAACGGTCACATTCAAGATCTCTCAAGGTGAACCTCCGAGCTCTAGCTGAGAAAAGAAGAATAAAAGGAGATAGAGAAATTCGACACAATCCAACTTGTAACGGTGTTACTCTGCAAGTCCGTGATGCATCTATCCCTTTGTTATCGTTGTTTATTTGTTGTTTCTTTTCTGATATTTTCACGATCTTTATGTATCAGAGTGGACATACTTGATACCCCATCTCTGCACAAACCTCGGGAACACGGTACAGTTAGTCAGTTTAGAATGTGATCTCTAAAAAGAGGTTGCATATATTACTTTTCACCATGAAGACGCAGTATATGCTATGGAGCGTTTTCGACCACTACCCAGGAAACAGAGCATCGACAATTCACAGGTGTGTCTCTAAATAGAAACACGACGCTGCGATTGTCGCGCTCTGATCACATGGGAGTAATTACTACTTACCCCCCCCCCCCCCCCCCCCCCATCACATTTAAATACTTGGTTATCTTATCTTATCTATTTGTTCATTGTTTGACGCAATTTTATTCAGCTACAGCCCATTCTGACACATAATTATATGGATGTTAGAGTAATCATATAAGCATTGCTTGTTGTACTCATTTCATGAATTGGTGCTATGCTGTTTCTCAACTAATAGATTATTTAAAATAGAAGAAAAGAATGAGAGAAAGCAAAATAGTAAGAAAGAAAATTAGGAAAGCAAGAAAAAAAAAAGAAGAATACGAAAAAGGAAGAAATTACGAAAAAGGTGCGTGGCAGGAAAGAAAATGAACTTTAAAGAAAGAAAGAAGACCAGCCTTATTTTCTTTACCTTTCAACCCATCCATTGCCTTTTCTTTCATGGCTACAATTGAATCAGACTTCAGACTAGAAATTCAGAAAATGTAATTTTCATACTGACCCCAGTGTGCTGACAGACACATGGCAGTCTTCAGAATAAAGAACAGCGTCTGGTCTTCCCCTTCCCTAATCCCTCCCTCCATCTCTTGTGGATCATTAGTACCGACATTCCTTACAGCAGTCCCCTTATCTTCACCCATTGCAATTCTCCTCATTCCCTCTCTTTTTTTCAGCATCATGGCACAGCACAACGCAGAGGGCATGATGGAGGTAGCACTACATAACGACGTAGCTGACAGTGTGAAGTGGGCTCAAAAGCCAGCGAGTAGACAGGCCTAGCTAGGCCTACTACCTATCATGGCTGAATCAGCAGTAAAGTCTCGCTGAATAAAAGTGGAATGGAGTTGGGTGCCATTGCTTTCTATCTTTTTTATCAACACGCGCGTGCGAGCGCGCGCACACTCACACACAGTCATGTATACACACACATACATACATACATACATACATACATACATACATACATATGTGATGGGGGTGGTAAGTAGATTATCTCCCATGTGATCGGAACTCGACAGTCGCAGCGTCGTGTTTCTATTTAAAGACACACCTTGTGAATTGTGGGTGCTCTGTTTCCTTGGGTAGTGGTCAAAAACCCTCCATTGCATATTCTTTGCCTTTATGGTGAATGGTAGAATTTATGCAACCTCTTTTAAAAGGTCATATTCTATGCTGTTTGACTGTATCATGTTCCCGAGGTTAGTGCAGAGATGTAACATCAAATATGTCCACTCTGATACAAGTGGTAGTACTGGTGGGGTAAGATACTAAAGTGGGATTATTATTGGTAGATATGTGGATTGGAGTTGTTAGGGGCTACTGGTTTGCAGCATCAAATATGCTGGCCAGGCAACGTACCTCAGGACGGGTACAAGTTGGCCGGTGGTGGATGTGATAGGGTGGTAAGCAGATTATCTCCCATGTGATCCGAGCTCGACAGCCGAAGCGTTGTGTTTCTATTTAGAGACACACCTGTGAATTGCGGATGCTCTGACTCCTTGGGTAGTGGTTGAATACCCTTCGTTGCACACATTTCGCCTACATGGTGAAATGTGTATATGCAACCTCTTTATAGAGATCACATTCTACACTGTTTGACTGTGTCGTAATACCGAGGTTTGTGCAGGGATGGGGCATTCTGTTACACATGCATATGTATGTTTGCATACATACGTAGTTTAAGTAAACATACATACACACTAACTCACTCACACATACATACATACATACATACATACATAACACAGACACACGTGCGCAAATGGTTTCTGTCATAAAAAAAATGATTTAGAAAAAAATATAGGAACACTTATATATCAATTCTGTTTGGGAAGCATAAGGCTCTCTAACAACATTACTCTCAGTAGGCCAATGTGGTGGGGCTGTGAAGAAAAGAGTGGAAACAGCAATACCATGATAATAAACCACACTCTCCCACCACCCCTTAAAAAAAAAAAAACAGACAGATTGAATCTCAATAGTTCGGTAAAGTTCTCATGTTGTGATAAACGTGTACAGATGTGCACGTGTATTCATTTTCTGTAGTAAAATATGGGAAGCAAACAGCACCTTAACTAACTCTGTCCGCCCCCTCATAATCAATCCTCCATGAGACTGCTACATACTGCTGATTCCCCGAATGTAGGGGGACGGGATAGCATAATGGTTAGAACATTGCGCTCGCAATTTGACGACCCGAGTTCGACTCCCGTTCGAGAGAATTTTTTTCCCTTGAATTAACATCAGTGCTGACTCCATTTTCCCCGAAAAGTCTTTCGTATGAGACTGTAAACCGAGGCCCGGTGTGCGAACGCATGCAGAACACCTTGAGCACACGTTAAATCCTGTTCCGCTTTTCGTAAGAGTAGGTCATTGTGTGCCGGTGGGAACAGATGACAATATTTACAAAACTGCATACACATGGGACTGGATGAAGAAAAAGCACATGAGTGCTTATTCTATTAACCTTAATATAAAAGAAGAAAATGAAATGAATATAGGCTTGTCTGCTTCACTGGCTTCCATCCCACTCGCACCTCTCAGCTACTACTTCGTTGATGCTCAAGTACTATCATCACGTCCTTGCATTGTGCTGTGTGGTTGTGGTGGGAAGAAAAGAGGGAGGGAAAGGGCAGAGCTGAATTGGAGAAGGATAATGAGATTGGCGAGAGAAATGTCACTACTGACCATCTCTATGTGAGCATGGGGAGAGAGAGGCGGGGGGAGAGGGGGAGAGAGAGGGGGGAGTGAGTGAGAGAGATTATATTTTTTTCTTTGAGAGAGAGAGGGAGAGAGACAGAGAGAGAGAGAGTGAATGAGAGAGAGAGAGATTGAGTGAGAGAGAGAGAGAGAGATTGAGTGAGAGAGAGTGAATGAGTGAGTGAGTGAGTGAGAAATATATTTTTTTCTTTGAGGGAGAGAGAGAGGGAGAGAGGAGTGTGTGTGTGTGTGTGTGTGTGTGTGTGTGTGAGAGAGAGAGAGAGAGAGAGAGAGAGAGAGAGAGAGAGAGAGAGAGAGAGAGAGAGAGAGAGATGGGTGCAGACAGTAAGTATGTGTACTTCAGGCTGACATGTAACAGTACATTGAGGTCAGGGTGTAAATTACATTTTCTTCACTTCTGTCTGTCGTCTGATTAGATTCCCAACAGGAAAAGAGCAGTGAACTTCGGCTAAAAGGAATGTTGGCGTGTCTTTTCTTTTGTATTCGTTTAGTTCTGTTCTGTTCTTTTCTTTCTTTCTTTTCTTCCTTTCTTTCTTTCTTTCTTTCTTTCTTGTATTTCTTTCTTTTTTATTTCATTTCTTTTATTTTTTCTTTCATTTCTTCTCTTTTCCTATTTTCTGTCTTTTTTTGTTTGTCTTTCTTTTCTTAGTCTTTCTTTTCTTTTCTTTTCTTTTTCTTTCTTTCTTTATTTCTTTTTTTCTTTCTTTTCTTTTCTTTTCTTTTTCTTTCTTTATTTCTTTTTTTCTTTCTTTCTCTTCTTTTCTTTGTTTATTTTTTCTTTTTTTCTGAATTCTTTATGTGGTATCCTATTTTTGTTTTCCTTTCTTCATTTATCTTTGTTTTACTGTAATTTCTTTTTAATTCTTTATTACTTCCGTCCTTGTTTAGTTCCATCTTTTTTTTATTTCTTTCTTCCTTGAGTTTTCTATCTTTTCTTCTGCTTTCTTTTTTTCTATTATTCTCTGGCTAATCAGCTAGAGCTCTGTGGTTCATCAACAGTAAGATTTTGCCAATGAAACCGTTTTTGCCTACCATGAAGGTAACCGCATGCCATCTTCGGGATATTTTAGTTTGTCAAGGTAAAGAGACGTAGCCTGACAAAAATTCTACATGTACATTGAAGCAAGCAAAATATGTTTTGCAATCCATGATGCTCATGACTCTCAATTTTCTGTATGTAAATACAGATACATCTTATGCAAACCTAAAAAGTAAAGATAAAGGTAAAGGTGTCCCATAACCTAGGCGGTCGTAGGGGAGCGAGGTGTCAGAGACCGCAGCTTCTCTAGGGGCCAACATATTGAGGGCGGCGCCCATCTCTTCTCCCTCACTACTTTACCTTTCCTGACCCTAAAGAGGGCAGGTACCCATTTACAGCTGGGTGAACTGGGGGGACTGAATTGAAGCAAAGGTGCGCAAACGGTCACCCATCCAACTGGTAACCACGCTCGAGGCTGCTTAACTTGATTTGAGAAAAGCGAGCGCTCTGACCACTGGACTATCCCGTCCCCTTTGCAAATCTACGGGAGCATATTATTAGACTTCCTTGTGTTATCACTTCTTTGCATCCTATGTGGTCAAAGCAACTCAGCTTGAGAACATCCGTCATCTCTTTTTATCTGTTCTGGTGCCTCTCTTGTTAAGCCCACACCACCCAGGAGTCTGCGCTGCATTCTAGTGTATCTTGTTTTGTTCGTTTCTCGGCTAGAGCTCTGAGATTCACCAATGGCGAGATTTTGCGTGTGTGGCTAGGGTTTTCTTTTCACTAGGAAGGTAGCTGTATTCTGACTTTCGGGATATGTTCGTGTTTCCGTAAATACCCGGAGTTTGATATGAATTACGGGATCTGTAACGTAAATATTTGATTTTCTACATGTCTATATGCACGAAGTCTGCTCTTGAAGTTAACCTGGGAGATAGAAAAAATCTCCACCCTTAATTCACCAGACGCCACGGAGCTTCAAACCCACGATTTCATGCACCGATATGATTGAAGTTAAACTGTTTTTAATCACTCAGTTATAGCGTCTGTCTATGATGTATCTGCAATAAAAAGAGTTACATTTTTTCATATAACATTTATAGACATAATCATAAGACATATATATAATCATATGTAAAAAAAAAAAAAAAAAAAAAAAAAAAAAAAAAAAAAGGTAGACATCGATTTTTGCACTCTCAGGCAGACCAGGTACCTCTTATTTTCAATCACTAGTAAAGGTACAAAAAGGGTGTGCACACTCGAAGCAAATCTCTCTCTCTCTCTCTCTCTCTCCTCTCTCTCTCTCCTCTCTCTCTCTCTCTCTCTCTCTCTCTCTCTCTCTCTCTCTCTCCTCACACACACACACACACACACACACACACACACACACACACACACACTCCTCAGATATACAACTGGTTGTGAAGAAGGAATTCAATGGTGTCTAGCTCTATTGATGTGGGTATCAATGGTCCTCTCCAAAACTACAGCTGATTCAGTGATGACAGTCAGTCATGTGTACTCTACTGGCTTTCAGCCTCACCCATAATGGCAATTATTTATGAGGATTCACTGCTACCGCTATCACAGGGTTTTTTTTTGCACTATGCCTTTGTAGGATCGAGGGAAAGAAAGCAAACATTTAAATGAGCAGGCATAACAAGACTGGCAAAACTCGGCAAAACTTTGCCAAACTACCAACCGCCATGGCGCATTGGTTAGTGCCTTGGGTTACG
Source organism: Stramonita haemastoma (assembly GCA_030674155.1). Taxonomy (NCBI): domain Eukaryota; kingdom Metazoa; phylum Mollusca; class Gastropoda; order Neogastropoda; family Muricidae; genus Stramonita; species Stramonita haemastoma. The sequence continues at coordinate 27,016,182 of CM060330.1, forward strand.
CACTGGAAAGTCTGCGGGTTCGAATCCCAGAAGAGTCATAGTGATTTTTTTCAGACTCTGGCCGGCTCCTTCCCAGAGGAAGTGTGCTATGGGCTTATTAGAAAGATTTGGATCACATAGTGGAGCTTCATCCACTCTACAGGTGCAATTTTGAGAGTGTTGTTCAAATTACCTGACCAACACTCCATGTGTACGTATCTCTCGGGCCTGGTTGACGCCGGAATATATCATGATAGAAAGCGCGAAGTACAACCTTATCAAGTAGTCTCAAGGCACATGTTCTTTGGAGCACCGTTGTAATAACATCGTCATTCTAATTGATCATCGTGCAATTACAAAAAAAAAATGTCTCTGACTGCTCTGGTAGCATGGTGGCATTAAATTTGGCTTTCCCACACACTTCTGTCCATGTAGTGAGAGTGTGTGTCAAAGCCCTCGGGGTTGAAGTTTCGCGGGGAGGGTCGTCGAAGGGATGTTGTGGTGGTTGCCACCTCGGGTGGGCGACTCACTTAGTCTGGCTCCGCGACTGAGCTAATTCTGTCGTTAGTACTGGGGGGCTTAGTAGGCGGTGTCTTTGCGTATATTATTGATGCAGACATCAGCAAACTGCCCTGAGGTCCACCAGTGAGGACAGTCCTGTCTGCTCTTTGGTTTGCAGCTTACTTCGCAGTGTCAGCCGTTTCAGCGTGCACTGGTCACGTTATCCTGGCTTCTGTGTTGCACTGTGCCACAGCAGCAAAAGAAAAGTGGGAAATGACACACAACATAATGGACACCGTTTAAGAGACTACCGAGAAACATGTTGTTACTAGCAATCTTCAATAATGTGAGAAATGATGAGAGGGTTTTTGGCTTGTTTTATTTTTCTTTCAATCTTGCCTTAAAAGACAGTCTTCACTCTTAAATCTAGTGATGTTAAACACCAGAAAAAAGGCAGAAAACTGGAGCATGAAAAAAAAATATTAGTCACTCTTCGTTTATTACAGTCAGCTGCGTTTTTCTTTCTTGAAGTCAACAGGTGACAGGGTAGTGGCATAAAACAGTCACATTTGTCTTTCTTCTTAAACTTTTCATCTGTCCGTGTCACCCAGTTCGGTGTTAGCCGCCACACCCCATGACACCGACATGATCTAAATTATAAAATTAGATAAAAGAATAAGTAAATAAATAAATAAATAAACACAACATACGCATACACACACACACAAAAGGAGAAAGAGTGGAGTAGGAGATTGAGAGGGCGTGAAAAGAGGGCAGGAAAAAGAGACAGAATCAGGAAAAAGAAAAATCAAACACGGCAACCAATGCACAAGTAGCAACAGTAGAGGCAACAGAGAAGAAAGAAAAGACCCGGCTGGTCTGGGTAGAGGTTCACAGAATGGACTGACCGGACCATAAAACTGTGAAGAGATACACATGTCTGCAGTGCAGATGATCAGTAACGGTGTACACTTCTTTCCCCACACCACTGGCCATCCTGTAAACTTGACTACTTTAGGCTCAGGATGACAATCTTGTCTACTTCACTGGCTTCCAGCTCATTTCACACTGTCAGCTATTATTCCTTGATGATGGGGCCGGTGCCGTTGTTAAGGCTTTTGAGTTGCAGTGTGCTGTAGCAGGAATGAGGGGGGAGGGGGCAGAAAATCGTCATGGATATAAAAAAAAAAATCACGATTGCTACCAGACCAGAGAAATCTGCTGTGACATAAAGTGGTATAAAATAAAAAATAAAATAAAAATCTGTGTTGGGACTTAGCATCCACAGGACGGACGTTTTAGTTGAGTGGTCAAGACTGTTCTACTTCAATCTCATAGGTCCATGAAGTCAGGCGTTCGAATATCGGCGGCGTCTGGTGAATTAAGGGTGGGGATTTTTACCATATCCCAGATCAACTTTAAGTGCAGACCTGCCAGTGCCTTAATCGTCTTCACGCATACACTTGCAGACGAACAAATATGCACATTAAAGATCCCTTATTTCATGTCAGTGTTTGGTGTACGTTTGTTACTTGGAAGAAAAAAAAACGTTCCGTCTAATGCACTGAAGTTTAGAGTAACGCTTCAGTAAAACTTACCAATGTTACCCTCGCGCACTAACTTTTTGCTATACGTATTCCATATTTAAACAGTGCATCAAACAAAGTACTTTTGTTCCGATCCATCACGAGGTAAGATAACGTTTGCCTGACTATCTTTATGGAATCAGTTGTTAAATCGGACATTGTTGTCTCCTTAAATAGTTCTCTCTCGTGAAAAGCAGC
>CM060330.1:27023445-27028445 GCA_030674155.1 Stramonita haemastoma
ATAAACGCATACACATACTCCCCCCCCCACAACCACCCACCCACCCCCACAAAATCACAACCATTCAGACACACACACAGATCCACACACCAAACAACACCCACCCACAAACTAACACCTACATGTACACACACACCCACAAACACACACTCACACACATACACACACTCCAAGTATCTCACACCCACGTGTGCACGCACACACAACCACACACATACACACACAAACACAAACTAACACACACACATACACACACACACACACAAACACACAAACACACACACTCACACACACACACACACACACACACACACACACACACACACACAACACACACACATACACACACAAACTAACAATCACCTGTACATACACCCACTCACCAAAAGCCAACACCCTACACATCCATCCCTCCAAACTAATAAGATACCTAGTAAGATTATCCATTTTACTAACTCAGGCTCAGTCTAATAAATCTAAAATGTTCAACTAATATACCAATATGAATACAAATTTGGTTGTTGATTAATTACAGATAAATTCACCATTAGTCCAAACATGTGATGCTATATAACCTTATTTACTATATTTTTTTCTCAATAAACTTAGGTCCTGTCTTGTATTTAACCCTTGAAAAATTGTCCCTAGATTACAAGTCCAATAAATTTCCCGTTCTAAAAGTTTGTCCTCATCCATAACTTTCTCTATGGGGATGATTTGTAGAAAATCCCAGTCGCTAGAATCAAGGTGAGGGGATGAACAAACATGTTTTGCTACATTGCATTTATTTATTTTACGTAATTTCACATCTGACTTGTGGTTGGCCCACCTGAGTTTGAGATTTGTGGTTGAACCTACATACCACATATCAGGATGTATCTTACATGTTAAGATGTATATTACATTGGGCGTTTTGCAGGTGATATTCTGTTTTATGTACCATTTTCTTTTATCCCAAGGAGAAATAAAAAAAGTTGTGTTCTGGCTGTGTTGACAAGTGTCACAACGTTTGGCATTACATTTAAAAAATCCCTGCTTGGTCCCATGTCCTTGTTGGGTGATTCTGGTGGGGACTGTGGGCTTGTATATCTCACCCAGGTTTCTTCTACGTCTATCTGCAGCTATTATTTGTCTCTTAGGAAAAATTGTTCTATTTTGAGGATTAGTATAAAGGAGGTTGAGGTTTTTTCTTATGATTTCTGATTTAGATGGGTACCTTGGGTCGTACTTAGTAACCCATGCTATTTTTTTCTGAGGTTTTTGTTTTTGTTTGTGAATTAAAGCTTTCCTATCTCTGTTTGCTCCCTTCTCTAGCTCTCTTTTAGCCAGGTTGTAATTCCAGCCAGCCATTGTGAAATATCTGGTATATTCCTCTATTCTTTTATGTAGGTCGCCATCTTCACTGCAGAGCATTCGCAGCCTTACTCCTACGTTAAAGATGAGACCTTTAAAAACTGATGGAGGGTGGCAGCTGTTAGGCGGCAAATAAGAATGGTTATGTTTGGAGTTAACATCAGTTATAATTTCTCCATTTTTAATTTTGAGGGTAAGGTCTAGATAATTAATTTCTTTTCCATATTTTACAATCCATTTTATGTTTGGTGGGTTTAGTTCTTGAAGGTGTTTTTCAAAGTGGGTTATATTTTCTACATCAGGTAGGATGGTTATGCCATCATCTCTAAAACGGCTCCAATTTAAAAAGTTAAAATCATTTTCTTCTTCTTTGGGCAGAAGGCTGGAAATTAAAGGTGTTGTTGTATTTAAAACTAGCTTTTTATCTAGTTCGCCCATAAAAACATCCACATAGTCACAAGAGTGGGCAGGTCCCATTGCCGTGCCATGATTGGGGGAGGCATATACGGTGTTATTTTTGCCATCCTTATACAGACACACATTTTTATTTAAACACAACTTTAATGCATCTATGATGCATTCTTTTGAGGTGGCAAGAGGGAAGGGTATCTATCAAGAAGCAAATTTACTGCAGGTATACCCATAGCATTGTTCACATTAGGGAATAAAGAAACTACATCACACACTGCTAGAACTGCATTGTCGGGTAAGGGAGCCAATTTCTCATTAATAATTAAAACTTTAGATAAAAACTCTCCTGTGTCTATGACTTGATATTCTAATTTATCTCGGAGGTGACTGATGGCACACTGAACAAACTTAGATAAATTTTCAGTGGGGGTTCCACATCCTGTTAAAAGGAGACGGGTAGGATATGGTTTGTCCTTATGTGTTTTTATAAGAGGCTTACATTTTCCCGGTCCTTTGTTCTTAAAATCCGTAACGTACTTAGCTATGTCTTCATTAATATCTCCTTTTGCTAACCATTTCTCTGTCCATGATTTAATTTCCTTATTGATCTTGTTTGTAGGGTCTTTTTCCAATATATTATAAAAGTTCTTATTATTAAGTTCCTCCAAGATATTAAAATCATCTTTTTCTAAACTGGTAATTACTGTGGCTCCACTCTTGTCTGCATGTCTACATGCTGCATTGTGTGTTACTGGCAGCTTACGGAGTTCCCCTAATGCCTTTCTTTGTTCCTTTGATAGGTTGTCTTTAATTTTTCTCCGATTAGTTACAGCTAAAAAATCTCTCGTACAAGTTTCTATAAAAACCTCCAATGCCGGGTCTTTCCTAGGGGCACTTTTTTTTATTAGACTGAGCCTGAGTTAGTAAAATGGATAATCTTACTAGGTATCTTATTAGTTTGGAGGGATGGATGTGTAGGGTGTTGTGCTTTTGGTGAGTGGGTGTATGTACAGGTGATTGTTAGTTTGTGTGTGTTATGTGTGTGTGTGTGTGTGTGTGTGTGTGTGTGTGGTGTGTGTGTGTGTGTGTGTGTGTGTGTGTGTGTGTGTGTGTGTGTGTGTGTGTGTTGTGGTGTGAGTGTGTGTGTGTGTGTTTTGTGTGTTTGTGTGTGTGTGTGTGTATGTGTGTGTGTTAGTTTGTGTTTGTGTGTGTATGTGTGTGGTTGTGTGTGCGTGCACACGTGGGTGTGAGATACTTGGAGTGTGTGTATGTGTGTGAGTGTGTGTTTGTGGGTGTGTGTGTACATGTAGGTGTTAGTTTGTGGGTGGGTGTTGTTTGGTGTGTGGATCTGTGTGTGTGTCTGAATGGTTGTGATTTTGTGGGGGTGGGTGGGTGGTTGTGGGGGGGGGGGAGTATGTGTATGCGTTTATAAGGTTTGTTTGTTTTTGAGTGTTTGCATGAGTATGTGTCTGTGTCTATGACTAAGTGAATGTGAAGGAAGGGTTGGGGGGAGTGTGTATATTTTAACAACCACTAATTTTACACACGTTATATTGGGGGGTATTTTACCAGAAGAATTGGGTATTTCTAGAAAAGGTGTGTTTTTTTTTTGTTTTTTTTTTTGTTTTGTTTTTTTTTTAGATAAAATAATTTGATTTTAGCTATGCATTTTGTTGGAAGTTAGACTTGGTCTTTCTTGTAATTTTAGTCAGAATTCGATGACAAATGGTTTCTACTTTTTAAAGCAATTGTAGTAGTTTATTAGTAGAATGTTTTATTTTATATACTTTATGTTATTCATTTATTGATTCACTTATGGGTGTTAGAAGAGGATTTTATTGATGTTTCATGTACTTATACTTTTAGTTTTGATGGGGTTATAATCATATATTATTTTTTAAAACTTTTCTGGTTATTTGAGGGGGGAGTAGGAGGGATAAATAAGGCAGGTGTGTGTGTGTGTGTGTGTGTGTGTGTGTGTGTGTGTGTGTGTGTGTGTGTGTGTGTGTGTGTGTGTGTGTGTGTGTGTGTTTGGTTGTTTGTGTGTGTATGTGTGTGTGGGTGTGTGAGTGTGTGTGTGTGCGTGTGTGTGTGTGTGTGTGTGTGTGTGTATGTGTGTGTGTGTGTGTTTGTGTGTGTGTGTGTGTGTTGTGTGTGTGTGTGTGTGTGTGTGTGGTGTGTGTGTGTGTGTGTGTTTGATTCTATGAGAAATTATTTTAAATAGGTAATTTGTTGGAAGTTGGACCTAGTCATTCTTGGGATTTCAGTTAGAATTTGCTAATGATTATGTTTTATTAATTTTTAAATCATCTCAAGTCATTTATCAGTAGAATGTTTTATTTTACCTACTTCATGTTATTCATTTATTGATTCATTTATTTATTTGTGGACTTTAGAAGACACTTATATTGGTGCTCCATGTACCTATATTTTTAGTTTTGGAGGGGTTATAATAATATGTTCTTATATATAGTTTAAAAATCAGAGTTGTGATTTTGTGTGTGTGTGTGTGTGTGTGTGTGTGTGTCTGTGGGGGGGGGGGGGGGTGCAGTGAGAGGGATGGGAGAGACATGATGTGTAGGGGGGTGTGTGGGGGGGGGGGAGGGGTGTAAACAGAAGGGAGGAGGGAGAGATATGTTAAAAAAGTGTATTGTTCCTGTGTGTTTTGGTTGTGGGTTTTTATTGATAGGTTGTGATGCCTATCGTTGTTTTAACGTTTGTTGGGTTTTGTTTAGATTTGGGGAATTGGAGTGGGGGAGGGAGAGAGAGGGGGGGATGAGGTGTGTGGAGAGAGAGAGGAGTGAGAGGGAAGGGGGAGAGAGGGGAAGGGGTGAGAGAAGGGAGAAAGAGAGTCAAAGTTGAAAAGATCTCAGTGGCTAGCATGCATTTTATGTGTGGGGAAGGTGATCATTTTGAATATAAATCAGTATGTGATGCTTATAAAAGCAGGTTTTACAATTGTTATTTATTCAGCCTGATGAAGCTTCAGAATAGAAGCGAAAATTTGCTGTCAAATAAAGAGATGAAGTTGAACACAGTCGTGTTTTATTATTATTTTACTATATATATATATATATATATATATATATATATATATATATATATATATATATATATATATATATATATATATTTGTCTTTTAAAAATTCTGCTGGGCTCCACTTCCTCCAAGCACACAGTTGAGGTAAAACAATAAAATAATAATAACAAACACAACTGTGTCAAACTGTATCAC
>CM060330.1:27033445-27038445 GCA_030674155.1 Stramonita haemastoma
GGTGGGGGTGGGGATGTGGTGTGCTGTGATGTGCACGTGTGTGTGTGTGTGTGTGTGTGTGTGTGTGTGTGTGTGTGTGTGTGTGTGTGTGTGTGTGTGTGTGTGTGTGTGTGTGTGTGTGTGTGTGTGTGTGTTCATGTGCGCATAGCATCAGTGACACTTTTGGAAACCTTGTGCCATCTTTAGTATGGAAACTAGTTTTTTTCTCTCAGTAATTCTACCATTCTTATGAGACTGACCAGAGATACTTGGGCTAGGCATCAGTCATGCTATCACTGCCTCTATATTCATGATAGTACAAGGAAATGACATTCTTTGTATGCATAACATTTGCATGGTACCTTTTTTTCTTATTTATCTTCTAATATCATATCATGCCTTATTTTCACTTGTAGTATATAGAATGAATTTCTGGCACTGACATTTTTTTTTCTCTTGTGCAGATAACAATATTGTGCATCTTTTTCGATTAATGTGATATTTAAAAGTTCTGGCGCGCCAAGACAAAAGGGTTTTCAGTGAGTGATGACCGTAAGCACAGTGGAAAATCCTGCATTAAAATGCTGTTATATTTTGAAATGTCAAGAGTATTCTTAGTCTATGACAAGCTCTTAGCATAACAGCTTACGCACTCTATTACAACAGAACAAGTCTTTGAAATTTAAAAGTATTGTGATTTGCATGGCAAGGTCCCTGAAAGCAAGAAATAGGCACAAACTTCTCAGCCAGTGTGAAAGGATGCAACACAGTGAGACTCAGTTCTGATGAGCGAGATAGGGTGCATATTGTGACTCTCTCTCTCTCTGTCTCTCTGTCTCTGTCTCTGTCTCTCTCTCTCTGTCTGTCTCTCTCTCTCTCTCTCTCTCTCTCTCTCTCTCTCTCTCTCTCTCTCTCTCTCTCTCTCTCTCTCTCTCTCTCTCTCTCTCTCTCTCTCTCTCTCTCTCTCTCTCTCTCTCTCTCTCTCTCTCTCTCTCTCTCTCTCCAGGGTGTTAAACATGGAAATGCCTAACAGCAACAAGAACACCGCGTAAAAACCTATCTCTGTCTTTCTGTCTGTCTCTGTTTTGGTTTTGTTTCTCTGTGCTAGTGTACTTTCCTTTTTATTCACCAATCTATTCATTTGTCTGTTGATGTAATTTTCTTCTTGTTCCACCTTTATTTGCATCTATCATCTGTTTGTGTCTGTGCATGTGTATGTGCGCGCGAGAGCACACGCGCGCGCGCGAGCACACGCGCGCGTGTGTGTGTGTGTGTGTGTGTAAGTTTATGTGTGTGTGTGTGCATGTGTACGTGAGTGTGTGTTTGTGTATGTGTGTTTGTGTGTGTGTGTTTGAGTACGTGTGTATGTGTTCGTACATGCGTGTGTACGTGTGTGTGTGTTTGTGTGTGTGTGTGTGTTTGTGTGTGTGTACCTGTGTCTGTGAATGTGTCTGTGTGTTTTGTGTGTGTTTGTATATGTGTGTGTATGTGTGCGTGCGTCCGTGCGTGCGTTTGCCTGTGTATGCGTGTGTGTGTGTGTGTGTGTGTGTGTGTGTGTGTGTGTGTGTGTGTGTGTGTGTGTGTGTGTGTGTGTGTGAGAGAGAGAGAGCTTGCTTGCGCCCTTATATCTTATATCCCTCAGTCTTCACATGACCGATCAATTCCATATTTGCAAAGAGAGACCACAGACACATACAGTCAACAAGAGAACACGGGGTTACAGTTGGGGTAGTTTTGAGGTTTTCCTTTTACTTTGAAGTGGCTGTATCTAAGCCTTGGTATGTATAGTACAGTATAATAGGCTAGAAGATGAAAGGAAGCTTTGAGGTTAGAATTGCTGAGATACGACAAGAGAAGGGGATGAGCTTTCCATGTAAACAAGAAAGAATGGAGACAGGATAGGGACTGGGAGGAAAAAGGGATTGGAGGGGAGGGAGGGGGGGGATGAGGCAAACCTGGTCATATCAGCAGACATTGTGATGATGGCTGAATGGGGGTTTTGGCACTGCTCTTCTTCTCCCCTCGTTTCCCATGGTTGCTTGTAATGGTCCCTCTTAACATCTTTTGTAGTGCCAGGCTCTTTTCATTCTCTGCCTTTTTTTCCCCTGGGAATCCTGTTCTGTTGTTTTTGTTTTTCTTTTAGAGAGACGTTCTTTCATTGATGTTCTCACTTTTGTGTTGTGTCTGCACAGTCTTGTTTGTTGTTATTTGTTTTTTCAGATAATGGTGCCATGTACAGATTATGGTAGTATGTACAGATCAGGATGCCATGTACAAATCATGGTGTTTTGTACAAACCATGATGGTATGTACAGATTACAATGCCATGTACAGATCAGGATGCCATGTTCAAATCATTCTGACATTTATAGATCATGATGCCATGTACATATTATTCTGACGTGCATCGATTATAGCAGCATGTACATTATGAAGACATGTACAGATTATGATGGCGACATGTACAGATTGCGATAACGACATGTACAGATTATGATGATAACATGTACAGATTATGATGATGACATGTACAGATTATAATGATGGCATGTACAGATTATAATGATGACATGTACAGATTATAATGATGGCATGTACAGATTATAATGATGGCATGTACAGATTATAATGATGACATGTACAGATTATAATGATGGCATGTACAGATTATGATGATGCCATGTACAGATTATGATGACAAAGCCAAGACAGTGTCAGCAGTCATTAGCAAGGTCAATGGTCTAAGGTGAACTGTACACTGTCTCACTTCACCTCTCTCAGCACTCAGGTCACTGACCTACAACCTTCCCTTTCAAGCCCTCCATCACATTCATCCCCTGTGTTCCAGTATATGACTGGTGGTCTAGATTCCTCCTGAATTCTTGAAACAAGATCACGTTCATTGTAATTTAATTCCTTACGTCTGAGCTTACAAAAGAAATTGTGATTTTTTCTGAAACTTTTGAATTTTGGAGAATAGGTACCACATACTTGCTCTTCCTTTTCATTTGGCTTTTGTTACTTTTTAGTCGAGTTATAACGGAATCTTAGTAAAGCATTGGATAAAGTTGAAAACTTGACCCAGCTTACAAGATTCAAAACTACGTATACCCCGCTGTGATAATTATGCAGTATATCTATGCTTTAGATGTAAGCATGCACTATGTGAATGGTCCGTGCAAGGTTGATTCTTTCCGTTTATGTTCCAGTATTGTCCATGATTAAACAATTTGTACTGTCCACAGTTCCTAACTCCTCCTCCCTGTTTAGAAGTGCTGCTAGTTAAGACAACTGGTTTCCTTTAGAGAACAGACAAAAGACATGTTTTACTTCTTTCGTTCCGCAGCTAGTGTTCTGAGGTCCATCAATGTCTAGATTTTTTTTTACATGCGACTGGGTTTTTTTCAGCAATTAAGGTAGCTGCATTCCGAATTTGGGGATGTTGAAAAGAAAATGAAGAGGTCAGCAGTGTTCATTGTCTGTCTGAGTAGAGAGGAATCCCTGATGGTCTTTCCTCACTCGCTTTCAGCTCATCTCTCACCACGGCTGCCCAGTAATGACATGTCCATGTCTATGAGCTGTGTGATGGATTTGGGCTACAAGCCAGCCAGCTTTGACAAAACTATGCAATACAAGGGGGTTACAGCATGATCTTGTGGTTGGAGCATCGCGCATTGCACTCATGATCTGCTGATCCTGGTTCAAATTCCATTCAAGTGATTTTTTCTCCCTGGAGTTAACATCAGTGCTGAATTTACTCCCCAATAGTGTCTTTTGGATGAGACTATAAACCATGATTACATTGCAAACACATGCAGAAAATCTTGCACACATGTTAAGTTTTCAGAAGAGTAGGTCATTGTGTGCTGGTCGGAATGGGTGACAAAATTTGCAAAACTACATACACACAGGAACTGAAAGAAAAGAAGCACATGAGTGCTTATTCCATTATCCTTGAAAGAAAGAACAAAATAAAAGAAATCAGAAATCTCTGCAGGGATGTAAATTCAATCACAATAATGACCTCAGTGCTGTAAACAATTGGTTTCCTTTTCTTCAGAAGCAATGCATATTTTTAGGATGAAGCTGACACAGGCAACGGATGTTGTCAGAGTGAATTAAGCAAAGTCAGGTCATTGGCTATTGGTAAGTCATTTATTTTCTGGCAATCTGTTGCAATCAATGTATAGGGAACAACATGTATCTATAGACAGACAAAATATGTACAGCAATGTTGTTGCAGCAATGCACTCTCCCCGGAGACAGCAAGCCAAATCATACACAGAGGCTTCTGTCATGGCCAAAAGTGGAATACAATCCAATTCGATACAAGACAACACAATACACTTTATTTCTTTTATCCAATAATCTTGGTTGATGATTTTTTTAAGTAACTATCCATTAGAACAAATATCTTTTACACTTTTCCAAGTTATTTATCGTGTACAAACTTTTAATGCAAACTCAATAGATCACACTACAGATCCTGCATCACTCGTTCCTTTGCAATGAGTTTCTGCACTACCTGTTGTCCAGCAAGTCAAATTATCTGCAAGCTTATTTTTAATTTTCTAGTCCTTTCTTTCACCACTATGGTTCAGTGCCCAACACCATGAACAAGGTCCCTATTCTCACTGCCTACAAAAAAAACAGTGCTAGAAATAGAGAGGTCACAGATCAGGCATGCAGTCTATGAGCATTCCTTCTTTAATTAGTGAAGGACATTCAGCAGGGAATTTGTCACTCACAATCTCTCTCTCTCTCTCTCTCTCTCTCTCTCTCTCTCTCTCTCTCTCTCTCTCTCTCTCTCTCTCTCTCTCTCTCTCTGTCTCTGTCTCTGTCTCTCTCTCTCTCTGTCTCTCTGTCTGTCTGTCTGTCTGTCTGTCTCTCTCTCTCTCTGTCTCTCTCTCTGTCTCTCTCTCTGTCTCTCTCTCTCTCTCTCTCTCTCTCTCTCTCGTCTGTCTCTGTCTGTCTCTGTCTCTGTCTGTCTGTCTGTCTGTCTGTCTGTCTGTCTGTCTGTC
>CM060330.1:27040945-27045945 GCA_030674155.1 Stramonita haemastoma
CTCTGATCACTTCATGTACCCTTGAGTAAAGTCAAACAACTTACCTCCTGCATAGGACAGGGAAGCAGACAGGAGAGGCTGAATCATCATCATGTGTTCGAAAGTCACAACTCTTAGCAAGAAAAAAAATGTCTCCTCTTCTCCTTTTACTCCATATACCAACTACGGGATGAAAGGTCATGGCATTTTTATGTTCCAATAGTATTCTAGGGAGCTGCTGTTGTAGTCTGCGGACTTGAGGAGAAAAGAGATACAATGGAGAGAAGGGTAGAGGAGGGAGTGTATCACACAGGTCTTAGCAGTGCTACAGAAACCAATCAAACTGATCCCCTCTACCTTTCTAAAGCAGGTTGACTCTTTGCCAACAAATCTCAAGGTTTACAAGTATGGGTGTTCTGGCAAAGAGAGACAATTATCCGTTGTGAAAAAATAGGATGAGCTGTTAAAAAGTAGGATGAGTAGTTAAAAAGTAGGATGAGTAGTTAAAAATAGGTCAGTAGTTAAAAAGTAGGTCAGTAGTTAAAAAGTAGGTCAGTAGTTAAAAAGTAGGTCAGTAGTTAAAAAGTACGTCAGTACTTAAAAGGTAGAACAGTCTTTAAAAGGTAGGTCAGAAGTTTAAAAGCAGGTCAATAGTTAAAAAGTAGGATAAGCAGTTTAAAAAGTAGGGTGAGCAGTTAAAAGTAGGTCAGTAGTTTAAAAAAGTAGGAAGAGCAGTTAAAACGTAGGTCAGTACGTAAAGTAGGTAGAGTAGATAAAAGTAGGAAGAGCAATTAAAAAAGTAGGATGAGTAGTTAAAAGTAGGTCAGCCGTTAAAAAAATAGGATCAGTTGTTAAAAAGTAGAATGAGTAGTTAAAAATTAGGATGAGTAGTTAAAAAGTAAGATGAGTTGTTAAAAGAGAGAAAGCTCAGTCTAGTTAAACTATGAGTAAATGTCTTCTGTGAGAAATACATGCATTGCATTCTACCTGTCTGTTGGTAGAAGTGCATGCTACCCATACAATCTACTTGTCATCTTTCGTGCTATTTTAACCAGATTTGTGTTTTGTGTGTTTAGTGGCCTGCTTGCTTGCTTGCTTGGCTGGTCGATTGCATTATGTTGTCTTTTCTGTACCTTCCCTATATGTACATGGGGACTGGATGTAACAAAAATCCCACATAAGTACGTATTCCATTGCTCTTGAGATAAAATGATAAATAAACAAAATAAATGAAAGTTCTCTTCTTGTCCTGCAACACACAACTTCAGTATTTTCTCTAGGGGATCACCTACAGTCATGATATCACCCTGGATGCAACTCATGGTTGTTTGGTCTGTTTTCTATATATCAGACGGTGTTTGGGGAGTAGTCTTGTAACACACACAGTAACTTTCTCTCCTGTGTGGACTCTGTTGCCAGGTTTTGTTAGCTTTGGTGGATGTTTATGACCTTCGCTTTGTCGTGTTGTATGTATGCACCGGGGAAGACCGGAGTTTTTGCCAAAATTTCCGTTTTTGAATATCCCATTTTTGGAGGTGACTCTCACTGCTACCACATCAGTCATGCTTTCTGCATCCCTCATAAACTCCCTGAAGGATTAGTAAGGCACCTCTCTGAAGGGTGTCTTTCCTCTGTGAAAGGTGTCTTTCCTCTGTGAAAGGTGTCTTTCCTCTGTGAAAGGTGTCTTTCCTCTGTGAAAGGTGTCTTTCCTTTCTGAAAGGTGTCTTTCCTCTGTGAAAGGTGTCTTTCCTTTCTGAAAGGTGTCTTTCCTCTGTAAAAGGTGTCTTTCCACTCTGAAAGGTGTCTCTCCTCTTTGAAAAGTGTCTTTCCTCTGTGGAAGGTGTCTTTGAAAAGTGTCTTTCCTCTCTGAAAGGTGTCTTTCCTCTCTGAAAGGTGTCTTTCCTCTCTCTAAAAGATGTCTTCCTCTCTTTAAAAGGTGTCTTTCCTCTCTGAAAGGTGTCTTTCCTCTCTGGAAAGTGTCTTTCCTCTCTGAAAGGTGCCTTTCCTCTCTGTCTTTCCTCTCTTTAAAAGGTGTCTTTCCTCTCTGGACGGTGTCTTTCCTCTCTATCTCTTCTCTCTGAAAGGTGTCTTTCTTCTCTGTTTTCCTCTCTGAAAGGTGTCTTTCTCTGTGAAAGGTGTCTTTTCTCTGTGAAAGGTGTCTTTTCTCTCTCCAGAAGGTGTCTTTCCTCTCTGAAAGGTGTCTTTCCTCTCTGAAAGGTGTCTTTCCTTTCTGAAAGATGTCTTTCCTCTCTGAAAGGTGTCTTTCCTCTCTGAAAGGTGTCTTTCCTCTCTGAAAGGTGTCTTTCCTTTCTGAAAGATGTCTTTCCTCTCTGAAAGGTGTCTTTCCTCTCTGAAAGGTGTCTTTCCTCTCTGAAAGGTGTCTTTCCTCTCTGAAAGGTGTCTTTCCTCTCTGAAAGGTGTCTTTCCTCTCTGAAAGGTGCCTTTCCTCTCTGAAAGGTGTCTTTCTTGCAGGAAGTCTGGGGTAGGATTAACCTGGATGAACACATACCTCCTTCCCAGATCATAGGTTTATGTGTTTCCATCCATCTGATGCTCACTTTATTATTTCTCTAAAATACGAATGTGTCTACTATACTCTATAATAGCGTCTTTGTACTTAATGCTCTGTGTGGATGTTTTTGTCAGTGTCAAAGAAAAGTTATATGTCTGAGATGTTTGCTTTATAGCTTTTATTGTGAATAAAGTATTGTTTTTAGTATTCTTTATTGTCAAGGTAATGTTTTTGTTTTAAACAGTTTTATACAGGGCAGTCTTCTTCTTCTTCTTCTTCTTCTTCTTCTTCTTCTTCTTCTTCTTCTTCTTCTTCTTCTTCTTCTTCTAAATTCTTCTTTTGAATTCTTCTTCTTCTTCTGAATTCTTCTTCTGAATTCTTCTTCTTTTTCTTCAAATTCTTCTTCTTCAAATTCTTCTTCTTCTTCTTCTTCGCAATTCTTCTTCTTCTTCTTCTGCAAATAATTCTTCTTCTTCTTCTCTTCTTCTTCTTCTTCTTCTTCTTCTTCTTCTTCTTCTTCTTCTTCTTCTTCTTCTTCTTCTTCTTCTTCTTCTTCTTCGCAGTTTCTTTCTTCTTCTTCTTCCTTCTTCTTCTTCTTCTTCTTCTTCTTCTTCTTCTTCTTCTTCTTCTGCAAATAATTCTTCTTCTTCTTCTTCTTCTTCTTCTTCTTCTTTCTTCTTCTTCTTCTTCTTCTCTCTTCTTCTTCTTCTTCTTCTTCTTCTTCGCAATTCTTCTTCTTCTTCTTCTTCGCAATTCTTCTTCTTCGCAATTCTTCTTCTTCGCAATTCTTCTTCTTCGCAATTCTTCTTCTTCGCAATTCTTCTTCTTCGCAATTCTTCTTCTTCTTCTTGTTCTTCTTCTTCTTGTTCTTCTTCTTCTTGTTCTTATTCTTGTTCTTCTTCTTCTTCTTCTTCTTCTTCTTCTTCTTCTTCTTCTTCTTCTGCAAATAATTCTTCTTCTTCTTCTTCTTCTTCTTCTTCTTTCTTCTTCTTCTCTTCTTCTTCTTCTTCTTCTTCTTCTTCTTCTTCCTCTTCTTCTCCTCTCTTCTTCTTCTTCTTCTTCTTCTTCTTCTTCGCAATTCTTCTTCTTCTTCTTCTTCTTCTTCTTTCTTCTTCTCTTCTTCTTCTCTCTTCTTCTTCTTCTTCTTCTTCTTCTTCTTCTCTATTTTGCTCCTTTGTCTGTAATATGAGTGAGAAGGCGTCGCGCTGCCGTTAGTCACCTGACAAGTCAGACCCATCGTAACCAACTTTGGCGTGGGAGAGAACTGCCACCTTTTCAGTCTTTCTGGAAAAAATGGCAAAAAAGTGGACCAAGAAGGCAGAAAATAAGTAAAATGGGGTGGTAGGAAGAAAAAGAACAAGACAGAAACAAAGGGACAGATAGAAAAGAGGGAATTCCTAGCATACAATTTGCAGAAGATGGGGATGCTAGTTATACTGACAGGTTCCTGGCAACCACACGAGGGAGGACTCTTTTTCAGAGAGCTGTAGTATCCTGGTGTGACTGTTTTACAGTCAGCGTTTTATTTAATAAAATGTTTGTAGAGAGAGTGAGAACGTGGTTTTGTGTCACATGAAACTGGTATGATATCTACAGTACATGAGCTTATTGCAAAAAGAATATCTGCCTTTTGCAGTGACATTCGTATGATAGTTGTCGTGGTGGGAAATAAAAAGAAGTGAGTGGACAGACAACTTTTGACAGGACCATGGGAACAGGGCTGGTGAATGATTTAAATGTATCGCAGACAGCATCCTGAGTAGTATTCAGACGCACGGTGCCAAGTCAACAAGTGGTGTAGCGATGTCTAGATGGGAGTGTGCCAAAGCTCTCCTGCAGTCTACTTTCCTACACAATGGTTTTCTCACTTTCAGCCAGCATCTCCACCCCATTCACTAACTGCCCAGTGTAGCCTAGAAACAGTATTATCCTTGGTTTAGTGCATGTTTTGTTGGACAAAAAGCTGCTCTTTTTTTTAAGCAAAACAAAAAAATTGCAGATAGTGGATGTCAGTAGCCAGTGACGGGTGTTTGCTGTTATGCCCATGTACCAAAAAAACCCAGTCAATTGACAGATGTTTTAACTTGATTGCTGTACACATTTTCTTTCCTTTGCTTCAATCAAAAATAAAAATTTGAGTGACAAAGGGGCTTGTGTTGTTAAGGGTTTTGTTTTCGCTCCTCGGCTAGAGCTCCAACCTTTACCAAACGTTTTTTTTTTGTTTATGCGACCGTTTTGTTTTGCCCATCAGAATGGAGCCGTATGCCGACTGTGTAATGCATGCTGGGTATGTTCGTGTTTCGTCACCAAAGGTAAAAAGTGACGTGTCTTGCCGGTTTCAGCAGTTAGTTGCGTTACCTAACCCCTTACCTCTCCTTACTGCAACCAGTCCACTCACATTACTGTCCCGGTGGTGGTGATTGTTTTAGTTAGAAAAAGTTATTTCCTGACATGTACGACAAAGCACAGAAAGTTTAGTGGTACTAGGCATCTGCAACCTTTCTCTTCC
>CM060330.1:27050945-27055945 GCA_030674155.1 Stramonita haemastoma
TAAGACCATCATTCATGGTCTTGTGAATGGGAGAGGGAGGGGGAGGGTGGAGACCAGAAGGGGAAGTTTAGGTTAAAACGAGGTTAGAACCCTCGACCTCTCTTCTTAACAGGTGAGTGACCTCTAGGCTAGCAGTATACACAAAAACAGAGAAGGAAGAGGAAGGGTGGGGTGTGGAGAGGTGGGGTGGGGTGGGGTGGGATGGGGTGGTGTGGGGTGAGGGGGGGGGTGATCAGACAAGACCAAACCACGCCAAAACATGTTGTGATGATGTCTGGATGAAAGTTTGGCACCGCTCTCTTCCAACTTCCTCTCATTTTTTCCCTATCGTTCTCTTGTATAACAGCGCTCTCTACATAACCCCACCCCCCTCCCACCCCTTTTCCTGTCTTTCTCCTTTATCACTGGACATCCTACTTATCCCAGAGAGTCTCTTCAAAAAGAATGATGTTCTGATATATGTGTGTGTGTGTAAGTGTGTGTGTGGGGGGGGGGGGTGTTTGTATGTGTGTGTGTGTGTGTGTGTGTGTGTGTGTCTGTGTGTGTGTGTGTGTGTGTGTGTGTGTGTGTGTGTGTGTGTGTGTGTGTGTGTGTGTGTGTGTTTCTTGGCTGCACTGTCTTGTTTGTTTTGTTTTGTATTGTATTGGAAGAATCGGTTCCAAACTATGATTATTATTAAGTCCACACAGAGTCATCAGATACATAAGGAAAGATCATCAGTCATTAGGAAGGGTCATACGTTATAAGGAAGTGTCTTCAGTTATTAGGAAGTGGCATCAGTTATTAGGAAGGGTCATCAGTTATAAGGAAGTGTTGTTAGTTATAAGGAAGTGTCATCAGTCATTAGGAAGGGTCATCAGTTATAAGGAAGGGTCATCAGTTATAAGGAAGTGTTGTTAGTTATAAGGAAGGGTCATCAGTCATTAGGAAGGGTCATCAGTTATAAGGAAGTGTTATTAGTTTTAAGGAAGTGTCATCAGTCATTAGGAAGGGTCATCAGTTATAAGGAAGGGTCATCAGTTATAAGGAAGGGTCATCAGTTATAAGGAAGGGTCATCAGTTATAAGGAAGTGTTATTAGTTTTAAGGAAGTGTCATCAGTCATTAGGAAGGGTCATCAGTTATAAGGAAGGGTCATCAGTTATAAGGATGGGTCATCAGTTATAAGGAAGTGTCATCAGTCATAAGAAAAGTGTCATCAGTCATTAGGAAGTGTCATCAGTTATAAGGAAGTGCCATGAGTTATGACGAAGGGTCATTGGTCTACGGTGAACTGTTTGCTGACTTACAGCTCTTTTCAGTAAGTTGACTTATGTCTGACATATTTGGCTTCCCTGATCCCCCGTATGTTTTCCCATATCATGCAGTTTCTTGACCCGTGGCTAACACATCTCCTGATTGACAGAAACAAGATTGTTTCTGTGGTTTTTCAATATTGTTTTTATCTGAACTCATCTATCATTATCCCGAAGATTCATCGTAGCAAATTATTTGAATGAAACACCACATTCTCATTTTCCGTTTTATTTGTTGGGTGGGTTGGGTTTCGTTTTTTTTTGGAGGGGGGTGTTTTGTTTATTCTTCTGTGTAACTTAAAGAGTTTCTTAACACATGAAAGAACCAGGCAAAGTTTAGAAAAGAAATTTCACACCAAAAATAAACTATACAATGATGAAATCATACAATATGCGCCTTTTAGATTAAAAACAAATACATTATATAATATGTGACGCTCCACCACATAATAAGTCGGAGTGCACCAGAGGTCAATTTTTAGTTATTGACATGTTATTAATGTACACTAAAGTGGCTATCAAATACCAAAAAAAAACAGATAGAAAATCGGACAATTCTGTGCAAAGTTATTACATATTGAAATGATAAACTGCAGGATGTGACAAAATGAGAAACGGGCAAGTTTATTTTCATAACAGGTTGTCAGAATGAGGGCTTGAGTATTTTCAAAACACATTTAAAAGCAAAAGGAATAAAAATTATGCCTTGATTATTTTATTATAAGGTAGATAAACGGATATTGTTTAATAATCAATCAAAATCTCAAAATTGACAACTTGACCCCCAACTGCCTTTAATAGCTCCTAGAGCAAAATTGGGTAATGCGCTAAGCGACTCATTTCGTGGTGGAGCGCCACATATTTGATTTCTTCAATATTGACTCCTTCAAGTGATCTGTATCAACACTCTTTTTTCATTTTCATGTGCCACTACTTGTATTTCTCATGACTAGACCAACTCAAACTGACCGTAGTCTTTTCCCCCACAGTATTTGTCCTATTTTGGAACCAATGCAACAGAGACTCTCCACCCCGGGATAGGTCAACAGCCTGCCGCCTTCACGTAGGGCGTTGTAGTTAATGGAGACATCGAGCATTGCTAAATCATGAGTAGAACATTCTTGACGAATGAGAAATCTTTGGTTTGGGTCTTCTCTTACTTACGTGTCACCCATTTTTCAGCCACGGCTGATTGTCAATGAGAAGGGGACCACATAATAGATGGGCCCACAAGCTACAGAACTTGGCAGTGCAAGATTGTTGCAGAGAGGAATGACCTTTCCACATGTCTTAGCAAGCTCCTGGCAGGCAATCACAGCTGCCCATAGCATCTATTGAGACCTCTCGTACTGTTCTGCCACAGCACAACACGGTGTTGAGACAGAAATAGATATAGATATGTGAGTGCTTGGAAGGTAGGTGGGATGAGTAGTTGTAGTATCTGTAAAGGGATTACTGAAGTATGGCTGAAAGATTATTGGGAGTGCGGGAAAGAAGTGACGGAGTTACTCTACATCAAAGTACATTAAGTGTTTTTGCTCAGTGCATACAACAGGATGCAGGAACCAACAAAGTCTGTACCACAACAACATGAAACACCAACACAGTGGAGATCATTCCGAAAACATTGTTCATACAGAGCTTCCCTAATGTTACTTATTAAGTAACACATCTCTCTCTCTGTGTCTGGGTTTCTCTGTCTCTCTGTCTCTCTGTCTCTCTGTCTCTGTCTCTTTCTCTCTCTGTCTCTGCCTCTGTCTTTCTCTCTTTCTCTCTTTCTCTCTTTCTCTCTCTCTCTCTCTCTCTCTCCTCTCTCTCTCTCTCTCTCTCTCTCTCTCTCTCTCTCTCTCTCTCTCTCTCTCTCTCTCTCTCTCTCTCTCTCTCTCTCTCTCTCTCTCTCTCTTTCCATCTGTCTCTGTCTGTCTGTCTGTCTGTCTGTCTGTCTGTCTGTCTGTCTGTCTGTCTGTCTGTCTGTCGTCTGTCTGTCTGTCTGTCTCTCTCTCTCTCTCTCTCCTCTCTCTCTCTCTCTCTCTCTCTCTCTCTCTCTCTCTCTCTCTCTCTCTCTCTCTCTCTCTCTCTCTTTTTCGTCATAGCCTTTGTTGTGCTGGCTTTGTTGTTTTTGTCTGAGCAATAACATTCGTACTCCTGGCAATTATCATGTCGTTGGATTTCCTTCAGCTGCTTTCGCTGTGGCGGATGATCACTTAATGTAAGCAGCAGCTCTGTATGCACTTTTTAAAACATATATAGAATGACGGTATTGTGATTTATGGAAGAAAGCAGCTTTGTTCCGTGCCATTACTATATCATGCTGTAACAACAGAAAATGGTATATGTATACCTTGTTCTTGATAAGCATTTTCCTGTAAATTGCTGAGTTTGTATTGTGATTATCAGGCTGGGAGAAGGGGTGATTATCTGGTTGTGCCGGCAAAAAGGGGGCATCTGAATGTATAGGCTAGTGACATAACAGGGCTGGCTACAGAAATAGAGACAGAGACAGGTCAGTGACTGCGTGGACAGGTGATGTTGAGTGGTCAGACAGACCAACTGGTAATTATGTTTGATGAGGAAGTTAGTCTGTGAGACGTTTCCTTCGGTTTCTTTTTCCTGCACAATGGCCTACAGTAGGATTCGTCCTCTTTGTGGCTACATAGAGGATGTACGTGGCTACATAGAGGATGGGGCTACATAGAGGATGTACGTGGCTACATAGAGGATGTGGCTACATAGAGGATGTACGTGGCTACATAGAGGATGTGGCTACATAGAGGATGTACGTGGCTACATAGAGGATGTGGCTACATAGAGGATGTACGTGGCTACATAGAGGATGGGGCTACATAGAGGATGTACGTGGCTACATAGAGGATGTGGCTACATAGAGGATGTACGTGGCTACATAGAGGATGGGGCTACATAGAGGATGTACGTGGCTACATAGAGGATGGGGCTACAGAGAGGATGTACGTGGCTACATAGAGGATGGGGCTACAGAGAGAATCTGGCTACAAGCCGGATGAGAGAGAGATTCACAACCTAGTTTATTTCGAATGTCTTTAATTTTACTGGTGAAGCAATCAGAGAAAACTTGAGACTGTTCAGATAAATTGACTCTCCGGTGCAGAAAAGGTCTTTCGGTGAAGAAATTGTCTCTGTTTTGTCTAGAAGAGTGTGTGTGTTTGTGAAGAGCTGCTTTGATGTTGTACACGCAACTATCTTGACACTGGAAAAAATAAAGATTTTGCCTGTTGGACATTTTTGTTACATGAAATATATGTTTGTGAACCTCAAGGCCACTATCTAAAGAAGATTCTTTCATTTCTCCTTTCTCTCCCTTTAGCTGAGGTTACGTAGAAGAGAACTGAGGAATGAAGGGTGGTTAAACATTGTTCGTTGTGTGGCTAGGGGCTAACGTGCTTGAGATCTCTGAGAACTAGGTTATCATCATCGACAACACAAAGAGGGTTACGTATGTCCCGAAGTTCAAATGTATAGGCAGATGCGTCAACAGATTTGATGTCTCTGGCTATAACCTACTCAGGAGAAGACGGAAAGTTAACTCGCAGATGTACAGAGAAATGGTTAGAAGAGAGTGTTTCTACTGTAGTAGAGTAGAGAATAGGTAAAGGTAAGGTAAGGTAAAGGTGTCCCATAAACTGTGTGGTCGTAGGGAAGCGAGGTATCAGATACCTCAGCTTCTCTA
>CM060330.1:27058159-27063159 GCA_030674155.1 Stramonita haemastoma
GGACGTTTTTCTTATACTGAGATAGGGCGAGGATTAGATCCCAAACACAATAGGCACACACACACACACACACACACACACACACACACACACACACACACACACACACACAACACACCACACCACACCACACCACACCACACCACACCACACCACACCACACCACACCACACCACACCACACCACACCACACACACACACACACACACACACACACACACACACACACACACACACACACACACACACACAGGCGCGCGCTCAATTTTCTATTTTGATTGCTTTTGAAAGAACATTGTAAAGCTTTTGCTGGCTTACAACGTCGTTTTGTTTTGGCGCCAAAAATGCTCAAAATTCTAAATATGATTTCGGATCAGAAGTACTTGTACAAAACAGAGACGAAATGAAAACTCTGGAAATGTACACTCCGCTTCAGACGTTTGTTGTGATTCAAATCTTTGCCATAGTCATTACTGGTATAGCATCGCCTATTTCACAGAAACAAATCATTTTACCTCGACTTTGCGGGATCAGCTTAAGAGAGAAAACTCTGCACAAGCTGAGTGCAGGATGTTTGAAGAAAAAGCAGTACTTTTCCCGACACTCCTTTTTCCCTGTAGTGCTGTTCCCGGGAGCTGTCAACACTCCACTCTAACCCTAGTTCTTGCCCCATGCCGCAAACCCTAACACTTCACCAGTTTGATCCTAACTATTAACTCTTTGACACGGATTCTTTAACTCTGACTCAGTTCTGCGGTATGGGGAAACAGCTGTATAAGGGAACAGCAGCACAGGGGAAGAGGGGTTTGGGGGTACTGACCGCTTGGAAATAGTTTATTCCGGAGAATACCGTGATAGAGACATGATTTGCAAAAGAGATGATATGCAGAAAAATGATTATAGCATCCTTGTGCTTGCATAGCACTGATGCTTCAAGAATTGTTCTATTTTTAGTTTTCTGCAGGACCAAAGTAGGATGGCTTGCGACCACAGTCCATAAATCGGATATCTTAGCTGGAGCTATATAACAACAGAAAAAAACAGTGTTCTGATAACCTTTGAAAATAACGGCAATACTGAAAAAGTGCTTAATGTATGAGAGTTGCACGGTTTTACCACAACAGCTTGACACGTTGTTTTGACTTCAAATTCTACTGGTTATCAAGTATAAGGTTGTTTTTATTTTCTTTTACATTAAGTCACTTGGTTGGTTAGTGTAGATCTCTTTCCTTCCTCTTGAGTTGTCACTAAGTTTGGGTTGTTGTTTTTTTCATTCCATGAAATAAGTTGGTGTCATAGAATATAATTATCCCCTTGCTATTAAACAAGTTGGCTCAAAGAACAACGTTCCAAGCTTGGTATCAAGATAGTTATCAAACTGTAAACTTTTTTCTTCAGATTCAGTTATTACAAAAGTATAGAGCTCCCCCTTTCATATTTCTTTGTTTTTTGTATCAGAGTATAAAGTTTTCCCCTCCATATTCATTTAGTTGGTGTTAGCAGGCTCTTCCCTTTATATTGAGTTAGTTCTATCAAAGCAAAAAGTTCTTTCCTTCAGGTTGAGTTCGCTGGTACACGTGTAAAAGGTTATTTTCTTAATATGGGTTGGTGTCAAAAAAAGTAAAATTGTTCCTTGGAATGAGTTGGTTGATATCAAAGAAGTTATTTCCTTTATTCTAGTTGTTATTAGGTAGTTGTTATTGAGCCAGGTGTTATTAGGTATAAAACTCTTCCCTTCATGTTGAGTTGTTGCCAACCTAGTTACCTTCACATTGATTGAATTTGCTTGGAACAACAGTTGCATGAGAGAACAACACTAAAGGGAAAGAGGGGTTTGACTTACTGGCTAGGGGAAAATACTTCATTCCTCAGAAAACGGTATAAGCGCTATATAAATCCCATATATCATCATTATTAGTGTTTCTATTTGTGCAAGAGAAAAGACATGCAGACGAATGGTTTTTGTTGTTGTTTTATATATTTTTTTAATATTATTGTTTTTGTTATTATTTTTTTAGACAAATGTTAATTTAAAGCTAAAGCTAACTCTTGACAGTTGTAGTACTGGGGAAAAGGGCCTGCTGTAGTGTATGGAGTCCATGCCCTGTTTCATCTGTGTCACTTTCCACGTGTAGATTTTGATTCAGATTAATCTAGTTCTTTTCAAGGTTTACAGTTCTTCCCTGTGTAGTAAGCTGGTGTTGTATGAAGCTTTTCCCTTCCTATTGAACTAGTTGGTATGAAGTATTAACTTTCATTCCTATTGAGTTGGTGTCATGAAATAAGGTTCCTCCCTTTATACTGAAGAGTTGATCACCATGTAATGTTCCAACATTTTCTATTGACTTTGTTTATACATAGGTTTCTTTCAAGATTTTTTTCTTATAAAGGTGTTGAAAAAAATATTAAAGATACTCTTATAATAATTATTGATATAAACAGATTTCTTTTTTCAATTACAAAAGTTTTCATAATCCTATAAATGATCATTGCTAAAAAAATATATAAAAATAAAAAGTTTTCCTTTTTCTATTTCATCAATCCGTTGAAAAGTGCTTGGGTGCCCTGATAGTTTTGTTAGGTTTATTAGTTATAAATTACGAGTTTCCTCTCGTTTTATTCTGGTGGTATGATTATAAAGCTGTATATATTTTTTTAAACCCTTAGATGGTTTGATAAAAGCTGGGCTAGAGAATATTTGAGGGCTTGTTTCCCCAATTTCCTGATTGGATAATGGCTTTGAAATTATTTTTTTTAGTGTTTGCAAAACTCCAAAGGGTTTTTTGGCGCTGTTTTTGTGAATTCAAATGAAGTATTTGTCCATATGCATTTAATTCATAGTCCCATTGTGAACCTTGTTATATACAGTCCCTGATATCAGGTCATCTCTAGCTCTATTTTCCCTGAATGCATTCAGATGATCTGTTTAAAAATGAAGTCTGGTATAGTCCTGTCACAACTGATGTTAGGTCAGGAAATAGTCATCTTTATTTGTAGTGAGCACGCTGCAATACCCACTGAATGAATTTCGAGAGCAGAAGGTTGTGAAATGAATACAAGTGTGATTGCCCCCCCCCCCCCCCCCTCCCCCCCCCCCCCCCCCCCCCCCCCCCCCCCCCCCCCCCCCCCCCCCCGAAAAAAAACTAGGCTCAGGAAAAACAGGCACGTCAGGAAAGCATGCAGCAAAAGCCAGAAAAAAAAAATTAAAGGATAAAAACTTAACACTACCACAAACACACTAGAGCAAACATAAACCCAGACAAATGTATATCACTCGTTTACACGTGTAGAAACACATGCAGCAGCAGCACACACTAGAGCAACAATAAACCCAGCCGACTGTTCACTGCCGCTGAACATGGACACAGGCAGCAATTCACACTGGGGCAGTTAGTGCTCTGGACGTAGGTAAGAGAAGTGCTGACTCAGGTTCATGGATGACAGGGAAAAGAAGGGAAGGGAAAGGGGCACATTTTTTTCCTTTTTTGTTGTTGCTTTTTTGAGTGTTTTTTTTCCCAATGAAGAGAGACGTGTGAAGCGCCCACCAAAAAGATAATAATGAAAAAGATGGTGCTCCATGATCTGCATGCAACTGAGGCCTTAAAAATAAAAATAAATAATAATAATAAAAGTATATATATCGTGTGTGCGTGCGTGCGTGCGTGCGTGCGTGCGTGCGTGCGTGCGTGCGTGCGTGCTGTGTGTGTGTGTGTGTGTGTGTGTGTGTGTGTGTGTGTGGTTTTATTTCGAAGATAATGAAATAAGCACTCGTGTGCTTTTTTGCATCCAGCCCCTGTGTTTATGCAGTTTCGAAAATTTTTGTCATCTGCTCCCACTGACACACAATGGCCTATTCTTCCGAAAAGCAGAACGGGTTTAAATGTGTGCGGAAGATGTTCTGCGTGCGTTCACACACGTGACCTCGGTTTATAGTCTCATCCGAAGGACTGTGTGTGTGTGTGTGTGTGTGTGTGTGTGTGTGTGTGTGTGTGTGTGTGTGTGTGTGTGTGTTATTTTCTTAAAGGTGGATTCATTGATTTATTAAAGAAAATGTTGGTCTTGCTGTGATGGCCAGTAATGTTAAAACTAAAATATGTTATTTTGCGATTTATTTGTTGGGGTTTCATATGTAATATTTGTATGTGCTTTGCTATATCTTTTGTGTAAAGCTGGATTGACTGATGTGCTCAAGAAACAATTTTGTTTTGCTATGACAGTGTGTAATGTTACAAAGATTGAAAATTATTTAGGGTTTTTTTGTTTGGTTTTTTGTGGGGGGGTTTGCCAATGAAGAAAGACGTGTAGAGCACCCACATACAAGAGAACAAAGAAATAAAAAAAAGAAAAGAAAAAAGATGGCGCTCCACGATCTGCATGCAACTGGGGCCTTAAAAAAAAAAATATATTATATATATAGTTAAAGTCTGTCCCGAGCCTAAGGCTCATCAAGCCGGTGCTTATCCCGGTTTCTGTGGCGTTAAGCGACTGAGAGTCATAGACTCCCCCTGGATAGGACGCCAGTCTATCCCAGGGTTAACCCCCAACACAAGGTTGGTACCCCTTTTACACCTGGGTGGGGTGAGAAAATAGCCGTAAAGTGCCTTTTCCAAGGATACAACGCCATAGCCGAAAGCTGGGATCGAACCCGCAACCTTTAGATTACGAGTCCAACGCCCTAACCACTAGACTACAGCGGCGGATATATATATATATATATATATATATATATATATATATATATATATATATATATATATATATATATATATATATATATATATATATATATATATATATATTGTGTGTATATATTATCATTTGTTCTTTTTGAAAACTGAATTATTTATTTATGTGTGTGTAATGTGTGTGTATGTGTGTGTAAGACTGAAAATTATTCAGTTATTAGTTTTTGTTTGTTAGGTTGTTGTTGTTGTTGTTTTTTGGCCAATGAAGAAAGACGTGTAGAGCACCCACAGAAAAAGAGAAAAAAAAGACATAAA
>CM060330.1:27073159-27075659 GCA_030674155.1 Stramonita haemastoma
AGAGAGAGAGAGAGAGAGAGAGAGAAAGAGAATTTTATTTTAAAACAAAAGCAGATCTATTTCAAGAAGGTAGTATAGATTAAGGAAATCAGACTTTTGAGAGAGAGAACTCTGAAATGATGTAATGGTACTTATGTTACAGCTAAAAAAGATATGCATCAAATGGTTGAACAATAGTTGGAACATAATTAGTAATGTTGCAATATCTAATAATCTACACAAAATTCTAGAGACATGTAATACTACTGAAACTTGCATGCACTTCTAAAAGTAATATCAATAAAAACTGCAGACACTGCCACAATAACTATGCAAACTTTCTACGAGAGACAATATGCATGCTTTAACATAATACTCTAACATCAGATCCAAAATACACAAACAACGTTTTACACCAGAGAAAAGCAATGCTAAAGACACTTGCCTACACCCCTGAAAGTAATTTCAACAGAAACTGTAAGCATTACCAGTCTACGCAACAATTTCTACATAAGATAATGTACGTACTTTAACATGATTCTCTAACATCATATCTGAGTGGTAGATTGGTGGTCTAGAGACAATGCACCTGCCTAGAAGACTAAAAGTTAGGGTCGGAAGTGCGCGGTGGTTTGATCCCCGTTTGGGCCCGAAACTTTTTCCCCATCTGTTAGACTGTGAGTCGTAGTCTGGGTGTTAATCTTTCGGATGAGACGATAAACCGAGATCATGTATGTTACACATAGCAATTTAGCGTATGTAAAAGTACCCACGGCAACAAGAGAGTTGCCCCTCGCAAAATTATTTAGAAAAAAAGCCACTCTGATAGGGAAAAAAGGCAGTTGCAGACAGGAAAGGAAAAAAATATGGGTGGCACTGCTCTTGTGGCGACGCATTCTTCCCAGGGAGAGCTGCCCGAACTTCATGCAGGGAAATCTGTTGTGACTTATAGTGGTAAAAAGTGAATAACATATCGACAAAAATGTCTGGCTGATACTTAATTTCAGACCTCCCACCTCTCTCTCTCTCTCTCTCTTCTCTCTCTCTCTCTCTCTCTCTCTCTCTCTCTCTCTCTCTCTCTCTCTCTCTCTCTCTCTCTCTCTCTCTCTCTCTCTCTCTCTCGGGTCGGTGGGTGAGCTCCCCTGGATAGAGGCAGGAGAAATTTTTGCTCTGTCAATTTTGCGTTTAAAACGTTAAATAATTCAGCACCATGCCAGTTGTTGGACTACCAACAGTTCTGGAAGTCACCCTAGGTGCCCTGCTCCAAGACCACCACCTGACATCCTGGAAAGTGTGCGCAGAAGGCGACAACACCACAGTTGTACTTCGCCTGAAGACTGGCTCTGAGCACGAAGCAAACATGGCTAGCCAGCAAACATCATCCACTTGCCAGCGTTACCGCAGGAAACCTCCCAGTCATCTGAACAGGGATAGAAGGCGGATAGAAGAGAGAAGACAGGCAGAGGAGAGGAGACAGGTGGAAGAGAACAGAAAGGCAGAGGAGAAGAGACAGACAGCAGCAAGCCAAGAAGACAGTCAGGCAAGTGAATGTTTCGCCTCGGAAAATGTACACGGTTTGTTTATGCCTACACCGCCGACAAGCAGCACTGTGACACACAACACGCCCCTGTCTCCAAACAACACACCTCTGCACGTGCTGTCTTCTGCACGTGAATTCCGCCCTAGACCACGTGATGTCACCGTGCAAGAAGCAGCCCCAGTTCCTGACCAGCTGTGTGACATCAACCTGGCTGACGATGTGTCTGCTTCATCGGAGACTGCTGAGGACAACGACGATGACAGCCCTCTACGGAAAGCTGAGGAGACTGGCTGCAGTGTGGAGATGATCCGAGACTATGTGGCGGAATTAACAGACAGGTTCCTGCAGAGAAGACTCCGAAACACTGCTAGGAATCGTGACTTTGGCCACGTGCTTGTCTCTGAGGACAAACCTGGTGTTGTTATTTGTGAAAGTGATGACGTGGTGTTTGAATTTGGGGATTCCCAGGAACAACTCGATTTCTTCTGGTTCGTAAAAAGAGACACCAAGCACATGTCTGAGGAGGAACGGACCATCAGCTCCAGGCTGCAGCTGTGGACACCTGCTGATCGCAAGAGATTCAAAGACAGGATTGATGCTGGACTAGTTATGCTAAAAGTGATCATGGACGTTGTCAGATTCTTCCTTGGATAACTGATCGTGATTGTGATTGCCTGCTTTTGAATGCTTTTGTTTAGGTGTGTGTGTATGTGTGCGTGCGTGCGTGCGTGTGTGCAT
Organism: Stramonita haemastoma; assembly: GCA_030674155.1. Taxonomy (NCBI): domain Eukaryota; kingdom Metazoa; phylum Mollusca; class Gastropoda; order Neogastropoda; family Muricidae; genus Stramonita; species Stramonita haemastoma. Next base: position 27,075,417 of record CM060330.1, read on the forward strand.
GTGTGTGTATGTCTGTCTGTGTGTGTGAGTGTGTGTGTGTGTGCGTGCGTACATGTATGGTGTGTTAATGCGTGCAGTTGTGTGAGTGCATGTGTGTGTGTGTGTGTGAGAGAGAGAGAGAGAGAGAGAGAGAGAGAGAGACAGAGACAGAGAGAGAGAGAGAGTGAGAGAGAGAGAGATGGTCGAAGGCGGTGGTTGATCATAGAGATAGATATAGAGAGAGAGCAGGCAAGCATAACCCCT
>CM060330.1:27090659-27092567 GCA_030674155.1 Stramonita haemastoma
TTGGTTGGTTGGTTGGTTGGTTGGTTGGTTGGTTGTTGGTTGGTTGGTTGGTGTTGGTTGTTGGTTGTTGGTTGTTGTTGGACGGTTTTTGTCGTTGTGGTCGTTGGTTGGGTTTTTAGTTGTTAAGTGTTGCTGAGGATTGTGTTGTTATTGGAAAATGCTTTTACACCAGATTATCTCACGATAGTCCTTCATGATACTTTTTTTTTGTTGCTACTGTTGTTGGTGTAATTGTTGCCGTTGGTGTTACTGCTGCTGCTATTGTTGTCATTGTTGTTGTTTTTTACTACTGTTGTAGTTGTTGTCGTTGTTGCTGCTGCTGGTGTTGTTGTCGCTGTTGCTGCTGTTGGTGTCTACCATACTGGCATAGCATTTTCAAAACGGCTAGTGATCACACTTCGGTTCATTTCAAAGATCCAAAATGACACTTTTCAATATTTAATCAAAAACACGTGCTTCTGTGCATTTTGCAGAGACATACTGTGAATATTCAATCAGAAATATGTCGCTCTGTGTGTTTTGCAAATAGAAACTAAACATTTTTTTTATCAAAAATATGTCGCTCTGTATGTTTTGTTTAGAAATACTTTGAGTATTTTTTTTTTTAATGAGGTCTGTGTATGTTGCAGTGACAGACTTTAAGTATGTACTCAAAAAATACGTGGTCCTGTGTATTTTGAAGAGACAAACTTTATAAATATTTCATCAGAAATACCTGGCTCTATCTGTTTCACGGAGACAAACTTTAAATACTTCATCAGAAAAACGTGATTCTGTGTGTGTTTTGCAGAGCTCAGACTTGAAGTATTTCATAAAATGTGTGGTTATGTGGCTGTGTGTTTTCTCACAGACAAACGTAATTTCTGTTGATAAGTATATGTTTTTCTGTCCGTCAGTTCAAGTAAGTCATTTTATACTAAAGATCTTCAGTTATTAAGTGAACAAACAGGCGTACAAAGACAATGTAAAATAAACAGCAACTTTGTCAAAATAAGCAGACTATTTTGTGCGTTTATGTGCTAACTTTAAACCATTGTCTGTTAATCATTTTGTATAGTATGTCTGTTCGTTTTGCTAGTCTGTGTTGTTATTCGCGGAAAGACGGCTTTGTGTTTCAATATGCCAATATGTCAACATTTTGGAATGTTATTGAAAGTCGTCAGTGCGCACGCTCAACACACACACACACACACACACACTCACACACACACACTCACACACACACACACACACACACACACACACACACACACACACACACACACACACCACAAGTCTCTCTCTCTCTCTCTTCCTGCTCTCTCTCATCTTCCTCTCCTCTCTTTTCTCCTCTTCTCTCTCCTACTTTCTCTCATCCTCTCTCTCTCTCTCTCACACACACACACACACACACACACACATACAAACAAAACAAACAAACAAACAGTGCATGCGCTCACATACAGACATCCTTCTGGATGATATTATAGACCGAGTCCCTTTGCGAACACACGCAGAACATCTTGCGCACAACGTAATGCTTATTCCATTAACCTGGATATAAAAGAATATAATATTATTTTTTAAAAAGGATGAATAAATAAAGTGATAAATAGATAAATAAGTAAATAAAAATAAATAGGTATTCATCTGCATTATGCATCCAAGCGCATGTGAAAGTCAGAAGTGTCAAGTTTCTTTTCGGCAAAAAACTCTTCAGAACTATTTCCATTTTATAGGTAGGCAAAAGGGGACACCCTCCTTCTCTTTGTCATTTCTTTCCTCAGCAATAACTATGGCTTCTAGTTTTTAGTGTATACTTTTGATTTCATCAGACGGTACCTACTAGTCTATGCCATATTCGATCAAGGTTTTTTTTTATTTTTTTTTTTTTTAGGGGGTAAGGGGTGTGTTTGGGGGAAAAGGGTT
>CM060330.1:27100167-27105167 GCA_030674155.1 Stramonita haemastoma
AGAAGAAGAAGAAGAAGAAGAAGAAGAAGAAGAAGGAAGGAATTGCGAAGAAGAAGAAGAAGAAGAAGAAAGAAGAAGAAGAAGAAGAAGAAGAAGAAGAAGAAGAAGAAGAAGAAGAAGAAGAAGAAGAAGAAGAAGAATTGCGAAGAAGAAGAAGAAGAAGAAGAAGAAGAAGAAGAAGAAGAAGAAGAAGAAGAAGGAGAAGGAGAAGAAGAAGAAGAAGAAGAATTGCGAAGAAGAAGAAGAAGAAGAAGAAGAAGAAGAGAAGAAGAAGAAGAAGAAGAAGAAGAAGAAGAAGAAGAAGAAGAAGAAGAATTCCGAAGAAGAAGAAAAGAAGAAGAAGAAGAAGAAGAAGAAAAGAAGAAGAAGAAGAAGAGAGAAGAAGAAGAAGAAGAAAAAAGAAGAAGAAGAAGAAGAATTGCGAAGAAGAAGAAGAAGAAGAAGAAGAAGAAGAAGAAGAGAAGAAGAAAGAAGAAGAAGAAGAAGAAGAAGAAGAAGAAGAAGAAGAATTGCGAAGAAGAAGAAGAAGAATTGCGAAGAAGAAGAAGAAGAAGAAGAAGAAGAAGAAGAGAGAAGAAGAAGAAGAAGAAGAAGAAGAAAGAAGAAGAAGAAGAAGAAAGAAGAAGAAGAAGAAGAAGAAGAAGAAGAAGAAGAAGAAGGAAGAAGAAGAAGAAGAAGAAGAAGAAGAAGAAAGAAGAAGAAGAAGAAGAAGAAGAAGAAGAAGAAGAGAAGAAGAAGGAAGAAATTGCAGAAGAAGAAGAAGAAGAAGAAGAAGAATTGCGAAGAATGCGAAGAAGAGAAGAAGAAGAAGAAGAAGAAGAAGAAGAGAGAAGAAAGAAGAAGAAGAAAGAAAGAAGAAGAAGAAAGAAGAAAAGAAGAAGAAGAAGAAGAAAGAAAAGAAGAAGAACAAGAACAAGAACAAGAACAAGAAGAAGAACAAGAAGAAGAAGAAGAAGAAGAAGAAGAAGAAGAAAAGAAGAAAAAAGAAGAAGAAGAAGAAGAACAAGAAACAAGAAAAGAACGAAGAAAGAAAAGAAGAAGAAGAAGAAGAAGAAGAAGAAGATAGAAGAAAAGAACAAGAAGAAAAGAACAAGAAAAGAAGAAGAACAAGAAGAAGAAGAAGAAGAGAGAAAAGAAGAAAGAAGAAGAAGAAGAAAAGAACAAGAACAAGAACAAGAACAAGAACAGAACAAGAAGAAGAAGAATTGCGAAGAAGAAAAGAAGAAGAAGAAGAAGAGAAGAAGAAGAAACAGACAAGAACAAGAAAGAAAGAAGAAGAAGAAGAAGAAGAGAAGAAGAAGAAAAGAAGAAGAAAGAAGAAGAAGAAGAAAGAAGAAGAAGAAAGAAGAAAAGAAGAACAGAAGCAAGCAAACAAGAAGAAGAACAAGAGAAAAAAAGAAGAAAGAAGAAAGAAGAAGAAGAAGAAGAAGAAAGAAGAAGAAGAAAGAAGAAGAAGAAGAAGAAGAAGACAACAACAACAATAATAACGACGACGACGACGACGACGACGACAGCACAGAAAGAGAAGACGATTTTAAAGAACAAATTGCAAAGAAAGAAATGAGGGAACGAGAAAGAAGGAAGAAACAGAAAGGAAAAAAAAGAAAAAAAAACTTGATGCAAAAACACAAACTAAATAATGAATAAAACAAGCAAGAAAAGAATACTGGAATGAGGTTGTTAGAAAGGCAGTAATACAAACAAACAAATACAGCCAGGAAAGAAAAAAAAAGAAAAAAATAAGTAAAGGAGGAAAGAATTGTTTTGGAAAAAAACTATGTAAGAAACACTGCTGTGTTAAAAGGATTTTCGAAAGACTGTCTGATAAAATATTCCTATCTCTGTTTCTCTATCTCTCCATCACTGTCACTGTCTGACTGTCTCTAACTCTGTCTCTGTCTGTTTCTCTGTCTCTGTCTGTCTGTATGTATGTCTCTCTCTGTCTGTGTCTGTCTGTCTGTCTGTCTGTCTGTCTGTCTCTGTCTGTCTGTCTGTCTGTCTGTCTGTCTGTCTGTCTGTCTGTCTGTCTCTCTCTCTCTCTCTCTCTCTCTCTCTCTCTCTCTCTCTCTCTCTCTCTCTCTCTCTCTCTCCTCTCTCTCTCTCTCTCTCTCTCTCTCTCTCTCTCTCTTCTCGTTAGCACCATTGTTGTGAAACCATATCAGTTCTGCCTGTAAGACCTGTACAAAGACAGCTGTGAATCTGTACAACAACATAACCACAAGTAACTGATCATCAAAGTAGTTCTTTTTATTGATAAGAAGGTTCGTAAAATGCTCTTATGCTTTGTAGAAATGTACGATTGGAGGTTTACTTGGTGGGGGGGGGGGGGTGCTTCCTCATCTTCTGTGATGTTTTTGTCCTGCTGTTCCTATAATGCTCATTTCAATCTCTCAGCCACATCCATACCCAGATTCGCCATGTCTCATCCTCAGGGCCAGAAGTCTACAGGGAGTCCATCAATACCAGGCTGCCATGGGGACACCAGCCAGAGAAGTCCTGCACTGCTGCTGGGTCACTTTTGAGGTGTTCAGTGATGCCTGTTCTGAGCTAGTATATGCAGGACACCACTTACTAAGCCCCCTACTAACATCAATATTAGCTCAGTCGAGGAACCAGACTGGGTGACTTACCCTCATGAGGTGGCAACCACTGCAATGTCCCTCCAACAACCATCCTCCTTAAACCTCCAGCCTTAAAGGCTTTGACACAAACTCATCACAGGCGCAGAGCGTATGGGGAAACTTAACCTGAGGTCACTATGAGACAAGAGCAACCGGAGCCACCAAATCATATGCAATTTTATTATTGCATGATGATCAATGATAATGAGAGTGCCATAATGATGCTGCTATGGAAGTGCATATACTTTGAGACTACTTCATAGGGATGCGCTCTATGCTTACTATCTATCTATCTATCTATCTATCTATCTATCTATCTATCTATCTATCTATCTATCTATCTATCTATACATACATACATACATACATACATACATATATATGTATATATATATATATATATATATATATATATATATATATATATATATTTATATATATATATATATTCCTTAGTCTGGCGACCGTGGGAGCACCCTGAAGACCTGAAAACCAAAACAAAAATCCATTTGACTCCTGGGGTTCAAACCTGCGACTTTGCAGTCCTTAACCAACATCATATTTGGGGATTGCTGTGAGACCTTACGTACACACTGAATGAAAGGTGTGCGTTTATGACTGATTTTAAGTACTCTCCTTATACGCAGCCGTATTCTAACTTTATCTAAGACCTCACATGGGTGGAGACAGTCTTGCTAAACTATTTGAATGCATAAGAGCATTTTTTATATAGGCCTCAGCACTCTGCTTAGACCAATAGCTGACACGGCTTTTGGCCTGGGCCAAGTCATCTTTGTTTCTTTGTTTCTCTATTTCTGTCCAGGATTGTTTTTGGTTTTTTGCTCCGAAATGTTTCCTCATGCCAAGCATCTTGTATTCTTTTGAAATACATGGACTACATAACACACTTGTAATAAAAATTATGGTGCATTTCTACAAAGCATAAGAACATTTTACGTGCCTTCTTATCAATAAAAAAAATCTACTTTGATGATCAGTTATTTGTGGTTATGTTGCTGTCGAGATTCACAGCTGTCTTTGTATTGGCCTCACATGAAGAACCGATACGGTTTCACAACAATGATGCTAACAAGAGAGAGAGAGAGAGAGAGAGAGAGAGAGAGAGAGAGAGAGAGAGAGAGAGAGAGAGAGAGAGAGAGAGAGAGAGAGAGAGAGAGTGAGACAGACAGACAGACAGACAGACAGACAGACAGACAGACAGAAAGGCAGACAAACAGACAGACAGACAGACAGACAGACAGACAGACAGACAGACAGACAGACAGACAGACAGACAGAAGTGAATATCTTATTAGACACTCTTGCTAACATCCTTTCAATACAGCAATGTTTCTTTCATACTTGTTTTCTTTTCTTTACATCTTTCCTCCCTTGTGTTTTTTCTTCTTTTTCTCTGTCTTTTTTATTTTCTCCTGACTGTATTTGTTTTGGGTTTTTTTCCTACCTTTCCACGAAACCTCGTTCCAGTATTCTTTTCTCTGCTTCTTTTATTCATTATTTAATTTGTGTTTTTCCATCAAGTGTTTCTTGTTTCTCTTGCTGTTTACTCCTTTTTTCTCACTCAGTCATGTCTTTCTTTATTCATTGTTCTTCAATATTGCCTTTTCTTTCTTGTTGTCATTGCTGTTGTTCTGTTGCTGTTGTTGCTTTTGTTGCTGCTGCTTCTTCTTCTTCTTCTTCTTCTTCTTCTTCTTCTTCTTCTTCTTCTTCTTCTTCTTCTTCTTCTTCTTCTTCTTCTTCTTCTTCTTTGTCTTCGTCTTCGTCTTCGTCTTTGTCTTCGTCTTCGTCTTCGCAATTCTTCTTCACAATTCTTCTTTATCATCATCATCTTCTTCTTCTTCTTCTTCTTCTTCTTCTTCTTCTTCTTCTTCTTCTTCTTCTTCTTCTTCTTCTTCTCAGCGATTCTTTTTCTTCTTCTTAGCAATTCTCCTTCTTATTTTCTTCTTCTTCTTTGCATTCTTTGTCTACCCAATTTTTTTAATTTGCTTTCCTTCTTACCTTTCTTGTGACTTATAACCTTTGCCAAATACCCTAACATACAGATACCTCTTCCTCTTCCTCTCCCTCCTCCTCTTCCTCTTTCTTCTTGTCCTCCTTCTTGTGCTTTTCTGTTTCGTGCTAATCATTTTATTTTATTTTTTCAAACTGGAAGCTTGTGGGGTGGGGGTGGGGGGGGGGGTTGCTGCTTATTTCTTGAGTTGGATGGCTTCTTTGCAAGATATGTGGCCAATTGGGAGGCTGGCTGAATGAGTTTGTTCAAACAACAAGTATCTCAACCTTACACACACACATACATACATACACACACAACCAAACACAATGTGCACGCATGCACACACACGCACACACGCACGCATG
>CM060330.1:27110687-27113187 GCA_030674155.1 Stramonita haemastoma
ACCATTATCTTCGATTTCTCTGTACTGACCTCCATGCCGTATGCGCTCGCTCGATCTGTTAGACTGTCTGTGAGGATTTGCAGTTCTTGTTTGCTGCTGCCCATGAGGTCAATGTCATCTGCAAATCTGAGGTTGCAAAGGGGTCTTCCACCAATGGAGATGGAAGTGTGGTGGTTTTGCAGTTTTCTCTGTCATGATTGTTTTCGAGAAAGAGGTTGAAGAGTACAGGTGAGAGAAGGCACCCTGGCGGACCCCAACAGTGGTCTTGAGTAATCCTTAGGGTGTTTAAAATGTGGCACACCCAACAACAACAGCATCAAAACCCCTGAAAACTCACATGTGGGTAATGTGAAAATGCTAGCAAATAAAAAATGATTCACACTAGTTGTCGAAATGTGTCATTGTCTGTCTCTTTCCAGTTCTGTCTCTGCGTATTTTTGCCTCCTGTTTAAGTTTTTGGCAAGAACAGTCCTTTAACCATTTACATAACACCGTTTTGTGTAAAATTTTTCTTCAGAGTGGGTTTTTATTCATGAATTTATTGAATCATAAAGGAAATCTCTCAACCCCCTACTATAAGCCTTCTTGTGTTAAGTTATAAGAACAAAACAAACAAAAAGACACAATACCAAAAGCTTTTAGCCACATGATTGATGATGATGGGACTGCTTTCCATGATCAATGACTGTCAAATTCATTAATGATGGCTTCAAACACGAAACAAAATTTTTTTATTCAGGCAAAAGTAAATCTGAATGTTAAAAAAAACACATAAAGAAGATGAATATAGCAAAACTGAACAACAACCAACGAATGAAAACCTACAAAGCAGAAAATTGCAGCACTCTGTAATGCTTTGATTATTGCACATGATAGAGAGCGGAAAAAAATTCTTAGTTCAAGGACATTATCTTTAGCGTTTTGCCATAAAGAAACCATCATTTTTGTTCCAGATGATTAGAGAGAACAGACAGACAGACAGACAGACAGACAGACAGACAGACAGACAGACAGACAGACAGACAGAGAGAGTGAGAGAGAGAGAGAAAGAGAGAGACAGACAGACAGACAGACAGACAGAGAAAGAGAGAGAGACAGAGACAAAGAGAGACAGAGACAGAGAGACAGAGAAGAGAGAACAGCACTGAAATAGCCCCATGGAATCAGCGATATTAAGCAAACATGAGGCTTTTCTGTGTGCCCCGGTTGTTTTCCCATCATGTGCTACACTGATTGAGGCCAAAGGTTATATTGCCAGGGGGGCAGATGGAACAACAGATTTCATCTTGACATCACATGTCATGGGCTGTCCTCTGGCGTTAACTGTCAGGATTTGGAGAGATTCATATTGGTCCTGGGCCGCCCGGTGGCAATGCCTGAAATAACTCTTATAGTATGCATGACCATGGGTGCCCAGTGTTAAAAGAACGACGATTTTTTGTAGAGGGTTCCATTGTTTTAATGTAGCTGACAAGAAGTCAAGACGGATGTGCTTAATTAGTTTTCTTTTAAGAAGTAATGGCGTCACAGCAGAGGTAGAAGTAGTAGTAATAGGAGCAATAGTAGTAAACCATTTTGGTGGTAGTGGTAGCAGCAGTGCAGTATCAGCAGCAGCAGCAACAACAGGAAGCAACAGCAGCAGCAGCAACACAAGTAGCAACAGTAAGCAGCAGCAGCAGCAGGAGTAGTGGTAGTAGTAGTGGTAGCAGCAGCAGCAGCAGCAGCAGCAAGCAGCAGCAGCAGCAGCAGTATTAGTAATGCAAGAAGAAGAAAAAAGTGCTTGTAGTAGCAGCAGTAGTTACAAATAGAAGCAGTAACAGTAGTGGTGGTGATGATGGTGACGGTCGTGTAAAAGTGAAAGTAAAAAGTGAGACTCGACTAACAATTATTTTATTATTATTCTTATTTATCTTTAATTACTATGATAATGGAATAAGCACTCGTATGCTGTTTACATCCAGTCCCTGTGTGTATGCAGTTATTTAAATCTTGTCACCCCGTTCCCACTAGCACACAATGGCCTGCTCTTCCGAAAAGTGGAAACGGATTTTAAACGTATGCGCAAGATGTTCTGCGTTCGTTTGCACATGAAACCTCGGTTTACAGTCTCATCTGAAGGACTTTTAGGGTGGAGTGGAGTCGAAACTGATATTAACTCCAGAGGAAAAATTCCTCTTCAACGAGATTCGAACCCGGGTCAGCAGATCACGAGCGCTTCACTCTGACCACCAGGCTATCCCGTCCTCATGATTAGTTACACAGAGAAAACAAAACTCAACCAGCATCAGTTCAAAAGCAGAGTGAAAATGTACAAAGTAGACAAAGGCTGGAGCTTAAGGAGGGGACTCTATGAAAATGAATCATTCGACTTAGTGAACCCTAGAGCATGCTGCTTTATGCTGTCTATGTGTCTCCCTCTATTATTACTGTAGCGTGATTTCCCAACTGGTGGTCATATCCCAGCGCTGTTTGTTTTTGAAATAAGATGTCTGGACGCCAT
>CM060330.1:27115687-27120687 GCA_030674155.1 Stramonita haemastoma
CATATCCCTACAACCGTAAGGCATCTAGAAGCACACATATACTTACACACGCACACACACACACACACTAACATACACTCATGCAGAAAGGCACTCTAATGTCTGCAGGTCAACCCTCAAGGGTACATCTGCCCAAAAACCCATGCCTGCACTCACATAAGCATAAAAAAACAACAATAAGTGCACCACAAAAACAATACAATACAATCCAAAGAACCAATATTCATATGAAAATACCAAGTTCTCACATGACGGATGTATTGCACAATTATAGTTTGAACTTCTTCCCATTAATTTTAAGCACACGGCACTCAAGAGAGCGAGGACACTCACTCACTCACACAAACACACTCACACACACACACACACACACACACACACACACACACACACACACACACACACATACACCCCCCCCCCCCCCCCCCACATACACACACCAAGCCTTCATAGTCTATACCTACAGGGGAACGAAATTGTATATAGCATAAAACAATTTGCACTAGTATCATTTATGAAGAAATATCAAATTAGTGTTTTTTCATTATTTCTTTCAGAAACTGTGTAACTTTAATAAGCAAAGATTTCCTCCTAGAGCTAAACAGTTCATGGAACTTGATAACGTTTGGATTTTTATGATAATATTTTGGGATAAATTTGTTTCTTAACTGCACAAAAAATTTACATTTGAACAAGCAATGAAACTCATCTCCTAACTCGCTATCTTCACATTTATCACAGACTCTCTCTGCTCTGGGAATACTACTTATTCTGCCTGTTTGGATGGGAAGTCTATGATTTAACGTTCGAAAATGAATAAAAGTTAGTAATGAGGTACGAGGAAGAATGGATAAGTAATGTTTAAAGCAGAAACACTTTTTAAATAGTCTATAATTGAGGAAGATGTCGTCATTGTCCACATGAGAATACCATTGCTGTAAATACTGATCTTGCAAACTACGTGTAACTTTGGCTTTAAACCATTCTGATGATACTCGGAGATCAAACTGATTCTGCCATATACCACTTAATCCAATTTCGTTTAATGTACGTTCTACAGTAACTAAATAAGGTGATTTGTGGGAATTAGCCATATACATATCATGTAAAAGTCTGTATAACAATATTTGAAAACTTGGACTCGCTTCCTGCATCCACTAGCTTAAACCAGTAACATAGCATCCTTACTTTTGCTGTTATTTCCACAGGAAACTGACCCAATTCTCCATAAATCATTTTACTTGGAGTAGATTTTCCAAGTTTAAGTATTATTTTAAAGAACTTAAGCTGTAATTTAGAAGCTAATTCACACATTGATGGTGTCCAAATTTCACACCCATAGAGCAAAACTGGGACGACCACTCTGTTAAATAGCTCTATCTGAATATCAATAGGAAGAAAGAGTCTTCTACATTTTTTTAACAAAGAGAACATACTACGACGTGCCTGGTCATATAAATGTTTTTGTGCCAGGTTAAATCTGTTATTATAATTAAGGTTTAGCCCCAGATACTTGAAAGAAAAAACACTTTAATTTCTTTACCACAACATGTAAAACAAGGCATTTTCTTGATCTTTCCTCGAGAGAAGACCAAAACTTTTGTTTTTTTCTACATTCATGTTAAGTTTCCATTTATGGCAGTAATTACACATAGCATTTATAGCTTCCTGTAAATCTTCTTTCGATTCGGCACAAATTGCCGTATCATCTGCATACAATAACAAAAACATTTTCAACAAAAGATTTTCTTTTTTCACTTTCCCACACCCAAGTTCTCTGGCTTCCTTTGACATTGTTGGTAAACCAGTCATTTTTTCAATAATATAAGATTGCATATCATTCAAATACAAAGCAAAGAGTAAAGGTGACAAGTTTTCGCCCTGACGGACCCCAGATGTGGATTGAAAAAAATCAGAACGCTCATCCCCACCACCAACACATGACTTGGCTTTAGTATAAATATCTTTGATAACCTTTAAAATATTTCCATTCACACCATGACCGACCAGCTTCCGCCAAAGAAAAGCTCTGTTAACACGGTCAAATGCCTTTTCGAAATCAACAAAAAGACAATACAGTCGTTTTCTCTTGGCAAGAAACACATCAATCATGCAATGAAGTGTAAATAAGTGATCAGTGGTGGAAAAACCTGCTCTAAAACCTGCTTGTTCTTGGCCAATAGTCTTGTGTTCATTGAAATATTTTGTCAACCTGTTGTTAATCACTGAAGTAAATAACTTTCCGAAGCAACTTAAAATTGTTATTCCTCTGTAATTATTAGGATCTTCTGGACTTCCTTTACATTTGAAAACTGGCTTTATAATTCCTAAGGACCAGGCATTTGGAGTTTTTCCAGAGCGAAGAATTACATTAAACAATTTAGCAAAAGTTCCAAGTAACCTGGTTGATGACGCCTTTAGAAATTCGTTAGTGATGTGGTCGTAACCACAAGCTTTATTTAATTTAAGTCTGGTAATTGCATTCTGTATTTCCTCCTCAGTAAAGGGTAAGTTTAATTCTTGGTTTACAATGGGGTGATCTGCAATAACATTATAGTCTTCTACTGTCTCTTCTGCATCAGAATATATCTTTACAAAATTATCCTTAAATGCCTGACATGAAATGGGTGTAGCTGGTTTGTCTTTTTCTAAGCTGGTCCCATTGATTACTTTCCAGTATGCCTTGGGATCAGAAATCTTTAATTTTCTAATTTTCTTTACAAGGTTATTTTGATATATCTTGAATTGCTTTTTTATTTCTTTTTTGTAGTCACGGCTTGCTTGTTGCCGGACAAGATACAAACTCTGGTTTCCTCTAGAATGAGCATGGCGGTTTACTGCTTTAAATAATGCCTTTCGTTTGATTTCACAACTTGTGTTAAACCATGCGCACTTCACATTTTTTCTTTTTTGTGTTTTTTTTTAAACTTACTAAGTAAATTTTTGCAGGAACTGTGTGTGAATCATCCGTTTGGTGACTAGTTTACCACCTACATTCTACATCGTCAATGTTAATGAGGTCAGAAGTCTGGAAGGGCTACAGGAGGTCGTAAAACTAAGCAGAGAGTGAGAGGGGGGGGGGGGGGAGAGAGAGAGAGACAGAGAGAGAGAGAGAGAGACAGAGAGAGATATAGAGAGAGAGAACTCGAACTCGAAATGTTTATTGAGAGTAAATGGATAAGCACAAAGCTTCTTTACACCATGCTCTCACAAAAAAAAGAAAAATCGGGTAAAGGAAATGAAAGGAAAACCACACACACTCAGAGAGAGAGAGAGAGAGAGAGAGAGAGAGAGAGAGAGAGAGAGAGAGAGAGAGAGAGAGAGAGAGAGAGAGAGAGAGAGAGAGAGAGAGAGAGAGAGAGAGAGAGCAAACCATAGAAATATAAGCCCTTATGTCATTCATGTTTAAACCATTAGCAACATAAAAACAAACTGAAAGCAAAAAAAAAAAAGCAATGTAACCCGTTCTTGTGCCTGTCCTATCATCTGCCCTTCCTGGTCCATATGCTCGCAGAATGGACAAGGCAGAAACTGATGACAGCAGCATGGAAACATCCTGGAGCTTAACGACAGAAATCTTCACCCTCACTCTGTTTCTGGCTACAGCTGACAGAGATAATCCTCGGAGAATAAAAAAAATGGCGAAACTTTGCTAAAAGCGCGGTCCTAGTGTTGTTGTTTTGGGGGTATTTTTTCTTCTGAGATTGCTGTTTGCTGGTTCAGTGTGCTGTCCATTTGAAGTGAGAACAGCATGCGTGGGTTTCTGGTCACTGGTCAGTGTCAGGTAGTGGAGGGATGGTCAGTCTGTAATGTCCCCCGTGTGCTGTGTGTTGGCCTGATGGGGGTGTGAAAGAGGTGTGTGTGTTGTGTGCCTGTGGTAATAGTCCATTTTATATACAGGGGTGTCTTGGAGGTATACACGTTTAGGTGGTCAAGAATATTTGGCATCAATTCTCTTAGTCTCTTAGTCGTATGTTATGTATTTCTATGTCTTGAATTTCTAGACAATTGATTGATTTTTTTTCTCATCTCCTTATTACTCTCCCCTTTGCCCCTTTTATTTGTATTGTGGCCCAAGGCCGAAGTACAATTAAGTCTTCAGTGTTCTGTGTTCTGTGTTTTGTATTCTCTTTCTCTCTGTCTCTGTCTGTCTCTGTCTGTCTCTGTCTCTCTGTCTCTCTGTCTCTCTGTCTCTCTGTCTCTCTGTCTCTCTGTCTCTCTCTCCTCTCTCTCTCTCTCTCTCTCTCTCTCTCTCTCTCTCCAAAATATAAGTTAAAGCTTATCCTATTTAAGAAAAAGCTTCTTTTAAAAGATTTTCTTGTAGGTAACATCATCATAACCTAGAAACATTTCTGACTCCTGCTCCCAAACTTATACATTTCGCTATACAAACAAAGCAAACCAACCAGCCAGCAAATAAAAAAGACGTTTAGCCAGATAAATAATGGTGCTAACGTTGGTTTTATACATGATGGCTGATCTCTTAGCAGCATGAATGAGTTTTTCAAATAACAAGACACGACTCGCTTATTTGAACCAAGACAAAAACCATGAAAACTGAAAGGAAAAGCTTAATGAGAAAGCAAAACATTCAAGAAAATTCAGCAATAACCTGCAGCTAGAAAAATGGAGGAACAAAACTGTTGATATTACATATTCCTCATTAGCTGGTTACGTTATTTATAAACACAAAATTCAGCCATTTAAGTTGCACCGGAATAAGTAATAATTCGAACCCCCCCCCCCCCCCCCCCTCAAAAAAAAAAAATAAAGATTTTGTTTCATAGTGTGTTTTTGTCATGTTTAGGATTACATTGGTTGAGGGCAGAGGTTCCATTGTCTTGGGATCAGATGTGAAGACAGATTTCTTTTTGACATGATGCATCAGTCTCTTCTCTGCTGCTCGTTATAAAACATGATTTTCTTTCTACTGAGACTTAAGTTGTTCAATGGGAATGTTTGGAACATCGCCAATATCGACAAGTGATAAGGTTTTAGAG
>CM060330.1:27128187-27137645 GCA_030674155.1 Stramonita haemastoma
ACACACGCACGCACGACAGCACACACGCCTGCATGCATGCACACACACACACGTTGTGTGCGTATGTGCATGCGTGCGTGCATAACTTTGTGCGTGTTCGCTTGTGTACGCAAATGTTTTTATGTTGAAAATGGTTCCTTCTCAGAAAATCCGTATATTGTCAACATTACATTCCCTAGCTTTAGTTGCTATTGTACTGCTTTGTGCGATACTTTATAGCTGTCAATATATATATATGCATTTTTGATTTGTTCCCTAACGCATCCGCCTTTTAGAAGAGTAGCCCACTTGTGTCTGTGGAAATGGACAAAACATAGGGATTGGATTAATTTTGTATGTACTCTTTTTATTTCGAGGATAAAGAAAAAAAGCATTCATGTGCTTTTTTTTACATCCAATCCTCCTGTGTATGCAGTTTTGTAAATTTTGTCATCTGTTCTCACAGGCACACAATGGCCTACTCTTTCGAAAGGCGGAACGGATTTTGACGTATGCACAAGATATTCTGCGTGCGTTCGCACACGGGACCTCGGTTTAATATAGTGTCATCCGAAGGACTTTTTGGAGAAGCAGAGTCGGCACTGATGTTTACTCCAGAGGAAAAATCCTCTTGAACAAAAAAAGAACAAATAAAAAGCACATGAGTGCTTATTCCATTATCCTTGAAGTAAAGAGATTGTTTTTACAACAAATAAACAAGACTTGAAAAAAAAATCAAGCCACTCTGTCATCAAAACCTTAAGCCAAGATATACAATATAGATAATGCTGGGTGGCCTTGTAACTGTATGCAAGTATCCATCCTCCTCCTCCTCGTGCATCATATTTTGCTATAGCTGGTGCGTTTCCATATAAAATCGGGGAGGGTCCCACATTGTGGATATTTTACATTCTGTCTGTATTGTTATGACACACTACTTGGTCGGTAATAACCGTGTCGCTGGCATTACTCCAGTGCAATAAACATGACATAACTGAAGGGAAGTATTGTCGTAAACGATCAACCAGACTGCAATCAAAGGGACAAACACTGCATTGGACGATTCTTCTTCTTGTTCTTCTTCTTCTTCTTCTTCTTCTCTTCTTCTTCTTCTTCTTCTTCTCTTCTTCTTCTTCCTCTTCTTCTTCTTCTTCTTCTTCGCAATTCTTCGTCTTCTTCGCAATTCTTCTTCTTCTTCGCAATTCTTCTTCTTCTTCGCAATTCTTCTTCTTCTTCGCAATTCTTCTTCTCTTCTTCTTCGCAATTCTTCTTCTTCTTCTTCGCAATTCTTCTTCTTCTTCCTTCTCTTCTTCTTCTTCTTCTTCTTCTTCTTTCTTCTTCTTCTTCTCCTCCTCCTCCTCCTCCTCCTCCTCCTCTCCTCCTCCTCCTCCTCCTCTTCCTCTCCCCTCCTCCTCCTCCTCCTCCTCTTCCTCCTCCTCCTTCTTCTTCTTCTTCTTCTTCTTCTTCTTTCTTCTTTCTTCTTCTTCTTCTTCTTCTTCTCTTCTTCTTCTCCTCCTCCTCCTCCTCCTCCTCCTCCTCCTCCTTCCTCTCTTCTTCTTCTTCTTCTTCTTCTTCTTCTTCTTCTTCTTCTTCTTCTTCTTCTTTCTTTCCTATTCTTCTTTCACGAGCGCTCAGACAGCAACTATTGTTGTCTGTAATGATTTATGAGCGGAAATGCGTCGCTCTGCTGTTATGCGCCTGAAAAGTCAGACCTAGTCCGTCCAACTTCGACATGGAAGAGATTTGTTATCTTTTAAATCATTCTGGAGAAGAAAAAAAGTAGGAGAATGGACCAAGAAGACAGATAATAATAGATAAGGAGGATGTGTGAGGAAGAAACGAAACAAGGCAGAAACAAAGAAGGGAATAGAAAAGAGGGAATTTCTAGCACAGAATTTCCAGAAGGTGGGGATGCTGTTTTATACTGACAGGCCCCTAGCATTCCTAT
Organism: Stramonita haemastoma; assembly: GCA_030674155.1. NCBI lineage: Eukaryota > Metazoa > Mollusca > Gastropoda > Neogastropoda > Muricidae > Stramonita > Stramonita haemastoma. The sequence goes on from CM060330.1 coordinate 27,130,115, forward strand.
GGGTCAACACTGTACACGAGCAGTCATCCAAAGTGTCATCAGTAAATAACCCAATAAGGAAGGATTTAATCAGTCTATACGTTTTAACAGTATGCCATTTTATACGTTTTGTAAAAAAAAAATTAATAAAAAGTCCATATGCAAATCTAATATTACTTGCTATATACAACAAGATAGGAATTCATTAGCAGCCTTTATATGCTCTTGCTGCTTGTACTTGATTCTTACATTTAATGAATATATTAGCAGATGTGACATGCTGGAATGCCTACAAAGGCAAAATGTGCATACATGCATACATATACACCCAGAAATATGCACACAAGGACATACAACAGGAGAGAAATAATAAACAAAAAGGGTATAGTTAAGGAATGTGGGCTACCCACTTTTCAAGTAAAGTTCTGAACTGGAAAAGCCTCACAACACACACACACACACACACACACACACACACACACAACACACACACCACACACACACACATGCGTGTACACTGTCCACAAGCAGTGCTAATAAAAAGCTAAATGCTTAGCTAAATGCACAACACAGCTAAATGCACAGCACAGCTAAATGCACAGCAAGCACAAACTGGAAATCAAGCAGGCCAGCATAAAACCACCCTCAGTCATGCTCAGGACTCCCATACAGATAACCAACAGCGTTAACTGTACCACATACCCCCCCCCCCCCCCCCTCCTAACACCAAACGATGAACATCATGGTTAAATTACCCCCAAAATCCTCAACCCTTGCTCTTTCTCTCTCTGCATGTGCCAATCTCAGGAGAACAAAGATGGCGGACGCTTGTTAAAAACGTCACGTCGTCGTCTGCCTCAGTTGTCTCCCCTGGGATTGCAGCTTGCTGGATCAGTGTGCTTGTCCATTGCGATGAGGTCAAACTGCATGGGTTCTGGTCACAGGTTAGAGTCAGCCGAAGGAGTGATGGTCAGCCAACACTGTTTTGTATCATGCTATATTCTGTTGTACACCCCTGGGGCGGGATAGCTCAGTGGTCAGAGCGCTCGCTTTCCCCCAGTCAAGTTAACCAGCATCGAGCGTGGTTGCCAATTGGATGGGTGACCGTTTGCGTGCCTTGGCTACAGTACAGTCACCCCAGTTCACCCAGCTGTAAATGGGTACCTGTCCTCTTTAGAGCCAGGGAAGGTAAAGCAGCAAGAGAGAGGAGATGGGCGCCACCCTCAACATGCTGGCTCTTAGAGAAGCTGAGGTCTCTGACGTCTTGCTCCCCTACGACCACACAGGTCACAGGACACCTTGACCTTTTTTACACCCCCTTTACAGTGAGGACAGTTTTCTATATAAGATTTGGTCAACTCTTATTTGAAGGGAGCACACTTTTTACAGTGCAGCACCCCCACCCCCACCCCCCATTCCTATTCCTTTGTCTTCCTGATCTGCATGTACATTGGCTACTGTGTGATAGTAGTGTGCGAGCATTGAATTATCTTTTGTTGCAGAGAGGTTTGTTTTGGGGGGGGGGGTTGTTTAAATAATGCTTACTTAGAAAATTAGAGAGAAACAAACACTACGTAATAAATTAAAGTCTAGAGCAACAACAAACAAACAAACAGCTTATATCATGCTCAAAGCTTGTTTAGCGTGCTTTAACAAAGAGCTTCTGTTTTCATGGGAGAAAATTCATGACACACTGTAGATCGCCTTTGATCATCTCCTCCCAACAATTAGCACCGTACCCAGGTCACCTTAGCCTGGTACAGTGGCTGAGGCAAAAGGCAAGCTTCAGACAGGACAGACTCAGTGATCTTTCAGTTTCTGTATGGGTGGATTTGCTATTACTGTGATGTGTGTGTGTGGTGTGTGCATCGGTAATGGCCCTTGGGAATCGATGGACGTCTTAATGGTCAACGATATCAATCAAAAGTACCATGTCCTGTATACCTCTCTCTCTCTGTCTCGTTTGCTTTTGCTAGTTTGTATCATTATAGAAGACTGGATGAAAAAAAGCAATTGTCATGCTTACTCCTTCACCTTGTGAAAATAAGATTCAATCAATCAATCAATCAATCAATCTCTCTCTGTGTCTCTCTCTCTATCTCTCTGTCTCTCTGTCTCTGTCTCTGTCTCTCTCTGTCTCTCTCTGTCTCTCTCTGTCTCTCTCTGTCTCTCTGTTCTCTCTCTCTCTCTCTCTCTCTCTCTCTCTCTCTCTCTCTCTCTCTCTCTCTCTCTCTCTCTCTCTCTCTCTCTCTCTCTCTCTCTTCTCTCCTCTCTCCCGGGTTCGAGTCCGGTCGAGGAAATTTTCGTCCTGGAGTTAACATCAGTGCTGACTCCACTCTCCCCAAAAGTCCTTCGGATGAGACTGTAAACCGAGGCCCCGTGTGCGAACGCACGCAGAACATCTTGCGCACACGTTAAATCCTGTTCCGCTTTTCGTAAGAGTAGGCCATCGTGTGCCGGTGGGAACAGATGACAATATTTACAAAACTGCATACACACGGGGACCGGATGAAAAAAAAGCACATGATTGCTTATTCTGTTATCCTCGATATAAAAGAATAAATAAATAAATAAATCTCTCTCTCTCTCTCTCCTCTCTCTCTCTCTCTCTCTCTCACTCTCTCTCTCTCTCTCTCTCTCTCTCTCTCTCTCTCTCTCTCTCTCTCTCTCTCTCTCTCTCCACACACACACACACACACACACACACACACACACACGCAACAGTAGCAGCAGCAGCAGCAGCAGCAGCAGCAGCGGCAGCGGCAGCAGCAGCTGGGCGTTTCTGACATAAGACAGCGTGTCCGAATACAAGGGCAGGAAAATCAAGTCACTGCACTGTGTCACTAAAAATCGATCTATGTGTCACTCTAACTGCATGCAAATATCTAGGATTCTACTTTTCCTGTTTCGCAGTTTGCTGTAGTTCATTTTTTTCTCCATGAAAAAAAACAGTAATGATCTTACATTATAGGTTTTTTTTTCTTTTTTTTATCATTATTGTACATAACTTTGTCAGCAGTAGCTCTGTTGCTGGCAGTACTCTAATGCCTAAATACGATTTCTCTAAGGGGGGGGGGGGGATACACATTTAATAATCACCCAGACAGCAATAGAAAAAGCAATAAAAATCACTACACTTATGCCATCTTTACCTGCGAATCACCTTGTTCAGTTGGTTTTTGCAGCCCTGTAGTGTCTCATTGACTGCTGTAGTTTCTGATTTTTTCAATCCCAATCAATTCACAAATTGTATTTTTGAAATTATGTTCAATACTTATTCCTACTACCGCTTGGTTTGTAGATTGAAAAGTGACCACAGTAAAACCTCATCTGCAGAAAAACAAAGATGGCAAAACATGTCTGTGGTTTTCTTCTTTTCTTTTTTTTTCTTTTGTTCCTCGGCTACAGCTTTTAAGGTTCACCAATGGGGAGCTTTTAAGTGTGCGACCGTTTTTATACCCACACAAAGGTATCTGCACTCCGACTTCGGGGGATGTATGCTGGGTATGTACGTGTTTTCTAACCTACCAAACGCTGACATGAATGATGGGATCTTTAGTGTGCATACTTCATCTTCTATCGCAGGGTTAACCCCCAACACAAGGTTGGTACCCCTTTTACACCTGGGTGGGGTGAGAAAATAGCCATAAAGTGCCTTTTCCAAGGGCACAACGCCATAACCGAAAGCTGTTATCGAACCCGCAACCTTTAGATTACGAGTCCAACGCGCTAACCACTAGGCTACAGCGGCGGCTCCCCCCCCCCCCCCCCCCCCCCCCCCCCCCCCCCCCCCCGCCTTACTACTCATTAATTTTGCTCCTTTTTCCTTTTTTTGTTTTCCTGTTGGCCCCATCTCCCTTCCATGTCTGTACTCAACGTTTACAAAATGGATTGTTGTCAGAGTTTCCATTATCAGTCTGGTTTATAAAGATTCTGTGAATTTTAAATGTCGAGTGCCAGGCTACTACAAGTGGAAGTGTGGAATCTTTTTTTTTTCCATAACACCCTCTGCCAACCGTATATTGTAAGAATATATATAAATCCGTTAAATCCTGTTCCGCTTTTCGTAAGAGCAGGCCATTGTATGCTTGGTGGGAACAGGTGACAATATTTACAAAACTGCATACACACGGGGACTGGATGAAAAAGCACATGAGTGCTTATTCCATTATCCTCGATCTCAAATAAAAGAAAATAAAAATAATAAAAATAAAAAACAACCCACTTCTTACTATGAAATCTTTGGAATGCACTAAACATGCACTGCATAACCTCTCTTGATCAAGCTAGATCATCTGTCAGGCTTAAGAGGATTTAGGGGGTGGGGAGGGATGGAGGGAGGGAGGGAAGCTTAGTTTCAGACTGGATTTCAACAAACCAATCATTGTTTTCTTCTTCTTTGTTTTTTTGTAAAACAGTGAGTTAGCTCTGGACCACTAAATCACTAGATATATGCACCTATACTATTGTGTGTTGTCTGGACAAGACTTGGAGTTCGGGAAGTGCTTAGCAAGGCGGAGAGGGGGAGGGAGAGGGTAAGGGGAGGGGAGGAGAGAAATATAGTGTGGCAGCAAAAGATAGACGTAGACCTAATACCCTGGCTACTTTCGTTTTCACGTTCATGTCGCCGTTTCCTTTCCTCTACAGAAACTGTGCACTCTTTTGAGGTTCCCTGAGTTTCTGTAGGCGTTCACTTTGCATGGAAATCAAGTCCTGTCTTCAAACGCATCCGTAGTGCATTTTACGTGTACGTGGTGTGTGTGTGTGTGTGTGTGTGTGTGTGTGTGTGTGTTGTGTGTGTGTGTGTGTGTGTGTGTGTGTGTGTGTGTGTGCGTGTGTGTGCGTGTGTGTTGTGTGTTGTGTGTGTGTGTGTGTGTGTGTGTGTGTGTGTTGTGTGGTGTGTGTTGTGTGTGTGTGTGTGTGTGTCGTGTGTGTGTATGTATGTGTGTGCGTGTTTTCACATACAAGACACACAAACACAAACACATATATGTATATACAAACACATACATGTATATACACACATAATTATACATACATACATACATAATATATATATATACATTATATATATATATATATATATATATATATATATATATATATATATATATATAAAATATATATATATATATATATACTCACACCTATATACACATAATAGAATATACATGTGCATATAATATATATATATATATATATATATAAATATATATATATGTGTGTGTGTGTGTGTATGTGTGTGTGTGTGTGTCTGTGTCTCTGTGTGTCTGTGTCTCTGTGTGTCTTTGTATATGTACATGTGTGTATGTGTGTGTGCTTGCTTGTGTGTTTGCTTTCTCTGTGTGCTTCATTAGTGTGTGTGTGTTTTGTTTGTGTACATACACACACACATCAATGTCTTAAGTTTGTATGTGTCAGAGTAAAGTAAGTACCCATATGTACAAATACCAGATGACATGGATATTTCAGAAATACAGTATTATGAGATGGACAACAGCATAGGGAGGCAGTTTTGGGGCTTAAAGATTAAACAGCACTTTTCAGACAAAAATGGGAGGTTTTACGATCTCCCATATCCCCTTATGTGCAGACCTGCCACTGCCTTACTTCCCTTTGTGTAGGCGTGCATGGTTCGAATCCCATTTGGGCCCCAACTTTTCCCCAATTCATTAGATCACGAGTGGTAGTCTGGGTACTAGTCTTTCGGATGAGACGATAAACCGAGGTCCGTGTGTTACACAACATTATTTAGCGCACATAAAAGAACCCACGGCAACAAGGGGTTAACCCTGGCAAAATTATGTAGAAAAAAGCTACTTTGATAGGCAAACAAATACAATTGCAGACAGAAAAAAGACGATACGCGCTGCACTTGTGGCAACGCGCTCTCCTCGAGGAGAGCAGCCCGAATTTCACGCAGAGAAATCTGCTGTGACATAAAGTTGTAGAAATAAATAAATAAATAAATAATAAATAAATAAATCAATCAATCAATCAATTAATCAATAAATAAATATTGGGAAAACTGAACGCAAACACTGAATGCATGGAGAAAAGCCAAAAATCCTCAAGACCTCGGTTGGTAAAGTGCCAAACATCTAGTATATTGGTTACACGGTCCCACACCCAACGGTCCACACCCAACGGTCCATTCTCAACGGTCCCCACCCAACAGTCCACACCCAACGGTCCACACCCCAAAGGTCCATTCTCAACGGTCCACACCCAACAGTCCCACCCAACGGTCCACACCCAACGGTCCATTCTCAACGGTCCATTCTCAACGGTCCACACCCAACAGTCCACACCCAACGGTCCACACCCAACGGTCCATTCTCAACGGTCCCCCACCCAACGGTCCACACCCAACGGTCCATTCCCAACGGTCCACACCCAACGGTCCATTCTCAACAGTCCATTCTCAACGGTCCACACCCAACGGTCCATTCTCAACGGTCCACACCCAACGGTCCACACCCAACGGTCCACACCCAACGGTCCATTCTCAACGGTCCACACCCAACGGTCCACACTCAACGGTCCACACCCAACGGTCCACACTCAACGGTCCACACCCAACGGTCCACACCCAACGGTCCACACTCAACGGTCCACACCCAACGGTCCACACTCAACGGTCCACACCCAACGGTCCACACCCAAACGGTCCATTCTCAACGGTCCACACCCAACGGTCCATTCCCAATGGTCCACTCTCAACGGTCCACACTCAACGGTCCACACACCCAACGGTCACACCCAACCGGTCCATTCCCAACGGCCCACTCCCAGATAACTGTCATTTCTATATCGTCCATCTTCATGACTGTGTACTCCAGTGTTAGGTAACTTCTTAGTCTCAGAGGATGATAGTCCTCCCTGTCTATCAGATCACTGAGAGGCTGTCAGTGTGTTACATCTACCGGGAAGCAACGCACTGAAGGATAAAGGCATTAGGACAAATCCCTTGCGTCCTGTTCTGTAAATCTAGTAACAAAGAGTATTTGTTCATTCGAGACTGTTCTAAAAAATAAAAAAGGAATGGTGTACACAACGGGCACACTGGTCTACACACAGACACACCTCTACGCACAATTGCGGTGTGCGCACGCCCGCACGCACACACACACACCACACTCACACACGCACGCACGCACGCACGCGCGCATGCACACACACCACACACAATGTGAAAAGACGTTAAATTAAAGAACACACACACATAAACACACACACACAGAGCTAACTACTACTACTACTACTCTACTACTACTACTACTACTACTACTACTACTACTACTACTACTACTACTACTACTACTACTACTACTACTAACTTCTTCTACTACTACTACTACTACCACTACTAACAACAACAACAACAACAACAACAAACAACATAATAATAGACTATTCCATGGAAACAAGCTAAAAGGGGATATAAATTATGCCAACTATTTAGACGACTGTGCCTTTAGTGCTGCAAAGCGATATTTGGATTTTTGGAAATTATGAGCAAACCGAAAAATGAGTGGGAGAGTAAAAAAAA
>CM060330.1:27137745-27140245 GCA_030674155.1 Stramonita haemastoma
GAGAGAGAGAGAGAGGAGAGAGAGAGAGGAGAGAGAGAGAGAGGAGAGAGAGAGAGAGAGAGGAGAGAGAGAGAGAGAGAGGAGGAGAGGAGAGATGAGAGAGAGAGAGAGAGAGAGAGTTAAATGGTCTAGTTCTTGAATATGTCTTGTGCTCTATTGTGGTGTAAACTATAAAGATTTTGGTGCCAGAGAAAGAAAAAGAAAAGAAGCAGAACCAAGCGTAAACGAAAGAGACAAAAAGTAAAACATTTGAAATATAATGAAAGCCAAATTCTAACCAAGTGTGAGTGGGAAAACTTTGTGAAACAATTGAAAGTTAATTAGTTCAATTCTAGTGAATGCCAAATGTTTCAACTTCCGCTAAATTTTTATGCATCGTACAAATGAATCTTTGTGAGGATACTATTTTTCTGAGAGAAAGAACAAGAAATAAATCAATATGTAGAGAATACTTTATTTACACGACACTAACTGACTCAAATTTGGAATAAAACAGTCTCCATGAGAAATTATGTAGAGAATACTTTATTACATGACACATACCTGACTCAAATTTGGAATAAAACATTCTCCATGAAAAATTATGAAGTTAATAATCAACATTGAATATACAAAGTCTAGTTGTAGTGATGTAAAATAATGGGAAATCATTTCGTAGTATCGAAAATTAAACTGCAGAATGGTTGCCATATTGGTATAGTAAGATACTTGTTCAAGGAGGAAGAAAAAGAGGCAGACCAGCGAATGGACAGGCCTAGAAACTCAACAAAACCCTGAGAAAGGCAGAAAAACAGAGGAAAACGTTTTGAAAACTTTTTTTTATTCAAAGAGGGTAATACAATAAACAACAATTGCTTTTTTACATCCAGCCCTCGGAAAAAGATTCCACTCCCCATTGCCCCCCCCCCCCCTTAAAAAATAGAAGAAACAACAACGCCCAAAACAAAAGATAAACAAGGGAAACAAACCCCCCACAATATACATGAAAAAATGCTAAATGTACACAATATGAAAATAGATAGTGAAAATCATTTCTAACGAGCAAGCAAATACTAAACACGAAGGGTACAGAAAAAAAAAAAGATTCACAGAGAGAGGAATGGAGGGAACTGGTTGCGAAGTCTTCATGGATGTCCCCACGGTCGCCAGACTAAGGGATAGATAGTTAGATAGATAGATAGATAGATAGATAGATAGATAGATAGATAGATAGATATATAGATAGATAGATAGATAGGTAGATAGAAGACACCTTAATCTAGATGCCACAGAAAAGATATATGACACTACCCAAACATTCTTGAAGTCGGAAAGCAGCTACCTTCAGGTTGAGCAAAAATGGTTGCATACGCAAAATATTAACTATTGGTAAACCTCGGAGCGCTAGCTGAAGAACAAGCGAAAAAAAACAACAACCCCTACCTCCACCTCTCAGAAACCACTGTAGCTTGGGGCAAAACCATCTCAAGCCAGAACATTGGGGCGTGCTGTAAAACTGTTTCTAAAGAAAGCAGGAAAAGTTCCAACGTGTTCTAAAAACTCACTGAAGTATGAATGCCTTGTAGGGAGCAGTTAAAGGGACTATAACAGCAAAAAAACCAGTTTCTCATGTCATAAAACTTTTCTGAGGTTTTGTGGCTACTGACATAACAGCCCTCTTCCCCTACCCTACCCCTTGTTGAAATGTCTTTTCCTTATACTCCGTTTCTTGCTGTGACCATTCATGGTCTTTCGCTTCTTTGGTTACTGTCATTTACTCTAGAAGAGTTCTTTGCCTTGAATACGTTCAGCCGACATTAAAATGCTGACGGAAATGACAAACAAAGCTGGTCCTTTGATGAACCTCAGCCAAACAGAGCAAAGGTTGGCTCTGCTTAACAAATTGATGTTTTTCCTTTTCAACAAAAAAACAAGTCTTCAAACAGCATTTAGTACTCCATTAATAGTTACAAAATGAAGGACATTTACTCAGCCCAAGAAAAAACTTTTTTACATCACGTTGCAAAAAAAAATCAAAACACCCCAACCCCAAACAAGGCCATTTTCTGTTATTTCTTAATCATATATTGACTGGATTGTTTATTTTTTCATTTATTTTTTTTTTCGCGGATAATGGAATAAATATTAATGTGCTTTTGTTTTTACATCCAGTCCCTGTGTACATGCGGTTTTGTGCATTTTGTCATCTATTCTCACCGACATACAATGGACTGTTCCTCCAAAAAGTGGAACAGACTTTGACATGTGCACAGGATGTTCTGCGTGCGTTCACACACGGAGCCTCGGTTTATAGTTTCATCCGAAGGGCTTTTGGGGAGTAGAGTCGGTACTGATGTTAACTGCAGGGGAAAAAGCAGGAGGTATTGTAGTCAATGACGTTTTAAATGAAAAATAGACAACGAAGAATCATGACGTAACAAAAAAGCCAATCAAAAGCAAAAGAAGATTTCGGAGTATTCTAGAACCATGATGCCACCTAATTATTCACAATACATAAATT
>CM060330.1:27142745-27145245 GCA_030674155.1 Stramonita haemastoma
AACATATTGGAAAATGTCAACAGAAATAAGCCTGGACTGGTTTCGAATTAGACCGTGCAGTGCTACATAACTTAGGTTGAACATTTTGAAAAAAGGCAATAAATAGCAATAATCATTAGTGCTTTCTTTGAAAGTGGATCACGAAGCTTATCATGGTATGCAGATTTGTATTTTAGCCAAATCGTTTATCCATTTATTAAATTATTCATTCATTATTCATTCATCTATTTATTCATTTATTTATTCATTGAGTAGGGATTTTGACATAAACGAGTAGAAATACAAAAGAACGCATGAATTGGAAGGAAAATAGTATTTCATTGGTGATGTTGGCAAAACAGTAACTGACAGAGTAACTAAGTAATTAGTTCAACATGTATCTAAACAGTTAACTGTTCGGTACGCCAACGAAGCTTGAGTGAATAATTAATTATCCTACGGAGTTGGTGGCTAAATTGTGCAAAAAAGCGTCCACATGTAAATACATCCTCGAATGAATGAATGAATACATGAATAAACAAATAAATTAGTGACATAAACATGAATGAAACACTAATCACTCAATGAATGGACGAATAAATGACTAAATGAATGAGTGACTAAATGATTCAATCAGCAAGCTATCTAACTACCTACCCAACCAGTAGTCAAGCAGATGAGGAAATAAACAAACCGACAACCTGACAAAATAGCAAACGAACAAACAAATGAATGAACAGCCAGCAAACCAGCCAACCAACCAAGTAACCAACCAACCAACCAATCAACCAACCAACCAACCAACCAACCAACCAACTAGGTTGGTCAGACAATGAACTATCTAACCAGCCAGGCAGCTGAATGACAATTGAGAACAATGTTACTTTTTGCTTATCCTGATCTTTGCATTGATTAGCACTCTACCTCCTTCTAGCTAAAATAATCTGCTAAAACATTGCAAACAAAACACAGAGCCATTTTTAATTATTCATGAAGACTCCCATCTTCTTCCTTCCCCTGATCGCCAGTGCTGGAGTAGTTTCCCTTCATTTTGTATTAGGCACCTTGAGTGCCAATCTGTTTTTTTTCGCTTCAACCTTATTCTTCACCTCATTCACTATACACTTACTCCTTTAAATCAGTTCTGCTTTCTTCAACCTTTTGTGCTTATTCGTGCCATGCTGCCTGTATATGTTCATTATCAATAGTTAATGCATTGCCCTGCATTGTCTGTTGTTTTGTCATGCATAAACCATAAGTGTAAAGATCGTGAATGCGAATGAACACAAATGATAGCCGTTGCACAGAGAGAGAGAGAGAGAGAGAGAGAGAGAGAGAGAGAGAGAGAGAGAGAGAGAGAGAGAGAGAGAGAGAGAGAGAGAGAGAGAGAGAGAGAGAGAGAGAGAGAGAGAGAGAGAGAGGAGAGATGAGAGAGAGAGAGAGAGAGAAGACAGACAGACAGACAGACAGACAGACAGACAGACAAGACAGACAGGACAGACAGGACAGACAGACGACAGACAGACAGACACAGACACAGACACAGACAGACACAGACACAGAGAGAGACAGACAGAGAGACAGAGAGACAGAGAGAGACAGAGAGAGACAGAGAGACAGAGACAGAGACAGAGACAGACAGAGACAGAGACAGAGACAGAGACAGACAGACAGACAGACAGAGACAGAGAGACAGAGAGAGAGGCAGGCGGCGGCAGAGAAGAGAAGGAGACACAAGGCATTTTGATTGGTCAGAAATGAATTTCACGCCAAAGAAAGCCGGCATGGGGCTAAATGAAAAAGACCTCCATTGCCATCAGGCAGAAGACATCTTCACACAACGGTCTGTGCTGAAATGAAGTGCAGATGAGGAAAAAAATGGTGACAGAAAGAAAAAGAAGGAAAAAAAAGTGAAATCAGAAGAGGAAGGGGGATGATAGATAGATATTAAGAAATGCATAAGAGTAAATAGAGAAAAAAACCAAGAAAAATAGAAAGGAAAGAAGAAATCAAACCAAATAGAGAAAGAGAGAGAGAGAGAGAGAGAGAGAGAGAGAGAGAGAGAGAGAGAGAGAGAGAGAGAGAGGAGAGAGAGTGTGGTGTGTGTGTGGTGATGAGAGAGAGAGAGAGGAGAGAGAGAGGTGAGAGAGAGAGAGAGAGAGAGAAGAGAGAGAGAGAGAGAGAGAGAGAGAGACGAGAGACAGAGAGAGAGGACAGAGAGGAAGAGAGAGCAGAGAGAGACAGAGAGAGACAGAGAGAGACAGAGAGACGGAGAGAGAGACAGAGAGTCGAGAGAGAGAGAGAGAGAGAGGGGGGGGGGAGGGATGCTCCTTTTGTTATGGTTTTTATAATGTGAGAAATGATTTCTGTGCCAGTGTTGGACAAAAATCAAAACAAATAATTGAAGAAAACCAAAAGAGACAAAAGCCATACAGTGAAAGAAACTGAGGCATGAGATGGGATTGGGTGGAGGCTTCAAAGAGTAAGTACCGATGAACTGAATTTTGAGAGAATACAAGTT
>CM060330.1:27152745-27153818 GCA_030674155.1 Stramonita haemastoma
CGGGACGGCCATCCTCTGAGAGTTTTAAAAGCAGAATTATTCAAAAAACATACTTATATATTTTTAGGGATGGGATTCTGGGTATGTCTGTGTTTTCGTAATCTATCGAACACTTACATGAACTACAGGATCTTTAACTTGCATAATTATTTAATCTACTGCATGAGTATTTAAACGAGGGAACCAAGGCACCACGTCTGCCCTTGCAGCTGACCTTGGAGTCATCAAAATCCCAAACCTTTAACTCACCAGACCCCGCCGAGATTCAAACACACGACCTTTATGGACCCATGGAATTGAAGTCGAACAGCCTTAACCACTCAGCTTTAGCATCTGTCTGTCCTGTGTTTGAACGTTTTTTTACTTTCACCCTCAGAAAAAAACAGTGTTAACCCGCATAGTGCTTTTGTTTCCCTTACATTGTCCTTGGATCCATAATCTGTATGCAAATGAAAAGAAAAACAATTCTGGTAGAATGCCAAGCACCGGAAAGTGGTATGCTAATTTGTAAAGGACACCAAAGTCACAGACACACAAGAGACCTTGCGTGATACCAGTCATTTTTCGAGACACTGTTATGTGGTGGTAAAAAAAAAGAAGTGAATCTCAGTTGAAAATGTAGTATTTTAGCTATGACATAGAGAGAGAGAGAGAGAGAGAGAGAGGAGAGAGAGGAGATAGAGAGACGAGACGGAGGAGAGAGAGAGAGAGAGAAAACATGAACACTGAACACTGAAATGGTTTAATGGTACTTCGGCCTTAGGCCACAATACAACCAATTGAGGATGGGCGTGGTTATGCATGCACTGTTGATAAATTTCAAAACTTACAAAAGTCAAATATCAGGGATAGAAAAAATTGACATGGAAACATTGAAACCCATATCACTCGGAGATCAAGACACACTGAGAAGAAATTAGCGTAGTGCAACACAAACATGCACCTGACCCTGGCTGTAAATTCAAAACTTCTCGAGTGCACCATCAAAAGGAAAAAAATACCAACCAACTAACTCAACAACACAAACATACCTCAGCAACATAATATCAAATTTCAAATAATAATCTCTTTTT
>CM060330.1:27153918-27163918 GCA_030674155.1 Stramonita haemastoma
CCCCTGGGAGAGCTGCAAGAATTTCACGCAGAGAAATCTGCTGTGACATAAAAGTGTATACAATAAATAGAAAATTAAAACAATAAAATAAATGCCTGACAAGTCAGGCCTAGTGCATCAGCCTTCGGAGTGACAAGTATTTTCTACATCCGTGATTTCAAAGAATATTTTGTTTGATAGCAACTGGAATATTGCAATATATCATTGTTCTGATTGCTTTCTGAACGCCTGGCAAGTCTAAAGAAATATGAATTGAAACTGATCATTCTTCATCATCGCATGTGCCTTGTCCATCAGCTTGGCTTGTCCATTCATTTGGAAATTTTCCACAATTTTGATGGCATCCAGCAAAAATTAACACCGACGCCTTTCATTGGCAAAAGATGAATGTGTTTGATTTTGGTAGTCATATCTAATCGTGTGTTTTTTTCTTTTTCTTAAAGATTTAAAAATTGTAGGATGTGTTGATTCTAACTCTTTTTGCTTGTTAATATGCACAATACAGAATTAGGATCAACACATTATACAATCTTTAAATGGGGGGGTTACTAGGTTGTTGTGTTTTGGTTTGTTTGACCTCTATATATAACCTGGTTCCCCAACCACTGTGTAGGTTTTGTGTACGCCTTCGTGCGTGCGTACGTGCGTGCGTACGTGCGTGCGTGCGTGTGTGTGTTTGTATGTGTATATATATATATATGTGTGTGTGTGTGTGTGTGTGTGTGTGTGTGTGTGTGTGTGTGTGTGTGTGTGTGTGTGTGTGTGTGTTGTGTGTGTGTGTGTGCGTGTAGTTATCTTGTTTTCAGTCTGTTTATGTATTATAAAAAAAGTATGTGTCTGTTGATCTCTCTGTTTAACTGTGTCTGAATAATTTTTGTGTGTTTGTCTGTTCGTGTGTGTGTGTGTGTGTGTGTGTGTGTGTGTGTGTGTGTGTGTGTGTGTGTGTGTGTGTGTGTGTGTGTGTGTGTGTGTGTGTGCGTGTGTGTGTGTGTGTGCGTATGTGTGCGCGTGTGTCTTTGTGTTTGTGTGTGTGTGTGTGTATTTGTCTGTCTGTGTCTGTGTTTGTGTATGTGTGTCGTGCGTGTGTTTGAGAGAGGGGGAAGGGGGGATATGAATATATCACACGAGAGGGGGGCAGAGTTATAATCCTTTCCTCATCTTCCAGCTCTCTCTTTTTTTCTGGTGCCTCTGTCTCTTCCTCGCTGCCATCTTGCTGATAATTATCTACCGATATTGTTCGATGTGCTTTGCAAAATAAGCGCTCATGTATTCATTTATCACAGAGTCTTGTTGAACAAGTTCTTCATCATTCACCACGGTCAGGCTAATAGCTATGAAAATTTTTCATGTTTTGTTTTGGTTTGGGTTTGGGTTTGTTTGGGGTGGGTTTTTTTTTTTTTTTGGGGGGTGGATTTTTTGTTGACAAAGCACTCGTTTATTCATTCATCAGTTGTGATGGTGAATTTTGTTCACTATCAGGCTGTTACAGCATAATAAAAGCTGGTTGGTTGGTTGGTTGGTTTGTTGGTTGGTTGGTTGGTTGGTTGGTCATTCGGTTGGTTAATCGGTTGGTTGGTTGGCTCGTTGATTGTAAGATGGGAGAGTGCTCGGTTGGTTGGTTGGTTGTTGGTTGGTTGGTTGGTTGGTTCGTTCGTTCGTTTGTTCGTTCCTTCGTTGCTTGTTTGCTTGATTGATTGCTTAGTTGGTTGGTTGGTTGTCTGGTTCTTTCGTTCGTTCGTTCGTTGTTTGCCTGGCTAGCTGACAGGCTGCTTAGTTAGCTGTTCAGAGCGTTTTTATTGTTGCTGCTGCTGCTGCCGCTGACAGCCCTTGTTGCTTTTTGTTGTTTTCGGAAGCCAAGCCCCTTGTTATTGCCGCAATATTGTGGGAGTGTTTGTTTGTGTGAAGGGAAGGGGAAAGGAGATAAAAGTTTCTCTTGTTTGGTTGGCACCTTCCATTTGTTGGATACCGTCTTTGACAGATATTGATTCGACAAAGGGAGGGGTCGATTGGGGGTGAGGTGAGGGGTGGGTTAGGGCAAGGGACTTGGGTGGGGGTGGGAAAGGGGGGGGGGGGCGCTGGGAGACTGAGGGTAGGGGGAGAGGGGGAGAAGTTGTCGATTGTCAAAGACAAGACTGAGAACTGACATGGTTAGGGGCAAAGAGAGAGGCCGGGAGAGTAGGGCGGTATGATAGAACGTGATCTCTCACAAGAACGCTTCGGAAAGTTCATTGTGGGGAATTCTCTTCCATCTTCTTTCCCCCGGGGGGCAGATTTGAATGGGGGGCTTCTCCATCTCTGGCTCTTTTCAACTGTCATACCATCCATTTTCCTTGAAGTTTTCAACCGTCAGGGGTGAGGGTAGGAGGAGGGGGGGGGGGGTAGGACGAGGATGCAAATCGGTCGTGCATATATAAATATGACTTCGCGCGCGTGTGTGTGTGTGTGTGTGTGTGTGTGTGTGTGTGTGTGTGTGTGTGTGTGTGTGTGTGTGTGTGTGTGTGTGTGTGTGTGTGTGTGTGTGTGGTGTGTGTGTGTGTGTGTGTGTGTGTGTGTGTGTGTGTGTGTGTGTGTGTGTGTGTGTGTGTGTGTGTGTGTGTGTGTGTAAGAGAGAAACAAACGGAGAGGGAGAGAACGTATGTAGATGTGGGTCGATGGGGGAGGGTGTGGGCGGGATGGATGAGTGTGAAATTTCTTTAGAACGAGAGCACATAAAGAAATCCTCTTATTTGTTTTTTTTTTGGTTTTTTTGCATCCTTCTTTTCAGTTATTGACGTTTTCTTGCATTATGCTGTCTCTTTGTTACGCTTTCAATTTCTCTTTCTCTAAGACATATCAGTGCATGAAAAAAAACCAATCCATATACGCCACGGGGACGGGATAGCTCAGTGGTCAGAGCACTCGCTTTCCCCTAGCCAAGTTAACAGCGTCGAGCGTGGTTGCCAATTGGATGGGTGACCGTTTGCGCGCCTTGGCTTCAGTACAGTTCTCCCAGTTCACCCAGCTGTAAATGGGTACCTGCCCTCTTTAGGATCAGGGAAGGTAAAGCAGCGAGGGAGAGTAGATGGGCGCCGCCCTCGAACATGCTGGCCCCTAGAGACGCTGAGGTCTCTGACGCCTCGTTCCCCTACGACCACATAGGTTATGGGACACCTTTACCTTTTATATACGCCACGCCGCACCAAGCTACATGTTACGTAGGACAAAGCCTGAAAGCTAACACACTGGGCAGACAGCAAAGCCCTGTCTAACCCTGAAGTCAGAGTACAGCTACCTTCACGGCGGTCAAAAACGGTTGCATACACAAAATCTTACCATTGATGAACCTTGTAGCTTTAGCGGAGGAACGAAAAAAAAAACAACTTCTATTATCTTACTGCCGATTTAATGCCCATTGTGCTTATGTGTGTTCCATGAGCGCCTACACGTGCCAGCAGTTATGAGTGTGTGTGTGTGTGTGTGTGTGTGTGTGTGTGTGTGTGTGTGTGTGTGTGTGTGTGTGTGTGTGTGTGTGTGTGTGTGTGTGTGTGTGTTTTTAATTTATTTATTCTTTTATATCGAGGATAACAGAATAAGCACTCATGTGCTTTTTTTCATCCGGTCCCCGTGTGTATGCAGTCCTGTAAATATTGTCATCTGTTCCCACCGGCACACGATGGCCTACTCTTACGAAAAGTGGAACAGGATTTAACGTGTGCGCAAGATGTTCTGCGTGCGTTCGCACACGGGGCCTCGGTTTAAAGTCTCATCCGAAGGACTTTTGGGGAGAGTGGAGTCAGCACTGATGTTAACTCCAGGAGAAAAATCTCCTCAACCGGACTCGAACCCGAGTGTGTGTGTGTGTGTGTGTTGTGTGTGTGTGTGGTGTGTGTGTGTGTGTGTGTGTGTGTGTGTGTGTGTGTGTGTGTGTGTGTGTGTGTGTGTGTGTGTGTGTGTGTGTGTGTGCGTGTGTGTGTGTGTGTGTGTGTGTGTGTGTCTGTGTCTGTGTCTGTGTCTGTGTCTGTGTCTGTGTGAGAGCGAGTGAATGAGTGAGTGTGTGTGTGTGTGTGTGCGCGTGCGTGCGTGTGAGCATGCATGCGTGCGTGCGTGCGCGTGTGGGGTGAGTGGGTGTGCGTGTGTTAGGGGGGCTGCGTGTGTGTGTGTGTGTGTGTGTTTTGATCAACAAAAAACAGACCTGTAGAAAACAACAACAGTTACATAGAAAATCAATGACAAAAAAAATGTTTAGCCAGATGATAACTTGTGATATAAGAGGATTTTTTTTCTCGACTTCTATTCATTCACGTAATCCGATTAACAGTTATCTTCTCTGTTTCTGGTATTGCAGGATATGAAGAATCAAGTGTTAACTGCAAGCGGATGGCTGAAGATCGTGAGTATGCCCACCTCCTCTGCTTATGGTTATTCTGATGGGAACCTGGGTGAATGTGCTTAGTTTTGTTTCTCCTTCTGACCATTTCAAATCCTCTTGAGTGCGCTCAGTTCTTTTTAATCATCCTGATATTTGTTATTGTGGATGTGCTCAGTTCTGTCTATCATTTTGGAAAATAGTACTGTGAATAATCATTCTGATATTTGTTATTGTGGATGTGCTCAGTTCTGTCTATCATTTTGGAAAATAATACCATGAATGTTTCCAGTTTCTTTTAATCATCCTGATATTTGATACTGTGAATGTATTCAGTTCTGTCTATCATATTTGGAAAAATTAATTATTCTGTGAATAATCATTCTGATATTTGCTATTGTGGATGTATTCAGTTTTGTACATCATATTTGGAAAATAATACTGTAAATATTCTCAGTTCTTTTAATCATTCTGATATTTGTGATTTTGGATATGCTCGGTTCTGTCTATCATATTTGGAAAATAATACCGTGAATATCCCCAGTTCTTTTAATCATTCTGATATTTGATACTGTAAATGCGGTCAGTTTTTTTACATCATATTTGGAAAATAATACTGTAAATATTCCCAGTTCTTTTCCTCATCTTGATATTAAATTTTGATACATTGAATGCGCTCATCATATTGCGTCTATCATATTGGAAAATAATATTGTGAATTAACATTCTCAGTTATTTTAATCATCCTGATATTTGATAATGTAGATGCGCTCAGTTATGTCTATATTATTGGAAAATAATGCTGTGAATATTCTCAGTTCTTTTCATCAACATGATGAATAGTGCTATGGATGTGTTCAGATCTGTTTATCATACTAATAAATAATACTGTACTGTGAATGTACTGTATTTTGTTTATCATCCTCATAGTTAGTACTCTAAATGTGTTGTATTCTGTTTATCATCTTGATAGTTAGTACTGTTAATGAACTGTATTCTGTTAATCATCCTGGTAATTAATACTATGAATGTTCTTAGTTCTGTTTACCATCTTGGTGGACAATACTGTGAATGTTCTCAGTTCTATTGATTGCTCATTCAGAGAGTGACTATTATAGTTCTGGTATCTTTTATCATATTAATAACCGTCAGTTTTTTGTGATGTTTTTTTGGCTAGACATTGCTTTCTGTCCTGTTTGTGACTGTGAAATGATAGGAAAAGAATAGCATTATTTTTTCCAGTCTTTGGTTGGTTTCTACTCTTAATTGGATTGTCTTGTTTTGTATTGTATTCTGTTGTGTAGTATTGCTTTGTATTGTATTTTGTTGTATTGTATTGCTTTGTATTGTATTGTATTGTATACCACTTTCAATTAACAGATTTCTCTGCGTGAAATACTGGCTGCTCTCCCCAGGAAGAGCACGTTGGCATAAGAACGGCTCCGTCTTTTTTTCTTTTTTTTCTATGAGCATGTGTATTTGTTTTCCTCTCAGAGTGGCTTTCTTCTACAGAATTTTGACAGGATCAACTCTTATAGCCGTGGGTTCTTTTCCGTGTGCTAATTATTGGCCTTTTTGTAAGATCAGGGGGAGGAGGTGAAAAGAGCAGTGGTTACAACATCGTACTCGCGATTTGGAATAAGATGAGCATGCGTTTGAGTTCCCACTGGGCTGTGTATTTGAGAGGATCTTTCTTATTTTTCATTTTTATTTTTATTTCATTCTTTTATATCAAGGATAATGGAATAAGCATTCATGTCCTTTTTTACATACAGTCTCCGTGTGTACGCAGTTTTGTAAACATTGTCATCTATTCCCAACGGTACACAATGGCCTACTCTTACGAAAAGTGGTACGGGATTTAACGTGTGCGCAAGAATTTCTGCGTGCGTTCGCACACAGGGCCTCGGTTTACAGTCTCATCCAAAAGACTTTTGAGGAGACTGGAGTCAGCACTGATGTTAACTCCAGGGGAAAAAAATCCCCTCAAACGGGAATCGAACTCGGGTTCAGTACAGTTTCTTCTAGAGTTTATGCTGGTTTCTCCCCACCATGCACTTCTGGTATCTTCAGACGGGTTGATCAAGTTGTCTCGAGTCTTGAGTCTGTAACCTTGGAGTGCGTGCACAAACACATGCATAAACCTCTTGCACACACGTTAGACGCCCCCTCTATCTCTGATGGAAATGTATTATAAGGCCAGTCAGGGTCTGTAGCATCGATGACTAAGAACGTACCCAGCATGCAATTCTAAACCAGGAGAGGAATGAACTGCGCCACGCAACTTACCAAACAGGCGTCACGTGGTGAGTTCAGGACCGTGTCCCGAGGATTCCTCGGAGACCTAAGGGAAGGGAAGAGAGAGAGGGGAAGGGAAGGGAGGAAGAGAGGGAATGGTGGTAGTGGTTTGGGTTATGGTAATGGTGTTAGGACATGGCTTGTATGATGTAGTGGTGATGATGGTGATAACTGGAGGTCTAAAAGCTTTCTGTCTTTTTTTCTTCTTTTTTTTTTGGGGGGAGGGGGTTATGTTACGGCTTGGTTGTTTTGTCGACGTTGCAGTCATCGTCATCATTTTGCTGTTGTGAGGGGAAGCGGGGTGCGAGTTTATTTCGTTTGTTTTTCCTTTTCGGTTGTTGTGTTGTTGTGTTGTTGTTGTTGTTGTTTTTGTTTAGGGGGGTGGTATGGGGTGTTTCTTTCTTTCTTTTTTTTCTTTTTTGTTTGGGGGGGGGGGGGCTTGATTGTTTTCGAAGAGGGTAAATCGTTTTCTTGTTTTAATTGTTGGTTGGTTGGTTGGTTGGTTGGTTGGTTGGTTGGTTGGTTGGTTGGTTGGTTGGTTGGTTGCTTGGTTGCTTGGTTGGTTGGTTGGTTGGTTGGTTGGTTGGTTGGTTGGTTGGTTGGTTGGTTGGTTGGTTGGTTGGTTTGGTTCTTTCGTTTGTTCGTTCGTTCGTTTTGACAAGGATTGGTTTGGCACGGTTGCTGGTAGTCTTCTTCTCCTTTTTCTTCAAATTCTTCTTCTTCTTCAAATTCTTCTCCTTTTTCTTTAAATTCTTCTTCTTCTTTAAATTCTTCTCCTTCTTCAAATTCTTCTTCTTCTTCAAGTTCTTCTTCCCCTTCTTCTTCTTCTTCTTCTTCTTCTTCTTTCTTCTTCTTCTTCTTCTTCTTCTTCTTCTACTTCTTCTTCTTCAAATTCTTCAAATTCTTCAAATTCTTCTTCTTCAAATTCTTCTTCTTCAAATTCTTCAAATTCTTCTTCTTCAAACTCTTCAAATTCTTCAAATTCTCCCCCCTCAAACTCCTCTTCTTCTTCAAATCCTTCTTCTTCTTCTTCTTCTTCTTCTTCTTCTTCTTCTTCTTCTTCTTCTTCTTCTTCTTCTTCTTCTAAATTCTTCTTCTTCTTCTTCAAATTCTTCTTCTTCAAATTCTTCTTCAAATTCTTCTTCTTCAAACTCTTCTTCTTCTTCAAATTCTTCCTCTTCAAACTCTTCTTCTTCTTCAAATTCTTCCTCTTCAAACTCTTCTTCTTCTTCAAATTCTTCCTCTTCAAACTCTTCTTCTTCTTCAAATTCTTCTTCTTCAAACTCTTCTTCTCTTCAAATTCTTCTTCTTCTTCTTCTTGTAGCATTTCAAAACCTAAACGGACATCAACAGGTGACGAAGATCACAGATAGAGAAGTGGAAAGTTCTGACTTCTGAAGCCTGTATACACACAGACCCAACCTGTCATGCATTAACGATTTGGTCATCCTACACTTCGATTGTATTTCTGCAATACACTCTTTTGCAAAGTGTCCTGCCAACCAAAACATCAGAGGACACAAATTTAATAATCTGGCCTGGCCTGGTCCGTAAGATGTAGACCTGCCCATAGAAGTGGTGAAAATGAACTGAGCAGGGGAGGTGTAGGTTACATAGAGAGGCCTTCGTTCCTTGGGAGTGTGCTGAAATATATTGGGAGACGGGATACCCTAGTGGTCAGATCACTGCGCTCGCGATTCGACGACCTGGGTTCGATTCCTGTTCGATGGGATTTTTACCCTGGAGTTAACATCAGTGCTGACTCCACTCTCCCCACAAGTCCTTCGGATGAGACTATAAACCGAGGCCCTCGTGTGCGAACACACGCAGAACATCTTGCGCACACGTTAAATCCTGTTCCGCTTTTCGTAAGAGTAGGCTATTGTGTGCCGGTGGGAAACAGATGGCAAGATTTATAATAACTGCTTACACACGGGGACTGGATGTAAAAATGCACATGTGTGCTTATTCCATTATCCTCGATATAAAAGAAGAAATTAAAAAAACATGGATGAAAAAAATAGTTTTGAAAAAAAAGTGGTAGTGTTGTTGTCGTTTATTTTCTTGCAGGTGGTGGTGGTCCTGCTGCTGCTGCTGCTGCTGCTGCTGCTGCTGCTGCTGCTGCTGATGATGATGATGATGATGATGATGATGATGATGATGATGATCATGATCATCATCATCATCATCATCATCATCATCATCATCATGGAGCTGCTGCTTTGTGTTTGCATATTACTGCTGTAATTGGTCCGGTTGGTCCGGTTGGTCCGGTTGCTTGCTTGCTTGCTTGCTTGCTTGCTTGCTTGCTTGCTTGCTTGCTTGCTTGTTTAGCCAGCTGGCTGGCTGGCTGGCTAATTCATTGTGCCCGTTGCGTATTGCCGGTTTGAAGTCCAGCAGTCGCATTAGTCATCGTGATGGTCACCACAGACTTCTTTACCCCGCCTCTGCTGGAGTGCGCAGTATCTGCAATAACCTTTATTTATTTATTTTATTTTATTTTATACCACTTTGTGTCACAGTAGATTTCTCTGCGGGAAATTCTGGCTGCTCTCCCCGGGGAGAGCGTGTCGCCGCAAGTGCAGCGCCTACCCATTTTTTTATACAGCCCCTCTCTCTCTCTCTCTCCTGGGGACTCAAAGTCCCCGATTTTTCCTCAGGATGGTGTTTAAACACGACACCTGTGTGCATTCTGTTTTTTTTATAAATTTTGTCATCCGCTCCTACCGGCACACAATGGCCTGCTCTTCCGAAAGGCGGAACGGGGTTTTAACGTGTGCGTAAAACATTCTGCGTGCGTTCGCACACGGGGCCTCGGTTTATAGTCTCATCCAAACCTTGTTTTGTTGCTTTAGTTGTTGGTTTCGCTTCCACGCTTTCTTGTCTTCTCCTTACTGGTGTTCTTCTCCCTGTGCTTTCCTGTATGTTAGTGTGATAGGGTGGTAAGTAGATTATCTCCCATGTGATCGGAGCGGGACAATTGCAGCGTTGTGTTTCTATTTAGAGACACGCCTGTGAATTGTCGATGCTCTGATTCCTTGGGTAGTGGTCGAAAACCCACCATTGCACACACTTTGCCTTCACGGTGTAGAGATGGGGCATCAAATATGCCCACTCTGTTATGTTAGTGTTTTTTCCCCATCATGTCTTGAGGGTCGAAGATTCTGATTGAACATGGCATTTCCGCAATGAATTTGAAAATGGCTGTAATTGTACGTCCCTTGCCATCCCATCCTACCCACCTAGCACACCTTTCAAACTTGGACCTGACGATTGATGGGAAGAGGTGTGTGTCTCAGTTTTTAAAAAAAAACGTTGTTTCTATTGTTATGTTTATATTCTTACCTTTGTTATAAC
>CM060330.1:27168918-27186418 GCA_030674155.1 Stramonita haemastoma
TAGCTCAGTGGTCAGAGCACTCGCTTTCCCCAAGCTAAGGTTTAGCAGCATCGAGCGTGGTTATCAAGTAGATGGGTGACGGTTTGCGCGCCTTGACTTCAGTGCGGTCCTCCAGTCCACCCAGCAGTAAATGGGTACCTGCTACCTCTTTAGGGTCAGGGAAGATAAAGCACCGAAGGAGAGGAGATGGGCGCCGCCCTCAATATGTTGGCCCCTAGAGAAGCTGAGGTCTCTGACACCTTGCTTCCAAACGACCACACAGGTTATGGGACACCTTTACCTTATAAGACCTTGCAGCTGAGGGCATATTTGCATGAAGTTTATATGGATGCCAATACTGTTTTGTTACCAAAACAAAACATGGGTTGTTGTTATGCTAGGAGCTTGTCACGGACACAGACATTGTCAAAGCGTAACAACTTGTTAATGTAGCCTTTGTTCCTTTGTTTTACATCAAACGTTGACTCTTCTTCTTTTTGGTTCCTTTTCCTACTTTTTTTTTCCAAAAAGACTTAAAATACAATTCTCTCCCTTGCCGAGGCTCGATGAGCGGGGCCTGACTTGTCAGGAGCTTAACAGCAGTGTAAGGGGGACGGGATAGCCTAGTGGTCAGAACATTGCGCTCGCAATTTGACGACCAAGGTTCGATTCCCGTTCGAGAAGATTTTTCTCCGGGAGTTATCATCAGTGCTGATGCCACTCGCCCCCAAAGTCCTTCGAATGAGACTATAAACCGAGGCCTCATGTGTGAATGCACGCGGAACATCTTGCGCATACGTTAAATCCAGTTCCACTTTTCGTAAGAGTAGGCCATCGTCTGCTGGTGGGAACAGATGACAATTACATATAACAGAGTGGACATTGGCCCATGTGATGTCCCATCTCTGCACAGCTTCTCAGGTGGGTACAGTTAGCTGGTTAGGACATGTCCTCTAAAAAGAGGTTGCATTAATTCTACCGGCACAATTCGCAGGTGTGTCCGGATTTAGTAACACAACACTGCAACAGGGCTCTGATCGCATGGGAGGTAATCTAATTACCACCCCACCACATACAAAACAGCATATACACGGGGACTGGATGTAAAAAGCACAAGAGTGCTTATCCCATTATTCTCGATATAAAAGAATGAATTTTTTAAATAAATAAAATAGGGTAACATATTTCGCTCAAATAACAGACAGCTTTCGGTCGACAGGTCTGGATCACAGACAAAAGTAATGTGATGATAGTCATTTCCCTGTAGAGAAGACCTTCAGGTTAGAATAAAGTGGTGTGAAATTAACTCTCTACTGAAGCCACCCAAAATTCAGAAACTGTCCTTTGAAGTTTTGTTGCGTTCACTTTTTCTCTGAGTCATTGAATTTTCTATGTAGAATTTTTATTTTAAAAAATACAAGAAATGGGCTTTTAAAAAAAAAGGAAAGACAAAGAAAGGAATCTTAATTGTGTGAAATATTTGTCCCACAGTTTTAGGCCTGTTTTGTGTTGGGGTTTTTTGTCGTTGTTGTTGTCTCTACTGTTTTAGATGGAGATAAGTAAAGTTAATGTAATGACAATGTTAAAGACTGGCTTCCTTTTATTACTCCTGTTTTAGAAATAAGTAACTTCAGTAAATATGGTGAGGGAGTTTTGTTTGTTTGAAATTGACTGTAAGGGGTGTACTATTCTAAATATTGTCGTCCTATCTTTTCCTTTCTCTCGATGTTCTTTCTTTCATCCTTTGTTTCTTTTTTTCCTTTTTCTTTTCTTTTCCTCTTCTTTCTTTCTTTTCTCCTTTCTTTCTCTTTTCTTTCATTATCATTTTGTTTAATTAATTTCCGACTTTCTTGTTTATTTCTTTCCATGTTTTTGTTCTTTTCAGTATTGCTTTCCTGCTTTCTTTTGTTGTTTTTTTTTCTTCTCTTTAACTTTTTCCTCTTTCTTCCTTGTTTCTTTTCCATTATCCTGTCCTTCTCTCTTCCTTTTTTCCTTTTTGTTTTCCTTTTTTTTCCTTCTAAATATATAAATATCTTTTGTAAGTTGGTTTCGTGGCTAAAGTTAAAGAAACGACATAATAAGGTACTCTATTCTGAGACACCTATTCTTTCTTTCTTTCTTTCTTTCTTTCTTTCTTTCTTTCTTCTTCTTCTTTATAATTCTTCTTTTTCTTCGTAATTCTTCTTCTTCGCAATTCTTCTTCTTCTTCGCAATTCTTCTTTTTCTTCGCAATTCTTCTTCTTCTTCGCAAGTCTTCTTTGCAATTCTTTGCAATTCTTCTTCTTCCTCTCCTCCTCCTCCTCCTCCTCCTTCTTCTTCTCCTCCTCCTCCTCCTCCTCCTCCTCCTCCTCCTCCTCCTCCTCCTCCTCCTCCTCTTCCTTCTTCTTCTTCGCAATTCTTCTTCTTCGCAATTCTTCTTCTTGCAATTCTTTGCAATTCTTCTTCTTCTCCTCCTCCTCCTCCTCCTCTTCCTCCTCCTTCTCCTCCTTCTCTTCTTCCTCCTCCTCCTCCTCTTCCTCCTCTTCCTCCTCCTCCTCCTCTTCCTCCTCCTCCTCTTCCTTCTCTTCCTCCTCCTCCTCTTCTTCCTCTTCCTCCTCCTTCCTTCTCTTACTGTCCTCAGAAGAGTGGAAGGCCTAGTAGTAGTTGTCTAGGTGAAGGGGAAATCAATGTCTTGTGCTTAGGGAGGCGAAGTTAGTGTTGGCCTGGTTCATTGTTTAGCCCTCATTTCCGTGGGACTTGGCGACCAATCAGAGGCGATGGAAGCGTCCACATGTGACCTCCGCCATCTTCGCCCTGTTCAATCAACTGTTAAAACTTTGCTGCTACGTGCTTCTTGTTGTGTTGGTGCAAGCCTAGTCTAACCTAGCCTAGTCTAGTCTATCCTGCCTGCCTGCCTGCCTGTCTCTCTTTTGCTTCTCTGTCTTGTCTGTCTTGTCTTGTTTTGTCTCTCTTTTGTTTCCCTGTCTTGTCTTTGTTTGTCAAAGTCAAAGTCTTGATTTCTGGTATCTTTTTTGTTAGGTTATGTAGTGAGAACGTATAGACACTTAGAAATTGGTATTGACAGTTAAAAGAAAAGGTATCTGCAAGTTGTTGGCACGCAATTGTGTTAGAAGGAAATGGATACAGATGTTAAAAAAGAGGGTTAGTGGAGAGGTTTAGATAGCCACACAGAGATCAGGAGATAAAGAAAGAAAGGACAGAGGTGAGGAGAGAGAAAAGCAATAGGTATAAGAAGAGTGCTAGGTTTTTTATGACTTCATATCTTTGAAATGCCAAATGAAACACAGACAGGTCACAATGCAATAAACGAAAACGAAACACACGCACACGCACACACACACACACACACACAACCACACACACACACACACACACACACACACACACACACACACACACAACACACACACACACACACACATGTATATATATATATATATATATATATGTATATATATATAGATATAGATATATAGATAGATATATAGATATATATATGTATATATATGTATATATATATTTATATATTTATACTGTTACAGCCAAACTTTAAAGGTTTCACAGAAAAGTTAATACACCTGGCACGCTAAATGCTTGTATCAATAGGGCTGGAAAGTGTCTGTACTTAATGCATCGCATGGATGTATGAAATTCTCCTGTAATATAATAACCTATATCTCTGTGACGGCCTTTTTATTATCTATATCATTTATCTATATATAATCTATGTCTATTTTCCCTGTTCTTCAGCTAGAGCTCCGAGGTTCATCAATGGTGAGATTTTGCAAATGCGACCAATTTTGCCCACCATGAAGATAGCCGCATTCCAACTTTGGGGATGTATGCTGGGAATGTTTGTGTTTCCGTAACCCACCTAACGATGACAGGTGTTACAGAATCTTCAACACGCATATTTGATCTTCTAATAACCATCTGGAAATAAAACTTTGAATTTGACTTTGACTCTACATATACGCAAAGGGAATTAAGGCACTGGCAGGTCTGCACTTAAAATGACCTGTGTGATCGTAAAAGCTCTCACCCTGAATTCACCAGACTCCGCCAAGAATCGAACCCATGACTTTATAGACCCTTGGAATTTAAGTCGAAATTGACAAGACTAACAATAGAATCAGTCCAAAACCTAATCAAAAGTATTGCGTAGTGTATGAGTTTCTCTTTCATGGAGGCGTGATACTGACAAAAACATCTGTAAGTCAATATAACGTGTTCTGTGAAACCCATTACATTTTTTTGCACACACTAGAAAATGTAGAAGACATCAGCTTTTGCCTTACCAATCGCTGTCATGTGAACTAAAGTCTGAAGTAAAAAATAAAAAATATATTTAAAAAAAGCAAAATTAAACAAAACGCTAAAAGAATTTTCCATAACCCAGCACACACAGGATGTTGCTGCTAGATGACTGTCCGGAACAAAATGTAAATTCTCTTTATTGACATTACGATCAAAAAGCTTTTTTCTACAATTTTGCAAATTGTTCTCTCTCTCTCTCTCTCTCTCTCTCTCTCTCTCTCTCTCTCTCTCTCTCTCTCTCTCTCTCTCTATCTCTATCTCTCTCTGACTGTCTGCCTGTCTGTCTGTCTGTATGTCTGTCTGTCTGTCTGTGCATGATCAATGCAGTCAAAAGTGTGCTCTGTCTCTGTCTCTGTCTCTCTCTCTCTCTCTCTCTCTCTCTCTCTCTCTCTCTCTCTCTCTCTCTCTCTCTCTCTCTCTCTCTCTCTCTCTCCCTCCCTCCCACCTTAATGTAATGAAGACCAGTCACCATCTTCCCTCCATTCAGACAGGAGACTCACAATCACGTCCATCACATGGCCGCAGACAGCTCTAGGGGCAGACAATCTCTGGTCAGTGGACGGTCAGTGGACGGAAAGGGAGGGAACCGCCGCGTGGTTAGAGTTAAGAGTTAGACTCGCAATCTTGGATAATCTGACGGTACCGGTTTGGGTCAACCCTTGAAATGTTCAGCTTGAGGGGTTTTTTTTGTTTTTTTTACCTGGGATTAACTATGGCTCTAGTTTAATTACTCGTGTTGAGACTGTGACCAAAGGTCACGCAAGTGAACCACACGGCAAAGCCTGTTTAGAGCAGAACATTTAGAACATTTTACACACACACGTTAAATCCTGTTCCGCTTTTCGTAAGAGTAGGCCATTGTGTGCCGGTGGGAGCAGATGACAAGATTTACAAAACTGCATACACACGGGGGACTGGATGTAAAAAAAAGCACATGAGTGCTTACTCTATTATCCTCAATATAAAAGAATATGAAAGAATAGATATAGATAGATTGATAGATATAGATAGATAGAGATATTATATGCGTGTAAAAGAAGGCCTGTGATTTATCCCAGCGTTCGCCTATTTGTCAGCGGCGTACATTTCATGCTTTAATAAGCCTCTATCCACCCAACCCCCACCTCTGTCTGTTTCTGTCTCTATTTGTTTGACTGTCTGTCTGTCTCTGTCCTCTCTCTCTCTCTCTCTCTCTCTCTCTCTCTCTCTCTCTCTCTCTCTCTCTCTCTCTCTCTCTCTCTCTCTCTCTCTCTCTCACACACACACACACACACACACACACACACACACACACACACACACACACACACACACGCACGCACGCACGCACACACACACACACACAATTTTCCTTGCCTGGCCAACAAATAGGAATTCCAACAACAAACACAAATAACTTTACTTTGAGTGAACAGACGTAAAATCGAAGCAACAAGAACAAATAACTTGAGCTGTTTTTGTCCAAGAAAGGCTTTTATTGTGCCACTTGTGGGTCTACCGACTCATTTAAAGCACATTCTATGAGCTCTTCTGCAAGAGATGTGCGTTTCATCGTTTTAACCTGACTGGAGAGAGAATCAAACCGTGGTAGTGTTGCACCACAGCTGTCAGTTTCCGCCTAGTTTCAGCTACTGTCAGATGCTACCCATCCCATCTCAACCCAGCCCAGCTAGTGCTAATCATAGCAGGAACTGACCACACTTGGACTTGGTGAAAGAAAGGGACATGCTAACTTACAAACTGGGCCCTGGACCCTTAACTGAGTTACGCTGTGATGCCTGTTAAACAACATGTCAACCCCTACTTACACACAGTCAAACCCTTCTGTGTGACAGTGTTACCTACAGAGAGAAGTGTCCTTCACAAGTTGCCAGAGATAGAAGGAGGGCTGAGAGTCATTAGGCCTCTTGTAAGCAAAGGTAATAGGTAAAATCTTCATCCCCCTCTGGCCTGCTTCCCCATACACCTCCCGGGGTGTGTGACACATTTACCAACCCTGCTGAGACTCATCATTGTGGAAGCCAGTATTATGTGTGTGTTTGCTCTGCTGACTCATCTCCAGTGACACTGGTTGATGTTTACCCACTGTCAGTGATATTGTCATGCTGTGAACTGACTCTGAGCAAAAGGATGGATGAGAGTGATGAATACAGCAATGATGGTGAACATGAGGACAGTTGTTTTTTCCAATGTGTGGAGTGATAAATCTATTATGCCATGTGAGACACTGGCAGACTATATTTCTGTGGAGAGACAAAACAAAGACAGCGAAAGAAAAATATGTAAATTTAGTCTACAGATCGCCAGATACGCTATGTTTTAACTGAAACTGCAAATCTGCAACAACTTCAAAGGAATATAGACAGATTCTGTTTCCTTTTCAAAGCAAAGGAAAAAGATAAACCCAAGGACAAAGCTACTAAGACTGGAAATCTTTCTGACTAATGAACAACAACAACCATTTCATCTGCAGCAATATAATAAATCAGATTGTGAGAGATCACAGTGATGGTGATTAAATACTACTTGCTTGCTTTCAAAACTGCTGTACAATGTTTAAACATAACCAGACTTTGAATGTTAATCACGAAAATTGATATTCATGTGTGTGTGTGTGGGGGGGGGGGGGGTCAGATTTGTTTCATTTTCACCCCATATCCTGAAGTTCCTTTTGTAAATGGAGTGAAAAGCTTGCACATTAAGATCATTTGTCATTGTCATTCTCTCTCTCTCTCTCTCTCTCTCTCTCTCTCTCTCTCTCTCTCTCTCTCTCTCTCTCTCTCTCTCTCTCTCTCTCTCTCTCTCTGTCTGTCTGTCTGTCTGTCTGTCTGTCTGTCTTTCTGTCTGTCTGTCTGTCTGTCTGTCTGTCTGTCTGTCTGTCTTTCTGTCTCTCTCTCTCCTCTCTCTCTCTCTCTCTCTCTCTCTCTCTCTCTCTCTCTCTCTCTCTCTCTCTCTCTCTCTCTCTCTCTCTTCATACAAACATACACACACACGTCCACTTTATGAATGCGTCTGTTTTTGGAGGTGTTTTTCCTCTTGAACTAGTTCCTTGGTCTACTGGATATGTCCACAACTCGTGATGAATTGTGTTGAGACGGCAAAAAGTAGCCCCGCGTGTTGCCCCATTAATCAACACACTAACAGTGTGGACGGAGCGTTGAACAGCCTTGTCTAATATTAGTGAAAGCCTCCGTTTATTTGGGCTTTTATTTATTGGGTCCATACCGCTATAAGGTAAAAAAGAGAGAGGCAGAGACACAGAAGAATAGAAAGAGAGAAACAGACCGAGACAGAAAAGTACTTCCTTTTCCCGTCATTTTTTTTTTCACAGATTTGTAGAATACTTAACTATATTCATACAGACTTCCCCGAAGTCGGAATACAGCTACCTTTGTGGTAGGCATAAACTGTTGCCATCAGCCAAAAGACCCCTGCACTGCTTCTGGGTCACTTTGATGGTGTTCAGTGGTGCCTGTTCTGAGCTAACATACGCAGTTCACCACCTACTGACGACAGCAGTAGCTCAGTCGCGGAGCCAGACTGAGCGAGACGCCCACCCAAGGTGGTGACTATTACAACGTCCCTCCAACGACCTTTTCCCTGGAAACCTCCTACCCCAAAGGCTTTGACACAAACTCACCACAGGCACAGAAATGTATGGAAAAACTGAATCTGAGGTCACCATGAGACCAGAACAGCAGGGGCCAACGAATAAGACTCTTTTTTTATTGCATGATGATCAATGACGATGTGGATGCTGTAATAATGCTATGGAATTTCATATGCTTTTAGATTTCGAGACAGGGCCGTACTTATCATTTTTATCATGAAATATCATGGCGTTAACCAGGCCCGAGAGATACAGACACCTGCAGTGTTGGTCAGGTAATTTGAGCAACACTCTCAAAATCGCATCTGTAAAGTAGACGAAGCTCGAGTGTGTGATCCCAGTATTTTTCCAGTGAGCCCACAGCACACTCACTCTGGGTAGGAGCTGGCTGGAGTCCGAAAAATCCCGATGACTCTTATGAGATTCGAACTCGTCACCTTCCAGCCTATAACCCTAGGCGCCAACCACCACGCCAAGGCGGCTAGTTATTAAAAGTCATATCAAGAAATACAGAACTCAACACTTTTAACACACGCGCCCGCGCACACACCACACACGACACACAACACACACACAACACACACACATACATACATACATACATACATACATGCATACATACATACATACATACATACATACATACATACATACATACATACATACATTCATACATTCATACATTCATACATACATACATACATACATACATACATACATACATACATACATACATACATACATACATACATACATACATACATACATATATTCAGAAACAGGCGCAAGGCTCAAAAGAAAAAAAATAACGTTTGCCATAGAAATTACCGAGCAACGTGTCGGGTTTCACTGACACAGAACTCTAAAAAAATAAATTTAATAAAAGGAAAGCAGATACGTGCAATGAAAAATTAAGAATTGATTTCTGCTACAAAATGTCACGTCCTCCCTCTTCATTTTTCATTTTATTTACCAAAGTACATTGGCCTGTTTTTGACTGGTTTTCAATACACGTCGGAAGCCTAGAGTTAGTGCACCCATTTTATTTGTTTTGTTTTGGGCGTGTGTTTTTTTAAAATTGGTTTTATGTCTATTTATATCTATGCAACATCGACAACTATGTAGTTACACATTATATATATATATTATATATATATATATATATATATATATATATATATATATATATATATATATATATAATATATATATTATATATATATATATATAAAATATGCATGCGTGCATGCGTGTGTGCGTATGTGTGTGTGTGTGTGTGTGTGTGAAAATAGGAATTTAGAAATGTATGTATGTGTATATGTATAGATATATATATAATATATATAATATATATGAATATAAATATATGTGTGTGCGTATGAATGTGCGCGGACACGCTCATACGCGCACGTGTTTGGGGGGGGGTATTCTTTTATTTCGAAGATAATGAAAGAAGCACTCTTGTGCTTTTTTTACATCCAGTCCCCGTGTGTATGCAGTTTTGTAAATTTTGTCATCCGTTCCCATCATCATACAATGGCCTACTTTTCCGAAAACCGGAACGGGTTTAATGTGTGCGCAAGATGTTCTGCGTGCGTTCGCACACGTGACTTCTTTTTATAGTCTCATCCGAAGGACTTCTGGGGCAGTGGAGTTGACACTGATGTTAGCTCCAGAAAAAAAAATGCTCTTAAACAAAACTTCATACAGATAAGGAATACTTTGACTTCAACTAATGATAGTATGATTTGCTGAGAATCATAGAGTATGTTTTGCACATTCCATAATATTGTAAAAACATCTAATCCTCATTGATATTGTACAAACATCGAATCCTCTTTGATAGTACACAAATGTCTAATCCTCATCAATATTGTGCAAACATCTAAGCCTTGTTAATATTGTACAAACATCTAATCCTCTTCAATATCGTACAAACATCTAATCCTCTTCAATATTGTACAAACATCTAATCCTCATCGATATTGTACAAACATTAAATCATCTTCCATATTGTACTAAAATCTAATCCTCTTCCATATTGTACAAACATTGAATCTTCTTCTATATTCTACAAACATTGAATCCTCATCGATATCGTACAAACATCTAAACCTCTTCAATATTGTATAAATGTCTAATCCTCTTCAATATTGTATAAACATTAAATCCTCTTCCACACACTTATTTCAAACCTAAGTTTTTCTCCTTCAGCTTCCATCTCTTACCTGTCCCTGCCTTCAACATCCACCTGCCAAAGTGCATAACGTTTGTGGGTGGGTGTGCACGCGCGTGTGCTGTGTGCATGCGTGCGTGTGTGCGTGCGTGAGTGTGTACATTCAAATTTGTTAAAACTGTAAATTGTTGTTGATTGTGTGTTGTGTAGGTCGAATGCAAGCGCTTTGATTTGTTTTTACAAGATATAGCGCTATACAAATTCCATTTATTATCATTATTATTATTATTATTATTATTATTATTATTATTATTATTATTATTATTATTATTATTTGTTGTTGTTGTTGTTGTTGTTGTTGTTGTTGTTGTTGTTGTTGTTGTTGTAGTTGTTGTTGTTGTTGTACAAAAATTAAATCCTCTTCCATGTTGTACAAACATCTAGTCCTCAGTGATATTGTACGAAGATCTAATCTTCATCGATATTGTACAAACAAATAATCCTCTTTGATTATGTACAACTATATAATCCTCATTGATATTGTACAAACATCTTATCCTCTTTCACATTGTACAAACATCTTATCCTCTTTCATATTGTACAAACATCTTATCCTCTTTCATATTGTACAAACATCTTATCCTCTTTGATTATGTACAACTATATAATCCTCATTGATATTGTACAAACATCTTATCCTCTTTCATATTGTACAAACATCTTATCCTCTTTCACATTGTACAAACATCTTATCCTCTTTCACATTGTACAAACATCTTATCCTCTTTCATATTGTACAAACATCTTATCCTCTTTCATATTGTACAAACATCTTATCCTCTTTGATTATGTACAACTATATAATCCTCATTGATATTGTACAAACATCTTATCCTCTTTCATATTGTACAAACATCTTATCCTCTTTGATTATGTACAACTATATAATCCTCATTGATATTGTACAAACATCTTATCCTCTTTCACATTGTACAAACATCTTATCCTCTTTCATATTGTACAAACATCTTATCCTCTTTCATATTGTACAAACATCTTATCCTCTTTCATATTGTACAAACATCTTATCCTCTTTCATATTGTACAAACATCTTATCCTCTTTCATATTGTACAAACATCTTATCCTGTTTGATATTGTACAAACATCTTATCCTCTTTCACATTGTACAAACATCTTATCCTCTTTCATATTGTACAAACATCTTATCCTCGTTGATATTGTACAAACATCTTATCCTCGTTGATATTGTACAAACATCTTATCCTCGTTGATATTGTACAAACATCTTATCCTCTTTCATATTGTACAAACATCTTGTCCTGTTTGATATTGTACAAACATCTTGTCCTGTTTGACATTGTACAAACATCTTGTCCTGTTTGACATTGTACAAACATCTTGTCCTGTTTGACATTGTACAAACATCTTGTCCTGTTTGACATTGTACAAACATCTTATCCTGTTTGACATTGTACAAACATCTTATCCTGTTTGACATTGTACAAACATCTTATCCTCGTTGATATTGTACAAACATCTTATCCTGTTTGACATTGTACAAACATCTTATCCTGTTTGACATTGTACAAACATCTTATCCTGTTTGATATTGTACAAACATCTTATCCTGTTTGATATTGTACAAACATCTTATCCTGTTTGATATTGTACAAACATCTTATCCTCGTTGATATTGTACAAACATCTTATCCTCATTGATATTGTACAAACATCTTATCCTCGTTGATATTGTACAAACACCTGATCATCTTCGATATTGTACAAACATCTTATCCTGTTTGATATTATACAAACATCTTATCCTCTTTGATATTATACAAACATCTTATCCTCTTTGATATTGTACAAACATCTTATCCTCTTCTCATCTGTCTAGAAAGAGAGACGTCACAGGTTCTGTCGCTGTTTAAACCTGATCTCTTCCCCCACCCCCCAACCCCACCCCCCCGTATCTACCTGACCTTGAGGGGTGGTTTGAGAGCTAGTCTTTTGGATGAGACGATAAATCGAGGTTCCATTTAAAATACACAGTTAGCACACGCAAAGAACCTAGGGCAACGAGAGAGTAGTCCCCAGCAAAGTTCTGTTGTTGTTTTTAAATGTAACTTTTGTGGAGAAACAAATAGGCGCGCAGACAGAAAACTTTAAAAATGAATAATGGGTGGCGCTGCTTTTGTTGCCGCGCGCTTTCCCTGCAGAGAGCAGCAGATCAAATTTACAGAGAAGTCTGCCATGACTGAAAGTGGTGTACAATACAATACGATACAATACACTGCAATACGATACAAGACAAAGCAATACGATACAAGACACTGCAATACGATACAACACACTGCAATACGATGCAATACAATGCAAAACGATACAATACACTGCAATACGATACAATACACTGCAATACGATACAAGACAATGCAATACGATACAATACAAAGCAATACGATACAACACACTGCAATACGATACAAGACAATGCAATACGATACAATACAATGCAATACGATACAATACAATGCAATACGATACAATACAACACAATACACTACAATACGTTACAATACACTGCAATATGATACAATACAACACAATACACTAACAAGACGTTACAATACAATGCAATAGACCACAACACAATACACTACGATACAATACAAGACAATGCGATGTAATACATGCCCAGTACGAGATATTTCAAAATAGTACAGGACAATGCAACACAATACATTCAATAATACTAATCTAAGACCTTCACAAAAGTTAAAATAGTTTGAAAAAAACTTGCTACATTGCTTGTACAATTATTATAAAGACTATGGTCAGAATCGTTGATCTTCCCTTCTAAACTACTTCCATCATGCATTATGCAGTAAAAACTCTATCTCTTGTGTAAAAGATAATGAATGATACATGTATCTTACAAGAACCATTTCCATACCGTTCTCCATCTTTGGTAAGTCCGTGAACTTTCATTGAAATGAATTTGATAGTGTGAAGAAACCTAACAAAAAGTACACTACTACTTCACACCAGAAAATGTACCAAGGGGGGTCTGATTTCAATGATGAAACCTTTTCTCACTTTAACATTAGAATTGTATTAGCGTGTGTGTATGTATGTGTGTGTATGTGTGTGTGAGTGCGTGTGTGTGCGTGTGTGTGTGTGTGTGTGCGCGCGTGTGTGTGTGTGTGTGTGCACGCATGCGTGAGTGTGTGCGTGCGTGTGTGCGTGCGCGAACGTTCGATGTGTGGCGTCTGCTTGTATATTCATAGCTCGTATCATTTGGTCCCTGCCCTCCCCCACCCCACCCCCCCACCCCCCACCCCCACCTCCCCACTTCTCATCCCATCCCCACACACCTTCTCTTTAATGTTCTCCGCCTCAGCACTGTGATCATGTTGTACATGATGAGATTCCGACGTACCCTCCATTATCAGGCATTCATTTATTCATGTAGTCAATCTTTCATTCAATTACGTATTCGTTGTTTATTGTATCGCATTTTGTATTAAAAGGGTTCATGGCGACAGCCAATTTCAGAGCCTGAAAAGCAATGCCCTGTGAATAGCATCGTGTGGGCCTGGCTCTTTTGGCAGTTATTGACCTGTGTATCTAAAGTGCCAAGGTCTGTTTCAGAATGTTGTTATGCCGTGAAAACGTTATGTTGTGATTTTGTCGTCAGCCATGACAAACTCGTAACATAACTACCTGTACTCTCTTTTAAAAAGGAGAACAAATTAATGTCCTCTGAAGCAGGAGTATGGCTGCCTATATGGCGAAGTACTAGATGTACCATTGCAAGATCTGCTCAAAGTAACAAATGATGAGCACAAGCATAGTTTGTCTAGGTACATTTTTTCATTCTATTAACGCAAGGAAAACAATGTTGACTCAAGCACTTTCTTGAATAACTGTTACGACTTGATATGTGCTTAATATGCATGATTTTTCTTAGACATCATTTTCTTTCTGTGGCTGGGTTATGATTGATTATAATCACGAAATGGAAGAACATGCGTTTTTCCTCCTTAATCAGTCATGATTCATTACTTGTTTATGCATTTGCTTCGGCAATGATATGAATAAACCCATTGCTCTATCCCAAGCCCAACAAATGTATTGTGTCCCAAGGCCAATGTACATTAAATCATTCCAGAGTTCAGAGAGTTCAGAATTCTCTCTCTCTCTCTCTCTCTCTCTCTCTCTCTCTCTCTCTCTCTCTCTCTCTCTCTCTCTCTCTCTCGGGGGCGGTCACGAGAAGTGAAGCGGACAGGGCGTACATTTTCTGTGAGCAGCAGTAAAACTAGAAATTCATTCAAAAATGCCAGTTACTGGACTTCCAGCGGCTGTGGAGAGGACCTTAGGCGCCCTGCTGACCGACAATGCAGTTTCCAGCTGGAAAGTGGCAGGAGAAGGGGACAGCGTGGTTTTTGTCTTGCGACTGAAACCAGTGGACACAACAGTGTCAACCAACATGGCGGATCCAACAGTGAATCGCAGCACACAAGCACAGTACTACAGGAAAAAATCGTTTTCTCAAAGACGACGAGATGTTGAACGGTCTCGAAAGCATAAAGAGAAGCAGGCAAGTGTTGTGTGTGAAAGTGACTGTGTCCTCAGTGCCTCGAGTCTGCCTGACAGTGGAGTAGAACAGGGGAATACAGCATGTGTAGATACACATGGAATAGACCTACCAACAACACACACACAGGACATCAACACAAAAACATCAGTTAAGTTGCCATCATCGGTTGATTTAGAACCTCCCTGTATGTCTGATTGTAGTGACTGTGCTGATATGTGTGTTTTGCAGCCTGAGGTGAACAATGATAATATTGTTGGTGCATTCGACACAAGAAATGTCAAACAGTACGTGGCTACTCTAACTGATAGATCCGTACAGAGAAGGCTAAGAGACAGACAAAGAAATACACACTTTAGAAAATCTGTGCTACATCATTCAGACGGTGAAGATATTGTGACGTGTGAGTCAGACGACATTGTGATCCAGTGCGCATGCCAACCAGACACTGAGCCAGTATGTGTGTACTGGTTTGTCAAACAGCAAGAGAAAAACATGCTAAAAGAGGAACGTGTCAAACTCGCCAGTTTGCGGAATGGGAAGCGTATCCAGAACACACTACACACGGAGACCCTATCGTGTGCTTCAAGGGACTTAGCGACACTTAGAGACCTATTACAGCAGTCTCTTGGCTAGGCCTAGCCTAGACCTAAGGGTGTGTTTGTGACAAAGACTGGACGAAAGAAAGGCTCGGAATGCCGTAACATATCTGGACAGTAAAGAGTTTGTGTCTCGATGTACATTACTAATCAATGCTGTGGTTTCCATGGCTTGGAGTAGCGTCGTGTGTCAGCTTAAAGCAATTATCGTTATCGTTATTCGGCAACCCCCTTCATGTATGGGCCAATGGCCTTTTTTCATGAATAAACCTTTCGAGTTCGAGTTCGAGTTCTCTCTCTCTCTCTCTCTCTCTCTCTCTCTCTCTCTCTCTCTCTCTCTCTCTCTCTCTCTCTCTCTCTCTCTCTCTTTCATCCCCTGTGTGGTACACAAGAGAAGTACAAACACACAGACAGCCAGCCCCGAAGACGTATAGTGGTTGACAACACTTTTAACCTGTCTGTCAACACCTCATCACACTCATTGTGTCTCTCATTGAACCATCCCCACTTCTTTTCTCCTTACCCACCCACCCACCCATTCCTGCCCCCCCCCCCCCCCTTCTTCCCCTTCATTTCTTCCTGTCTAATGCTACTGTTTCAAAGAATTGATCATCTGATTCAGAGGAGGAGCCATCAGGGGCCGAGGAAGAAGGGAAGGAAAGGAGAGCTGGGAAGTGGGGGTGTTGGGGGGTGGAGGGGGTGGGGTGGGGGTGGTTCTTGCAAAAGAGTGATGTGTACTGGGTGCCTTTGATTGTGTTGATCTATTTATATTTTTATTTTAGTCTTTTATTTTGAGGATAATGAAATAAGCACTCATGTGCGTTGTTTGTTTGTTTTTACATCGAGTCCCCGTGTGTATGTACTTTTGGTAAATTTTGTCACCCGTTCCCAACAGGCACACAATGGCCTACTCTTCTGAAAAGCGGAACGGGCTTTAACATGTGTGCAAGATGCGTTCGCACGCGGGACCTCGGTTTATATTCTCATCTAAAGGATTTGGGGGGGAAGTCGAATCAGCACTGATGTCAACTCCAGAGGAAAAATCCTCTTGAACGAGATTTGAACCCAGGTCAGCAGATCACAAGCGCCCCCAGTCATAGGACTTGATTTATATAGCCCCAGTCATAGGACTTGATTTCTATATAGCCCCACGCATAGGGCTTGATTTATATATATAGTCCCAGTCTTGAGAGTTGATTTATATATTAGCCCTACGCATAAGACTTGATTTATATATAGCCCCACGCATAGGACTTCATTTACATATAGTCCCAGTCATAAGAGTTGGTTTATATATAGCCCTAGTCATAGGATTTGATTTATATATAGCCCCAGCCATAGGACTTGATTTATATATAGCCCTAGTCATAAGATTTGATTTTTATATAGCCCCACGCATAGGATTTGATTTATATAGTGCCAGTCACATGACTACCATGGGAATAGAGTCAGAGGGAATGAATGTTATTCACAACAAGTTAAAAAAAAGACCCTTCCATTTCAAACGATCATTCCAACAGAGATTTGGAACCTGCGTCCTCAGTTAGGTTCAGGTTACAAGGTCGATTTTCTTTCTTCCCATCACAAGGTCATCTCACCACCAAGAGTACAGCATTGACATGACTGTAGGTTTAGAAGCATTGTTTCCACAAACAGTCCAGTATGGTACAGACTTGGTGTAATGTTAGACACACGTTCAATCCCTTTCAAGTGGAGTTACCTGTGTTGTCACTGGTAATATCCTCATTTTTTTTAAAACTTTAAAACCGTGTTCATTTTCCCTTTTACTTAAAAAAAGTTTACACACACATACACAGATTACATCTCTCTCTCTCTCTCTCTCTCTCTCTCTCTCTCTCTCTCTCTCTCTCTCTCTCTCTCTCTCTCTCTCTCTCTCTCTCTCTCTCTTAACCTATCCAGTCTCCTATCTTAGGGTCGTCTGTTATCACATTAAGTGGAAAGACGTTAAAATTGAAGACTTACTTTAAAAAATGCTAACATTATGAACACTATTTGCACAAGTCAGTTGTTAGGGAGCTTTTTTTTCCTTCTAGAGGCCGACACTAAAAAAAAATAGTGTTAATGACGTCACATCCACCCCGACTTCAGCAGGACTGAACATAGGTCCTGATAATGCCAAAGTATTGCTACAGATCTCCTACCTCTGTGCACTGTTGAGACGTATGGCTGGGCCTG
>CM060330.1:27188918-27196418 GCA_030674155.1 Stramonita haemastoma
CTCTCTCTCGCCTCGCTCTCGCTCTCGCTCTCTCTCTCTGTTCAGTGTTCTCTCTCTCTTTTTAGCTAGATAGATGGCTTGATGAAAAAGCAAATTTATTGCTTACTCAATGTACTATCTGGAAATAAAATTTTGACTTGATTTTGATTTGATCTCTCGGTCTGGATCAGTGGTCTAGAGGTAACGCACTTGCCTAGAAAGTGAAAAGACTAAGTCGGAAGTGTGCGGTGGTTTGATCCCCGTTTGGGCCTGAAACCTCTTCCCCCTACCATTAGACCATGAGTGGTGGTCTGGGTGCTAGTCTTTCGGATGAGACGATAAACCGAGGTCCTGTGTGTTACACACCATTATTTAGCGCACGTAAAAGAACCCACGGTAACAATGGAGTTGTCCCTGGCAAAATTATGTATGAAAAAGCCACTCTGATAGGGAAATGAATACAGTTGCAGACAGAAAAAGAAAAAAAATAATGGGTGGCGCTGTTCTTGTGGCGATGCGCTCTCGCCGGGGAGGGCAGCCCGAATTTCACGCACAGAAATCTGCCATGGCTTAAAGGGGTATGAAAATGAAAAATATGAAATTAATGTCTGTCTGTCTGTCTGAATGAATGTATGTCTGTCTGTGCGCAAAAAGAGTTACCTATACAAGTGGCAGTTGATTTATTTGACAAAGTTGTCATACCAGTTTTATTGTATGAATGTGAAATTTAGGAATGTGAAAACATAGCAATGGTCGATGATTTTCAATCAAAATTTTGTGAGTATATTTTTCGTGTGAAGTGAACATGGAGAAACGGGAGTATAATTATTCTCCTCTCTCTTTTTTGGGTTTTGTTCGAATGGTTTGCTTTTTGGATGCAAAATGATTGACTTTTGTTCTGAAAAAGTAGTCCTCAAATGTGTATCACATGATGGAAGACAGACATGACAAATGCTTAATTCAGTCAGCGTGGATAAAAAAAAAAAAGACAGAAAATAATTATCTTAGTACAAACCTGATTTGACTGTTTGTGAGAGGGAGAGTTTTGTTTAAGTATCAATTCAACAAGCTCACATATTAAAGCCTTTTTAATCCATAATTTTGTTGATGAATGGAGAAATAAGCTTTCGGCAATAGTAGATGTCTTTAGTATAAGAACTATAAAATCGGTATGGAAAAATACATAACTTGTCTAAAAAAGTAAAGGCGTCCCATAACCTATGTGGTAGTGGGAGACCTCAGCTTCTCTAGGGGCCAGCATATTGAAGGTGGTGCCCATCTCCTTCCTTCGCTGCTTTACCTTCCCTGACCCTTAAGAGGGCATGTACCTATTTACAGCTGGGTGGACAGGGGGACTGTACTGAAGCCAAGGCGCGCAAACGGTCACCCATCCAATTGGTAACCACGCTCGATGCTGCTTCTTAAACTTAGCTTGGGGAAAGCGAGTTCTCTGACCACTGAACTCCCCCGTTTCCTTATAACTTTACCATAATAATATGTATATTTCTAAGCTCTCAACAAATTTCGTTGCAGTTGCTACAAGCTCCCTATTGAGGTTAGACATATCTTACTTTCTAATGGGAAGACAGAGTATGTACAAAATGTAATCTATCTGCCCTGAGGGCTGAATTTCATTTTATCATAGAATGTCCCTACTTCAATCATTTACGACAAATTTCACTACACGAAATTTTCTTCAGCCTATATCAAGTTATAATTTCTGTAAGCTGATAAAATGCAAATATCTACAACTTCTTCAATATCTGTCAAAGTTTATCAAATTTGCCATGTTTCATGAAACTTCTTTTTTTCACAACTGATCGCATTTTTCCCTGTGCCTTCACTGAAATTGTACTTTTAAAAAGTGGATGCAATATTTTTAAAATGCCTTGCATTTGTTGTTATGGATTATTTCACTATAGTTATTCCTTTAATACTGAACACTTGGGGGTTTTTTTAGTTTGTCTTGGTACCAATAATTTTTTTTTAATCAATTACTGTCAGGTTTATTCAACTGTTTTGTAATTCTCCGTACCCTAAAGGGGGCTAAAGGATTTAAATATTGAAATCTTGAAATCTAAATTGTATATGTGTGTGTCTGTCTGTTTGTTTGTCTGTCTATCTGTGTCTGTGTGTCTGTGTGTCTATGTCTGTGTGTCTGTATCTGTGTGTCTATGTCTGTCTGTCTGTGTCTGTGTGTCTATGTTTGTGTGTATGTACCTGAGTCTGTGTGTCTGTGTATCTTTGTGTGTGTGTGTGTGTGTGTGTGTGTGTGTGTGTATGTCTGTCTGTCTGTGTCTGTGTGTCTATGTCTCTGTGTCTGTGTCTGTGTCTGTGTGTCTGTGTATCTTTGTGTGTCTCTGTGTGTCTGTGTCTGTGTGTCTGTGTGGGTGCACTTCAGCCGTATGCAGTACATGGACAATTTACATCTTTTTTCAGTCTTGCACACT
The DNA here is from genome assembly GCA_030674155.1 of Stramonita haemastoma. NCBI lineage: Eukaryota > Metazoa > Mollusca > Gastropoda > Neogastropoda > Muricidae > Stramonita > Stramonita haemastoma. Next base: position 27,191,348 of record CM060330.1, read on the forward strand.
TAGGCCAAATTTGACTCTCTTTGGTAAACTAAATAGATTTGCTCTCAACTTCTGGCGGGTGAATGTGTGTGTGTGTGTGTGTGTGTGTGTGTGTGTGTGTGTGTGTGTGGTGTGTGTGTGTGTGTTTGTGTGTGTGTGTTTGTGTGTGTGTGTGTGTGTCTGTTTGTGTGTGTGTGTGCGTGTGTGTGTGCGTGTGCCCGTGTGTATGTTTGTGTGCACTCATGTATATATATATATATATATATATATGTATGTAACTACCTACGTACGTACGTATGTGAGTGCATGTGTGCGTGCGTGCGTGCGCGTGCGCATGTATGTGTGTGTGTGTGTGTGTGTGTGTGTGTGTGTGTGTGTGTGTGTGTGTGTGTGTGTGTGTGTGTGTTTGGTAAGCACGTACCCATATCCGTACATAATATCCGTACTTATGTATTCATTTATATGTATACTAATGCATTTGTGTCTCTGTGTGTGTGCCTATGTGTGCACAAGTGTCTGTGTGTCAAAGTCAAACTCAAAGTCAAAATTTTATTTCCAGATGTTACATTGAGTAAGCAATATTTTTTTTTCATCAAGCCATCTATGTCTGTCTACGTGTCTACGAGTGTGTCAGTCCGTCTGTTTGTCATTCCGTTTATCTGTCTGCCTGTGTACATTCGTGCGTGCATGTGTGTTGTTGGACTTTGAAGTTACAGTTTCATCCCAAACCTCTTTCGTTCCTGGATTCACTCTGTACCGTTCAGGGTCCATAAACAGTTGCTAACCCCTCACATCCAACTCTGGGCCTGTGAACACACTGAACCCTCTTTGAATATTGTCCTTCTATATAGAGCAGTGATTCTGCAATATACGCGGTACGGTTTTTTAACCTGTTCTGACCCATCTACTGTTCCCCTTACTGATGGCCGAATAATAGCTCTGTACTGCAGCCAGACTGTCTGGGGTACCCACTGCCCCTCATCAGTCTCCGCTCTGCAGACTTTGACATCCAGTCATCACAGGCACTGCGGGGCATCAGTGGTCTACTGGAAAAGCCCCACATCAAAAGAGGGGTGGATCAGGTCCCCTCAGAACACTGACTTTTTCTGCTCCCCCCCCCCCTCCACTAGACCAAGACTGGAGATCTTTAAAATTGCATACACGCGGGGACTGGGTGTTTTAAAAGTGTTTATTCCATTATGCTCGAAATTCTATCTATCTATCTATCTATCTATCTATCTATCTATCTATCTATCTATCTATCTATCTATCTATCTATCTATCTATCTATCTATCTATCCCTTAGTCTGGCTACCGTGGGGGCACCCCTGAAGACTTGACAACCAGTTGCGTCCATTTCTCTCTCTGTTCCTCTCTCTGCTCGAAATTAAAGAATAAAAAAAATCTGGTTCTTTTGAATGTGTGTTTCATGGGTAATAGACGCTTAGTGTAAAAGAAGCCATGACAGAAATCAAGAGAGTTGTTGGCAAAGTTAGGTACACAATAATTCCCTCTGATAGGGGAAGTAAATGAGTGGCGCAGCAATGTGGTGGTAACACTGATAGTGCTCTCTCTGTGATAACCTCATGTTGTTATGTTATGTGATGCACTATGCTACACTGTGCTTTCATAGTTAATCTAAGCTATGCCGTTTGAAAGGGAAAAAAACTTTGAAACTGGGATCAACTCAAGTACAGTTCTTGAGAGAAGTCAGCATATTACGTGTAACAATGTAATAAGCATAAAGAACTATTATGCAGATTGTTGTCTGGTTTCTGTTTGATTTGTCAACTCATCAGACTGTGTGTAAGTATCGTGTATTGCAAATTTCATCTTTTATCAAAGTATCTGCTAGGGGGGGGGGGCATCTTGGCGGCTGTGGTACAGCTTATGAGATGGAACAGTCTGATCCTTTTGAAACTTTGGGGGAAAATAAAGTTATTTTTTAACAAAATAAAAAGGGGGAGGGGCATACATGGCAATCCCAAATTCTGCACCTCAAAGCTAGTTGTTCTCACGGGTGTTTCTCTGGTGTACTTTTGTCATGCTATTGCTGCCTTTTTGTGCCTATTGCGTACTTCTAACTTTATAAAAACAGGGACATACTTACTAAATTACAACAACCAAAACATCAAACTATACATATATATATATATGTATATATATATATATATATGTATATTATATATATATGTAACTATGTATGCATATATATAATTATATATATATATATATATATATATATATATATAATATATATATATATATATATATATATATCGTAAAATCCCTAGCATAAGCCCACCATCTAGCAAACGCCCACCCCCACTTTGGGCCAAAAGTTGTGCACAGGGGTAACTACCTAGCAAACGCCCACCCTGCTTTTTTCAAAGACACTATGCTCACTTTCACTAGACTCTAGGATTTGTGCAGACTGTTCTAAAAGTCATCTTTTCCCCCTTCTTTACCTTTTTGTGTTTCTTTCCTTTTTTCTTATTCTTTGTCCCCTCTCCTCACTCCCACCCATTCCCAGAATTAAAATTACGTCATGATTTTTCCACTGACGTCTTTTGTTTGTCAGTGATGTACCGGTACTTTGACAACGCTTCCTGATGGCCGGAAGTTGGTTCTTGAATCTCTCTCTGCCATTTTTGTCAAATGCCAAAGCGACAGTCTTACACTGTATCTTTCAAATTGGAAGCCCTCCAGTATCTGGATAACGAAGAAGGTGGGAATGTTTCGGAGTGTGCCCGTGAATTTTCTGTGGATAGGAAGAGGATCAGGGAATGGAGTGAAAACAGAGATAGACTTGAACAGCAGTACGGAAAAGAAAAACAAAAACGGAAACTGTCAAAAGGACCAACAGTTAGGTCTGAATATGTCGACCAAGGTGTGTTGCATTATCTGGAAGATGAAAGATCTGAAGGCAGGGTATTGCGAAACAAGGACCTACAACGGAAAGCAATGGAACTCGCTGGCCTTCTTTGCCTCAAAGTCCCTTTTTTCTATTTTCCTTCACCTCTACTCACATGACCTAACTTACATGCTTTGGGGTTTGTATTCACTCAATTACACGGTTGAGCACAAAATTACTTTGTGCAAAGGGGTCTATCCCTAGCAAACGCCCACCCCCCAATTTTGCCCTAAATCAGTGCCAAGGGGGGATGGGCGTATGCTAGGGATTTTACGGTGTATATATATTATATATATATATATATATATATATATATATATATATATATATATATATATAATATATATATATATATATATATATATATATATATATATATATATTCAGTAATCTTCAGACAATCCTAATTTCTTAATTAACAATTTAAAAAATTTTAAAAACGAACAGAACTACTGGTAAGCTTGAACTGTCGACTTAGCCGGGTAAATAGACAGCTCATCAGGCAGAGTTCGCTCCCTTTCTTCAGACCTTTGCAGTTGCCCATAGGCAGGAGAAGGGGAAAAAAAGCACAGTCCTGTTCAATTAATCCCCTCCCAGCTCGCTCCCTGGGGATTCCACAAGGACCAGGCAAGTCCAGAGCTGCTCATATATCGCCAGCATCCTCTACCAGCACTGCCAGACGTGGTGGTATTTCAGGCATGTGAGAGAGGGAGGAGGTGGGAGGTGTGTGTGTGTGTGTGTGTGTGTGGATCGAGAGAAGTGGATGGAGAGGGTTCCGTCACTACACGTCTGTAAAGAGTTAACAAGTCTCCACACTGTCTTGTCCTTTCTCTCCGGTTTCAAAGCAGCGTAAAGAGAAGCTTTCTCACTACCCATCATTACACCGTTTAAAGGGGACTCCAAAACTGTCTTTTATATTGTTTTAGAATAATTTAAAATGGGCTTTCATCACTTGGATAATATTTTAAAGTAAACCGTTTTCATCCTACGAAAATGGAAATCGGAAAACAATGTCTCAAAGTAAATTTTCAGAAGCTGCAGACACTACTACTTGACTGTGAGAAAGCGTCTTCAGAGCCTCATTTCTGCTGCACTGCTTCTATCTTCTTTCTCTTGTCTTGTTTTAATTACTACTTACTTAATGTCGGTTGTTGTGGTTTAATTTTGTTTTTGTTTTCTATTATAATGATCATTTGATTGTTTATTATTAATTTTAGTTCCCTGTATTTACGCCTTTGTTATTCTATTTTTATCTTCTTTCTTTACATCTTATCTTCTGTTTATTACTGTCTTGTTGTCTTGATCTTGTTATTTGGTTTATTATTGTTAGAGTTGGAGGTATTTCTTAAGTTGATGTAATCCCTGATTAGGGCGGGGACTGGATGCAAAACAACACATGAGGACTTATTCATTATCCTCGAAATAAAATAATTTGATTTGATTTGATTTGATTTGTCTTAGTCTGTAGAGTGATGGCCACTCAAAAGTTCATCAAAACTTACTAAATCAATGGGGTTTTATAGGATTTTTTCTTTTATATCGACAGGGAAACCTCTTGTCTTTCCATATCCTGTTTAACTCGTCCATTTTTGTTCTGGCAAGCAATTGGTTTTGTTCAGGTTTTTTTTTCATTTTCACTTTTGTAGTAAGTTGGGGACAGATGGAATCAGAAGGTGACTAATGCAAATTTGCAACAACAACAACAACAACAACAACAACAAAGGCTTATATTACCACAGCTTCGAGCAGATGACTCAACACTTTAAAAAAAAAAAAAAAAAAAACAGGGGCTAGAACTTCCGCACAACATGTGCACCGTCATTCCAGATGGCCATGATTAACTAGCGGTGGTTGTTGTTGTTGTTGTTGTTGTTGTTGTTGTTGTTGTTGTTGTTGTTGTTATTGTTGTTGAGCATAGATTTCAAATATGTGATTAGTGTATCCAATATACAAATATGTGATGAGTTTTCTTATGGCAGAATTTTTTTTATAAGTTCTGGTGCGATTGATGTTGTGTCCCCTTTAAACAGTCTATGACCGTTTTTGTGATTTTTAAATTTTCTTTTGTGTGGAATGATAGAAGGGAGACAGGAAGGAGAGTCAGTCATCCTTCAGGCAGACAGGGTCTGGTGTCTGTGGATGGTTCTAGTCGTCTGTCCCCTGATTAAAAAGAAATAA
>CM060330.1:27200196-27210196 GCA_030674155.1 Stramonita haemastoma
CATACAGAAAAGAGAGCATTGGTTGTACAAATGTCACAGAGCCATGTGAGCCACACGCGGCTGATACGTGCTGATCCTGGAGAAATGGACACGCTGTGCTCTGTAACTCTTTCAACCATCATCCATTTCAGCGTGCTCGTGTTGGCTAGGTGTATAAGGAATCTAATATATATTAAGTCAAATCTGTTTACACAAAAAATATTAATGATATTTCTTTCTTGTCTAGTTAAAGTGGTTTAGGAGAGCGATTATGTGTAAATAACAAACTTAGATCATTTTCTTTTCCTAGCTGGAGTGTTAATTGTCTGCTTTCAAAACTTGATGATTTTGTGTGATCTATTTTGTTTTGTTGATTTTTTATTTGTCACTGTTTGTTGCCTGTGATATTTTGGGGGCAAACAAGCCATTACAGTTTCTGCCCAGGGCAGATATTCTTGTGGGTTTCTACTATGTCTTCAACGTGATATTAACTCATTCAGTGCACTAATGAATATCAAGTCTGACAGCTCTGTTGTTTCCTTTTTAATATTTTTTGTTACAGATAAAAAACGTCATAAAAATTTATGTATTTGTACTCACCTATCATGCTCAATTGGTGCTCAAAAGGGTATGGTTCTTACAAAGGCCATTCATGTATCATTTTCTTTCTGTAAATCATGATTGTGCATTACTGAACCGACTGGGTTGAAAAATATTTCCCAAGATCCAGAGAAAGAAGTGTAACCTTTAGAGGACAAGCGTTCATTCGACCTTTGCTCGTTAACAGATCCTCAGAAGATAATGTACTTATCAGTTTGGATAAACTATTGCTAAATATGTGTTGTACTTTATAAATGCATGTATATACTATTGCTAAATATGTGTTGTACTTTATAAATGCATGTATATCCCTTGGTATGCATGAGGGGGACTTAAATTGTCACAACACATACATATCTCAAAGAGGAAATAGTGTCAGTGATTATTTCGTACACAATCTTTCAAACAGTTGCCTCCACCCCCCACCCCCCACCCCCCAATAATGTCCTTAATGAAGCAGGGGGGCCCCGTCAGGGTTGACATCACATCAAAGAAACGTGTCCTGTCCACTCTGGCCAATAGAATACCTTGTTAGAGGGGGCCCAATCTAGCCAATCAGAGGGCCTGTAGTACGAAGGGAGGGACATTGACCAGAGGGCTGTTATTGATAGTGATGGGGATGTAGCTCGCTTCACTGGCTGCCTTTGATGAGAGAATTTGTCCTGACAACGCTCACCTATCTTCCTTCCTGCTCCTGGAAAGACTTTGGGAGTGAGTAGAGCTAGAGAGAGAGAGAGAGAGAGGGAGAAAGAGAGAGGGGGGATAGAGGAGGGTGGAGAGAGAGAGAGGGAGAGAGAGAGACAGACAGACAGAGACAGAGAGAGACACACACACACAGAGACAGAGACAGAGAGAGAGAGGATTGAATCGAATTGAATAGAATTGAATTGAATAGATTTTATTTAGAGAAGGTATGGCATAAGAAAACATGTTTTTTTTAAACCAGCCCTCCGGGCATAAAGAACACAACCAACAAAAAAACCGAGAGACAGACAGACAGACAGACAGAGACAGACAGACGGAGACAGACAGACAGAGACAGAGACAAACAGACAGACAGACATACAGTCAGAGGAGGGAAGGCAACATTTAATGAAGACAGATATGAGGAAAGGTATATTTTCTGGCACATGCAACACACATACATACAGTTACACATATCCTCCCAAAACACTTTAACAAAGTGTGTAAAGTTGTGACTCTCTCCTGCCAAAGTCACACACTAATATAGCTCAAAAATCACACACACACACACACACACACACACACACACACACACACACACACACACACACACACAACACACACACACACACACACACACACATATATATATATATATATATATATATATATATATATATATATATATATATATATATATATATATATATATATATATATATATATATCGTAAAATCCCTAGCATACGCCCACCCCCCCCTGTGCACTGATTTAGGGCAAAATTGGGGGGTGGGTGTTTGCTAGGGATAGACCCCTTTGCACAAAATAATTTTTGTGCTCAACTGTGTAATTGAGTGAATACAAACCCCGAAAGCATGTAAGTTAGGTCGTGTGAGTATAAGTGAAGGAAAATAGAATAGAAAAAAAGGGACTTTGAGGCAAAGAAGGCCAACGAGTTCCATGCTTTCCGTTGTAGGTCCTTGTTTCGCAATACCGTGCCTTCAGATCTTTCATCTTCCAGATAATGCAGCACACCTTGGTCGACATGGTCAGATCTAACTGCTGGTCCTTTTGACAGTTTCCATTTGTCTTTACCGTACTGTTGTTCAAGTCTATCTCTGTTTTCACTCCATACCCTGATCCTCTTCCTATCCACAGAAAATTCATGGGCACACTCCAAAACATTCCCACCTGCTTCATTATCCAGATACTGGAGGGCTTCCAATTTGAAAGATACAGTGTAAGACTGTCGCTTTGGCATTTTGCAAAAATGGCACAGAGAGATTCAAGAACCAACTTCCGGCCATCAGGAAGCGTCATCAAAGGACTTTAAGAACAGTCTGCACAAATCCTAGTGAAAGTGAGCATAGTCTCTTTGAAAAAAGCAGGCTGAGCGTTTGCTAGGTAGTTACCCCTGTGCACAACTTTTGGCCCAAAGTGGAGGGTGGGCGTTTGCTATTTGGTGGGCTTATGCTAGGGATTTTACGGTATATATATATATATATATATCATCAGTCTCGGAAGACTATGGAGTTGCGCTCTAGTCTTTAGAGCGCAAAGCCTGGGCAAGTATGTATGGAGGGCAAGCTGTTACTCATGCAGCAGACCCCCCCTCTCCATATATATATGTATATATATATGTAATATATATAATATATATAATTATAATATTATATATTATAATATATAAAATATATAATTATAATATTATATGATATATATAATATTTATGATATATACATGTGTATAATATGTGTGTATATATATATATATATATATATATTATATATATATATATATATATATATATATATATATACATACTAACACACACTCACACACGTACATATACATAATACTTATTCCGAACCACAACAAACACAGCCATTTATTTGTTGTGACTCAGACACCAGCAGATGGCCAACACAAATATCTTAATTCAGTTGTTACTCTCACCAGAGAATGCATCTACAGACAAATTAACAAGAAATGAAAGAGAAGTATAATGGCTATAGGAAGGAGCAAGCGTGGGGAGGAGGACGCAGTGTGCAGGTGATATATCTATCTCTCTATCTGTGAGATGCTGGACTGGGAAACAGACAGTGAAAGAAAAAGCTCTGTGCTCAAACCCCATCCATCACACAACACAAGACACACAGACACGGACACAGGGAGGGGAAAGATGTCGGCACGGACCAGCCAACCAAGATGTACTGCTGCATCAACTAATGGACCTCTGTCAGCCCTTACACTGTGCAGATCTATGGACTATTCACTGCAGTGTTCTGTGAGGCTTCTGTGGGGTCTGACCACTCCACAAAGCCAAGGGAAGAGGAGCCAAAAGAAGAAGGAAGATGGATGGACCAGCAAAGATATATATATAGATATATAGATACATATAATATAGATATATAGATATGTATATAAATATATATCAATTCAGTCTGAAGAACGCTGGCTTCAGTGCACTGGCCTCAAGTTGACCCTCTTACATTAGCATTGTTAAAGATTTGTCTTTATGTCTTACTCTTTTTTATCATTGGATTTTTTTCCGTTCTTTGGCTAGAGTTCACAGGTTCACCAGCAATGAAATTTTGCGTATGCGACCGTTTTGGCCTACTATGAAGGTAGACGTATTTTGACGTTAGAAATAACAAGTATGTTCGTGTTTCTGTAACCCACCGAATAGTAACGTGAATTACGGGATCTTTAACGTGATATATTTGATATTCTGCATGCGTATAAACACGAAAGGAATTAACATACTGGCAGGTGTACACTTGAAATTTACATGGTAGATCATAAAAATCTCCATCCTTAAGTCACCAAAGGCCGCAGAGATTCGAATCCCTGACTTCACGGACCCATGAGATTGAAGTCAAACGGCCTTAACCACTCGGCTATAGCGTCTGTCTTAAGCATGAATGAGAAACGAAAGCAGGCCACTGCTGGAAATGGGGAAGGTCACTATGTTCTGGGTCAGCACCTCAGAGGCTGCTGCACTCCTCTAGGAAATGACTGACCCAATGTATGAATGAATTTTGCCCAGGGTTGAGACATTGTCTCCCTGTTTTACGACACCTTTGGTGATAGTCTGGGGCACCAGTAGCCTTTGAGAAAAATTCTAAAGCAAGATCCTATGTTGAATATGTATGTACAAACATTAAAGAAACTAAGGCGATAAGAATTTGGCAGACATAAGGAAATGAACACAATATGCAGACAGACAGGAAGCTGGGAGACTGCACTGCAGCATTACGCTTTGCCTGGGAATGTGGCCTTGGATTTAGACAGCAAAGTCTTCTCTGATCATAGTACCATGCATTACATAATGATAAAATGCAGCACTGCAAACACAGTGTAATGCGAGTCGTTGTAATCATCACCATGCATATCATATCTGTTACCGGTTACTGTTTTGTTTTGGTTTTTTTGTTTTGGTTTGTTTTGTTGTTTTTGTTGTGTGTGGGGTTTTTTGTTGTTGTTTTTTTTGGGGGGGGTTCAATATATTAGAAGCACTAATTCTCCGTATGTAACACTAGTTTAATGTGGTCGCAGGTCTAAAGTACGTAGATGACCTCATGGTTGTTATCAACTACAAAACCAGTTTTCAAACCTAAAATTGAGAACTTGCTATAACTGCTGATAAGATTAAAACTATAAAAAAAAAACAAGAAAAAAAACTAAATGTCTAATTTATTGTTCACGGAAATTGTTTCTCAAATTCCTGTTTATTTCAGGTGTGGATAAAGTACTACTAAAAATGAGATATAAGTGTGTTGTTTTTTGTTTGTTTTTATTTCAATTCACTGTGGCTCAAAAACATTAAACCCAGCAAACCAATAAAGCCATTTATTGTCTCATGATATGAGAGATATGTTCTTGAAATATACATTGTGGTGCAGTTAGTATTGCCCTAATCTCCTTTGTTTTGACATGTAAAATTAAAACATAGTTTTCTTTTACTTGTGAGGGGTTTTTTCCAAACAATAGTTTAAAACTAAACTCTCTATTTGTAATATGTTTATCACGTCACTTCCATTAGGGAAAAATTTAGCAGACAAATATTTTGTGTTCACAAGAAAACAATGACCTTGTCCACATTTGGGCGAATTAGGCAAATGTCCGCTAACTATGTTTTTAAAAAGTAGGCTATGTCATTTAACTAGTTTCTGGACTCACATCACAGAGTACGAAAATAGCATCTTGAAATTGTTGTCCACAAAATATTTAAAAATGACGAAAAAAGATATTTGAATATATTTTAAGAAGAAAAACTGATAAGATATATTATTATTATCATATTACTACATACATTAACAATTGATGGCACTGGTTCAAAATACATAAAAACCTCAAACGATTCACTCACGCGACAAAAACAAAACTAGTCAGAATTTTTCAAACCTTTTGGGACTCGACAGCAACAAGACATTCTGAATCCTTTTTACAAGAATGGGGAAACTGTTTAGAAGTGAGATCTTTGTTTAGTGATGCTCAAAAATAAAAATGTCAGGCGCATAATTATTCAACGGATTTTGCACAAGTTTGTCTGATTTATTGATAAAGCAAGAAGAGGATTAAGTTATGCCTTATCAAAACAGAAATGGAATATGCTGCAACAAAATAGAAGATGAATATCATACACTTCATGTGTGTGTGTGTATTACAAAACTATCTAAGACATAACTGGTTGTCTCATGTTAAAAGAAGCCAACAGAATGACATACAAGATAAGGAAACTGTATGTAAAACACACACATACATACACACGCACGCACGCACGCGCGCTCACACGCGCGCGCACACACACACACACACACACACAACACCTGAGAAATAGACAGGGACATCGACTCACAGAAACACACACACACACACACACACACACACACACACACACACACACACACACACACACACATACACATACACACACACATCAAATCAAATCAAATCAAATCAAATCAAATCAAAATTTTATTTCCTGATGGTACATTGAGTAAGCAATAAATTTGCTTTTTTCCATCAAGCCATCTATCTAGAAAGAAAAAAAAAACATCTGCATGCACACAAGAAAAAAAAACACAGCAAAAACAAAAACAACAACTAAAATCCACTTAAACAAAAAACAAAAAGAAATGAAGCAGCAAGCAAACAAGCAAGTTAGCCAAGAAAACCCCACCCAAAAACTATATAGTTACAACATTGTTACAATTTTTAACGAAAAAATAGACTCAAAAGGAACTTTAAAAAATACAATGATAAGAACAACAACAATAATGACAACAATAGCGATAATAATAATGATGATAATAATGTACTGTAAGACTCACTCTTTCACGAAGGCTACACACCCACACACGCACACACACGCGCGCGCGCGCGCGCGCGCGCATACGCAACTCACTCACTCACGCACATGCACATTCATATCGAACACACACACACGCATACTCAAACATTCATACTCACACTTACATAATCATACATTCATACTTTATATAAGAAGGAAACAAAAACAAACAAGCAAATGGAATATAAAAAACAGAAGAACAGGAACAGAACATCCTAAAAAAAATGATATTTAATCTATCAACAAAACAAGTCAAATAAATCATAACCTTTTGATAAAAGGGGACACGAAAAAAAAAAAGACAAAAAGCAAAACAAAAGAATTGCACACACACACACACACACCAACACACACACACACACACACACACACACACACACACACACACACACACACACACACACATACACACACACACACACACACACACACACACACACACACACACACACACACACACACACACACGGGTTCGCAGGCATGTCATCAATATACTTCATTCTAAAGAAAATAGATGCCCGATTTTAATAAATCATTTAACGGACACAAGAGGAATCCATCCGTTGTAAGGCATAAATTTTCAAACATATATGTTCTACTATCTTATCAATCTTATGATTATGGTCATAAAATCATGATCATAACCATTTCATAATCACGATGGATAGAGAAAGACACAGAGAGAGAGAGAGAGAGAGAGAGAGAGAGAGAGAGAGAGAGAGAGAGAGAGAGAGAGAGAGAGAGAGAGAGAGAGAGAGAGAGAGAGAGAGAATTATTTTCCAAGGGTTACAGATAGGCATTCGCATAAATGATTTCCCTCCGGCCCTAGCTCTGATTAGGGACTATCAACAAATCAAGAAGGAACGCCTTCGCAAAAAGCACAACTACAAGACAACAATCTGACAATCAGTAAGATAAAGGAACAAGCGGTAAGTAAACGAACAGGTCACTGCAGGTACATGCTCTCTCCTTCTGTTAAAAAAAAAAAAAGAAAGAAAGAAAAGAAACGCTCACATTTCCTGAGAAAAATTAAATTAAATTGTCAACAGCCTGAAGCCTTTTATTGGCTTAACGCTCATTTATATACCCTGCTCTCTGGGAGAGATTTACATGCATGGTGTGCGGGATATGTACTTACAAAGCCTCTTTCACTCCCTTTTCATTTGTATCGGGTTGAGGGTAGCAATAATCTATTATGCCGAACAGAGAACATCTACAATCAACTATTTTTTTCAAAAGCATGTTAGGAAAAATACTTTTAAAATACAATTTACTTTTCGTTTATCTTATTTTGCCTATATAGCCATCGGTCCATTTTGCGCTAATGCTTGACGCCTAGAATTCCCTCCCCTGACCATGAAAAACACTGTTGCCTTCTTTAAAACTACTAAAATTCATAAAGGATTGTCGCCCCATGCTTTGAATTGCCTCCCTTAGCAAGAACGCTGTTGTCTTCTTTGTTCTTACTAAAATTCATAAAGGACCGCCGTTTCAGGGGAGTTAATTAAAGAAACCCACAAAATAATTTACACCACGAAGAATTATATCGTGTCTAGTTTTGAAAATATAACCTCATTTACCTCCCTAAAATACCATTCTGTCAGTAGATATCCCAAGATCATTATTTTGCGCGCGCGCGCGCGCGCGCGCGAGGAGAGAGAGAGAGAGAGAGAGAGAGAGAGAGAGAGAGAGAGAGAGAGAGAGAGAGAGAGAGAGAGAGGGGGGGGGGGGGGCAAGGCAAGGCAAGGCAAGGCAAATTCTTTTATTCGAGGATAATAGATAAGCACTCGTGTGCTTTTTTACATCCAGTCCCCGCCCTTTTCAGGGATAACATCAAGATAAAAAGATAACCTCAATTAAACAAGAACAATTATAATGATCCAAATACCAAGAGCAAGAAACCGTAAGTATCAAACAACAGGTAAGAGAGAATGAATGAATGAATGAATAATCTTTATTTTTCAAGGGTAACAGAGTAAGTAAGCATTACATACAGAGAGAGAGAGAGAGAGAGAGAGAGAGAGAGAGAGAGAGAGAGAGAGAGAGAGAGAGAGAGAGAGAGAGAGAGAGAGAGAGAGAGAAAATACACGAACAGACACAGACACACAGAGAAAGAGACAGAGCAAGACAGGGACAGACAGACAGACAGAGAGAGGAGGCCAGCTATTTCTGTTAGGTGGACGGCCTGCATTTGGAGGGGGAGGTAATTTGACTAGCCTTGTTCACAGTTTTTAGCTTGAAAATTAATTGACTACTACACAGGACAATCCCAGCTGTCAAGTCCACTGAGTGTGTGTGGTGTGTGTGTGTGTGTGTGTGTGTGTGTGTGTGTGTGTGTGTGTGTGTGTGTGTGTGTGTGTTGTGAATGTTTGTGTTTCGTGTATGTGTATGTGTGTGTGTGTTGTGTATGTGTGTGTAGTGTGTGTGTGTGTTCAATTTCTTTTAACGTCTGTTCACAAATTGTGATATTAGACGGAAATGTGGGAGAGAGAGACAAAGACAAAGAAAGACAGAGGGGGAAGGGTGTGTGAATGTCAGGGGAAGAGGGCGTAGTTGGTAATGTATGGAAGATGGAATTTCAGAGGATCAATAGGGCCTACACGTGGATAGATAAAAAAAAAAAAAAAAAACCTTAACATTACTTACCTATAAACTACAATGAACAAAAAGGAAAATGCAGTTCTAACAATTCTTAACAAAAACAGTAATTCCAAAGAAAAAATGTGAGGTAATTTCACCTGAGAAAAAAGTCGTAATTAGCTCCCCCGGCCCCCCCCCCCCCCCCCCCCCCCCCAAAAAAAAAAAAGAGAGAAAGAAACACCACCAACTATGACAACAAATAATTATTTTTTTTTAAAAAATTAAGTGTGTGTGTGTGTGTGTGTGTGTGTGTGTGTGTGTGTGTGTGTGTGTGTGTGTGTGTGTGTGTGTAGGGAGAAATATTGTTTGTTATTTTGTTTTAATTTACTTTTTCAATGTGATTGATTGATTGATTAATTGATTGATTCATTCATTCATTCATTCATTCATTCATTCATTCATTCATTTTTAACTTAGGGAGTTGATTTACTTTCTTAATTTGATTGATTAATGGATGGATGGATGGATGGATGGATGGATGGATGGATGGATGGATGGATGGATGGATGGATGGATGGATGGATTAATTTATTTCTACTGTGCTTTTTTGTTCATCGTTGCAAAGACAGGGAAAAACTGGAGCCATAAGTGTGTGTAAAGTTAGGGAGGGGCTGCATGCATGTGCGCATGCACTTTGTGCGTGCATGCGTGCGTGCGTGTGCGTGTGCGTGTGTGGGGGGGGGGGCATGCATGGTTAATTATTCGAAGACTATCTATGTGGATCGGTCCATCTTACGTATT
>CM060330.1:27215196-27217696 GCA_030674155.1 Stramonita haemastoma
GAAGTGACAACAAGGTCCTAGACCTATGACAGAGACAACAACAAAGTAGCACAGGAAGGCAGGGAAAGATCCCATCTCTATTAGCAAACTTCATAAGACAACTTGACTATCTACTCCAAAAATGAACACAGCTTTGCAAACTTGCGGGGTGTGTGGGTGAGCCAGACTGTGTATGTGTACCAATGTATCCACTGCACTGTACTTGTGAAGGTGTGTTCAAATACTAATGCAGAAAATAGGGGAAAGGAATAATTTGTCAGCTTGCTGGTGGGTGATCTAGATTGCCTGTAATGAGTATTACCAGAGTATCCATTGTGCCCTAAACTTCTTCACACAGCCTTATGTCTACTTCATATTGGTCAAGCTTTGTTAGCTTTCGTGGGCGGAATGAGAGAGAGAGAGTGTGTGTGTGTGTGTGTGTGTGTGTGTGTGTGTGTGTGTGTGTGTGTGTGCGTGTGCGTGTGCATGTGTGTGTGGCGTGTGTGTGTGTGTGTGTCTGTGTCTGTGTGTGTGTGTGTGTCTGTGTGTCTGTGTCTGTGTCTGTGTGCGTTTGTGTGTGTGTGTGCCAGTGTATTCACTGCACCATAATCAAATTTTGTGAACGGGAAATGGGGAAAGAAATCGATCATCCTGCTATGGATGATCCAAATTGCCTGTACAAGTATAGTGACCATAGCAGAGCTGTGAGGGGGAGGGGAGGAGGCCTCAAATGTAAGCCCATGAGAATGGGGAGGATAGAGAGAGAGGGGTTGAACTGGGAAGACTAGTGATGTTTGCACTAAAAGGAGTACAATGTATTGTGACCATTTCCTGTCATATTTTATATCGGTCTAGCTCTGTTTCTTTACTGTGACGATCAGAAATGTGTTCATGCAAAACCTCTCTCTCAGCACAGGGGAAGAAAAAAGTATAGAAGGCAAATGCATTGCTTTGTCAATGTACCATCTGGAAATTTGGAGAAAAAAAATGACTTTGACTTTGAAGACGACTCAATTACTGGTAGTACACTTCTCAAATTAGATTCTACCCCAGAGTGAGTATTTCTTTTCCTATCTGCAACTGAATTTGTTTTATCTACCATAGTGGCTTTTTTCTACAGAATTTTGCCAGGGGTAACCCTCTTGTTGCCATGGTTTCTTTAACGTGCACTAAATAATTTTATGTAACACACGGGACTTCGGTTTATCATCTCATCCGAGGGACCACCATACCACCCAGACCACCACTCATGGTCTAAAGGATGGGGGGAACTGTTTTGGGCCCACGCTTGGTTCAAACTACCACACACACCTATGACCCATACTATTTGCTTTTTAGGCAGGCAGAATACCTCTATACCACCGATCCATTTGTCAGCTTCAAGAGTAATCCAGAGTAAACTTCTCAACTTAGAATCTGCCCCAGAGTGGATATGTACCAGTGTATCCACTATACCCTAGACTTCTTCAGACTACTTAGTGTCTACTTTAAACAGGACACAGCTTTGCAGTAACGTGTGAGCCAGACTGAAAAGGTACCAGTGTATCCACAGCACCCTACTTGTGAAGGCATGTTCAAATACCATGCAGGAAATGAGGAAAGGGATGTGTCGGCTGGCTGTGCATGATCCATACTGCAAAATGTACTAGTGTATCCTCTGTACCCTAAACATCTTCAGACAACCTTACGTCGACTTCAAATAGGACATAGCTTTTTTAAATTTTTATTTTATATCACTTTAATTCACGGCAGATTTCTTTGTGTGAAATTCGGACTGTTCTCCCTAGGGAGAGCGCGTCACCACATGAGCAGCACTACCCAGTTGTTGTTGTTTTTCCTGTCCACAACTGTATTTGTTTCTCTATCAGAGTGGCTTTTTTCTACAGAATTTTGCGAGGGAGAACCCTCTTGTTGCCATGGTTTCTTTTAAGTGCACTAAATAATTTTATGTAACACATGGGACTTCGGTTTATTATCTCATCCGAAAGACTATCACCCAGACCACCACTCATGGTATAATGAATGGGGGCAAAAGTTTTAGGCCCACGCTTGGTTCAAACCATCACACACTTCCAACCCAGACTATTTGCTTTTTAGGCAGGCACGATACCTCTAGACCACCGATCCATTTGTCAGCTTGAAGAGTACTCCAGACTGTGTATATATACCCTTGAATCCACTATACTGTACTTCTGAAGGCGTGTTCAAAGACGAATACAGAAAACGGGGAAAAGGATGTGTCAGCTTGCTGTGGATGATCCAGATTGCCTGTACAAGTATAATGACTATACCATAGTTTTGAGGTCAAGCTCAAAGACAAGCAATGAAGAGGGAGGAAGAGAGGGGTTGTTGAGGGAGAACTAGTAAGGTTTGCACAGAAAGGAATGGAGGAAAAGAGAGGGGAGCTAAACTGGGGAGACTAGTGAGGTTGGCACCGGAGTGAAGAACAATGTAGTGTGGTCAGGTCCTACAATATTTTTTAAATTAGCAGTCTAGCTCTGTTTGTGGACTGTGGTGATGA
>CM060330.1:27239943-27249943 GCA_030674155.1 Stramonita haemastoma
TACTGGTGTTGGGTATCCTACACTGTAGCCTGTCCAGCCATGTCAGCCATGCTAGCTATTCTGACGGATGACCGCTTCACCAACAACGCCAGTGAAGCGTGAAACAACTTCAGTCTTTCGCTCTTAAGAGCGGCGGCCTGCTGAACCAGCCTCTGATTACTGTTCCTCGGGGCTAAATATTGATCCTCTGATGTAAACTCCTCTCTTCTCCTCGCTTTTAGCACCCCCCACCCCCCCTCAGGATCCGTATCCTCCCTACCCCCATCTCTGTCCAAGCCTTCATCGATATACAGTCATAATGATGCTCTCAGCCAGTCAGATGACCGATTGGGGGGGCCGGGTTAGTTGCCTAACGAACCAGGGTGGTGTGCCAGTTTCAGTCTGTCACCTCGTTACCACTCCCTGCTGTCTTTCTTCGGTTGAGGTTTAACGTCAATACCCTCTATTGTGGTTTTGATGGACAGGGATGCTCGTTATCCCAAAATAGCGGGAGTGGAAGATGATAGTATGGGAAGGGGAGGGAGAGGGAAACGCATCAATCACTAACTCTGAACGACCAGAGGGGCAAACATCACACCGGAAAGAGAAAGCCTTATTTTCTTTGACTATATGTTCAGGAGTCAAACTCAGAGCTTTTAGATTATCCACAGTGCTCGAGTAGGCTGGGTTACAATTAGAGAATCGGTATTACAGATACAGTGGCAAAAAGCATAAAGCAGGGGACTTTATCTTGGTGGTCGTAGGTACAATAGTTGCAGCTTAAGTTCTCTGTGATGCCCAATGAATGAGGGTGCTCTTAGGATATTTTACTATGTACTTCCCTCCCCACTCACCTGTCCCATAGTCCCGCACACCGTGGGGGCACCACTAAAGGTTTTGCAGCCAGCTTCCTCCACTCCTCACGATCCTCCGCCCTCCATAGCAGATCGCTCCACCCATTCTCTGATGTTGCCTTCCCATCGATTCCTCTGTATACCTCCCGAATCCCCCCCACTTTTACTGTTCCCTGTAGGACAGTCTTCGCCAGTCAAGATTTTCTTGTGATGTACCCGTACCACTTTAGCTTGCATTTTTTCACTGAAGTCAGGAGCTCTTCATATAGTCCGATGGCATTTTTTAATTCTGGTTTTCACTTCGTTACTAGTGATGTGATATCTGTATGAAATTCCAAGGGGTTTGCGAAAGCATCTCATCTCCATTGCCTGTATCCTTCTGCCAATGTCTGTGCTATTATGGACCATGTTTCACATGCGTACAAAAATATGGACATTATCAGGGAATGCATCACTCTGTAGACACTCATACTTAGCTCGCAACGCAAATTTTAGCAGCGCGATATTTTATACAGAATATCAAGCATATAATGATATGGTATGCGGGTATTCTTGGCATTATGAAGCATGTTTTATCTTCCACATGAGAAAAAAATGAAATCTAAGACCTAAACCCCCAGCAAGACGGACATTTTGTTATGGCTCAAGTTATACATCATGAGGACCACTGGGGCTATCCAGTAGCCACTCTTTACCCGATAAAGCACAAACCACTGAAACCTCTATCCCGACTTTTCGTACCCGGTGACATCTCAGCGCTGTTGTTTCTATGCCGCTCACTCCAGTCTCCACCCACACATCCACTTCCATGACTGTTCGGCCACATCCTCACAGCCAGCACTTCCCTAAACACCGCTGCTTACATGGCTCTTTCTCTGGTCTAGGAACCAATAGTTTACGTGCAGGACATTATGTGTCCGCTGGACATCTTACTGAAAACAAAAACAACTATGTCTGAGACACACTAGCCACCTTGGCCCCACGGTTACCTCACCAGATTGATGACTATGAGTTCGAGGACTTGAAACAACCTGATGAGTATGCACGGTATGTACCCTTCTGACTAAAGTGCATTCTTTTGTCATGCAGTCATCTTTCAGACATGACTGGAAATGGCAGTCAGACACTGAGAGCAGTATCCTCAAGCTGAGAGGCATTTTGCTGTAAAAGTACCCAGAGGCAAGTGTGATAAGTGTGCCCATGGATGTTGACTCAAGGATGTTGCCCTCAAAGTCCGACCACCAGTGCGAATCATGTCTGAATGAAAACTGGCTAACTAAAGGACACACTTTAGACAAAAGGATATACAGTACATGCCTGCCATGTCGTTTCAAGTCCATTCAGTTAAATTTAAAATGGACACTTGTTCCAGAGTAGCTTAACGTACGGATTACACCTCTCACGAAAACTTTTTTTCCTGACTTGATCATAATAAACCTTTGAGTTGTTGTGCTTAGAGGAATGTAAATGCACATCTTAGCATTTGCAACATAGCGTAAGAGTTTAGACAAAGCAGATAAGGAAAACAAAATAAAACAAAGCAAAAATACCCCCCCCAAAAAAACACAACAACAACAAAACGGAGCTAGTTACGCACTACTTCATCGATTTTCTACAGTAACATCTCTTCTGCAATAATATTGCCAAAAAGAAGCCAGCTGTAACAGCTACACCTTGCTTTATGAATGGAGACGTCTCCTTTTAAAACAAACTGTGTGTATCAGCCTTTTCCCCAAGTGCTATGTCTCTGATCAGTCGACACGCAACGGGTGGCACAAAGCAAACAGAGCACACTTAGAGCGAAAAGAACAGACAGACAGGGTGACAAACAGATTGCAGATTCTGTGTGAAACTGTCTATATGGGCAAGGTATGACAGACAGTATAGAAAGAGTGGGAAACAGTCTCTGTGTAGAGAAGCTGTGAAATGGACTGAAAGTGTAAAGATAGTAGAGGGTATGAAGCAGACTGTAAAGACCGGTGTGAAACAGACTGTACAGATAGTGCGATACAGGCTGTGCAGAGAAGCTGTGAAACAGACTGGATGGACAGGGTGTGAAACACATATTATGTAATACAGACTGTACAGACCGATGTGAAAAATAGACTGTTCAGATATGATGTAAAACTTGCTGTAGGTACATGATGAAAAACAGACTGTTCAGATATGATGTAAAACTTACTGTACGTACATTATGTAAAACAAACTGTTCAGATATGATTTAAAACAAATTGTTCAGATATGATGTAAAACAGACTGTTCAGATATGATGTAAAACAGACTGTTCAGATATGATGTAAAACAGACTGTTCAGATATAATGTAAAACTTACTGTACGTACATGATGTAAAACAAACTGTTCAGATATGATTTAAAACAAATTGTTCAGATATGATGCAAAACAGACTGTTCAGATATGATTTAAAACAGACTGTTCAGACATGATGTAAAACAGACGGTTCAGATATGATGTAAAACAGACTGTTCAGACATGATGTAAAACAGACTGTTCAGATATGATGTAAAACAGACGGTTCAGATATAATGTAAAACAGACTGTTCAGATATGATGTAAAACAGACTGTTCAGATATGATGTAAAACAGACTGTACAGACATGATGTAAAACAGACTGTTCAGATATGATGTAAAACAGACTGTTCAGACATGATGTAAAACAGACTGTTCAGATATGATGTAAAACAGACTGTTCAGACATGATGTAAAACAGACTGTTCAGACATGATGTAAAACAGGATGTACAGACATGATGTAAAACAGACTGTTCAGACATGATGTAAAACAGACTGTTCAGATATGATGTAAAACAGACTGTACAGACATGATGTAAAACAGGATGTACAGACATGATGTAAAACAGATCGTTTAGACTGTATGTATGTATAATATTCCGTTCGTATAAATATATAATTCGTTGATTTCATTTGTGAATGGTTGCATGCGTGCAAGCTCTTTGATTTGTTTGCTTTACAAGATTTAGCGCTATATAAATTCCATATACAATTTAGTAGTAGTAGTAGTAGTAGTAGTAGTAGTAGTAGTAGTAGTAGTAGTAGTAGTAGTAGTAGTAGTAGTAGTAGTAGTAGTGTTCTTCTTCTCTTCTTCTTCTTCTTCTTCTTCTTCTTCTTCTTCTTCTTCTTCTTCTTCTTCTTCTTCTTCTTCTTCTTCTTCTTCTTCTTCTTCTTCTTCTTCTTCTTCTTATCACTATCATCATCATCGTCATCGTCATCGTCGTCGTCGTCGTCGTCGTTGTTGTTGTTGTTGTTGTTGTTGTTGTTGTTCTTCTTCTTCTTCTTCTTCTTCTTCTTCTTCTTCTTCTTCTTCTTCTTCTTCTTCTTCCTCTTCTTCTTCTTCTTCTTCTTCTTCTTCTTCTTCTTCTTCTTCTTCTTCTTCTTCTTCTTCTTCTTCTTCTTCTTCTTCTTCTTCTTCTTCTTCTTCTTCTTCTTCTTCTTCTTACAGGGCAAATGCGACCATTGGTGGTGACTTGCATAGTAGCGTGTTGATTTATACCCGTGAACTTCTGTTTGTAAATCTTATTATTATTCTCCGAAAGCCTAAACAGCATCAACTGTATCTATCATATGGGCAAAACTCCGTTGCGCTATCTTTAAGCGCCTGACAAGTTAGACCCAGCACATCCAACTTTGATGTGGGAGAAAATTGTTATCCTTTCAGTCTTTTTTGAGAAAAAAAATGAGGCAGGAGATTGGACCAAGAAGGCAGAACATAAACATTAAACGAAATGACAGGAAGAAAAAGGAACAAGGCAGAAGCAAAGAGAGGGGGATAGAAAAGAGGGAATTCCTATCCAGCACAGAATTTCCAGAATGTAGGGTGGTATTTATATTGATAGGCCCCTGGCATCTACAAGGTGGAGGGGGGAGGGGGGGGGGGGGAGTCCTTTACAAATGGGTTCCTATTACAAAATGATGGTGCTCTGTCTACTGATGGAAGATAGTTGTGTCGTCATTGAGAAAGGACTGTCGACATGGGCACCCCAGAATCTTATTTATCATGTACTCTTTTATATCAAAGATAATGGAATAAGCACTCATGTGCATTTTTTTACATTCAGTCCCCGTGTGTATGCAGTTTTATAAATATTGTCATCTGTTCCCACCATCACACAATTGCGTACTCTTATGGAAAGCAAAAACAGGATTTAACATGTGCGCAAGATGTTCTTCGTGCGTCTGCACACGGGGCCTAGGTTTATAGTCTCATCCGAAGGACTTTTGGGGAGAGTGAAGTCAACACTGATGTTAACTCCAGGGGAAAAATCCCGCTCGAACGGGAATCGAACTCGGGTCGTCAAATTGCGAACACGATGTTCTGACCACTAGGCTATTCCGTCCCCCTGAGTGTGAATAGAATAGGGTAATGAGGTAGTGCAGTAGTCAAAGAACCCGTGGCCCAGGGTCAAAGTCTGCAAGAATCTGTCGTGGTTGCCTAATAGAGAAATGAACGTCTCGCTGGTCTTGGTGTAGGGACTTACAGGGATGCAGAATTCACTTACCTTCATAGAAGCACAACCGCTCTTTTCGGACTTTGTCTGTCTGTCTGTTTGTCTGTGTGTGTGTGTGTGTGTGTGTGTGTGTATGTGTGTGTGTGTGTGTGTGTGTGTGTGTGTGTGGTGTGTGTTGTGTATGTGTGTGTGTGTCTGTGTGTGTCTGTGTGTCTGTGTGTGTTTGTGTGTGTCTGTGTGTGTCTGTGTGTGTGTCTGTGTGGCTGTGTGTCTCTGTGTGTGTCTGTCTGTACGCATGTATGTATGTATGTATGTATGTATGTATGTATGTATGTATGTATGTATGTATGTATGTATGTATGTATGTATGTATGTATGTATGTATGTATGTATGTATGTATGTATGCATGTATGTATGTATGCATGTATGCATGTATGCATGTATGCATGTATGTATGTATGTATGTATGTATGTATGTATGTATGTATGTATGTATGTATGTATGTATGTATGTATGTATGTATGTATGTATGTATGTATGTATGTATGTATGTATGTATATCCTCTGATCCCTCTGATCTGTCTCTGCTTTTCTTTTTCCTTCATACTATCTCTGCCTTTCTCTCCTTTAATGCCTGTGTGTGTTTCCTTCTATGTATGTGTACATGTTTATCTGGCTGGCTGTCTATACATCTATATTTGTCGGTGCCTACCTTCCTGTTGCTGTGTACGGATGGGGAGAGCGGGAGTGTGTTTCTGTCTACATCTGTTTCTATTTTTGCCTGTCACTCTTTTTCTATGTGTTTCTGTTTCTCTGTCTTTGTCTGTCCAGTTGTCTGCCTGTTTGTCTGTCTGTCTGTTTGTCTGTCTGTCTGTCTGTCTGTCTGTCTGTCTGTCTGTCTCTCTCTTTCCCTCTACCCCCCTCTATCTCTTCCCCCTCTCTCTCTCTGACCCTCACATTTCCCATGCACACACACACACACACACACACACACACACACACACACACACACACACACACACACACACACTGACACACACTGACACACGATAACACACCCCACCCACTACACTACTAAGGACGTGTCATGTTCCCCATCATATTCACAGAGCTCATGTTCCCTCCTCTTTCCCCACCTCAAGCAAACAGCAGACGACCAAAGACTCCTTTTTCCAGCAGTAACGAAGTCCCTATGACTGCAGACAGAAAGGCCAGTGCAGTGTGCATGGAGGTATGGGGTGGGGGTGGGGGGGAGATGGAAGGGGGTCTAATGGATATGTGGTGCCAGGCAAAATGACAGGGACAGACGTGGTGCAGGACTAAAGACAATTTAGAAACTTTGCAGGTTTCTGTTTTCCCTCAAGGCACCAGTCTGATAACATAAATGTTTTGTGTGTGTCCCATGTAGAGAGATAGAGAGAGATGGGGGAATAGAGAGATACAGATAGAGGCAGGGAGAGAAAGGGAGAGACAGACAGACAGACAGACTGACAGACAAAGATGAAGACATGTGGAGAGAGAGAGAGAAAGAGGAGGGAGGGAGGGAGGAGAGAGAGAGAGAGAGAGAGAGAGAGAGAGAGAGAGAGAGAGAGAGAGAGAGAGAGAGAGAGAGAGAGAGAGAGAGAGAGAGAGAGAGAGAGAGAGAGAGAGAGAGAGAGACAGAGACAGAGACAAGAGACAGAGAGACAGAGAGACAGAGAGAGAGAGAGAGAGAGAGAGAGGGAGAGAGAGAGAGAGAGAGAGAGAGAGAGAGAGAGAGAGAGAGAGAGAGAGAGAGAGAGAGAGAGAGAGAGAGAGAACTGAACACTGAAATGATTTATTGCACTTAGGCCTTTGGCCACAATACATATTAAAGGGAAGAAAAAAAAATGATGAGGAAAATGAAATTCCACTTCACGTAATCTTTTAAAAGACCTTGCCATAATTATACACCTTGGCATGTACCCAAAAATAAACTCCTAAAAATGCATATTCCAAAATTACCAAAAAAATGTGCTGACTTAAACCAACAATCCAAACAGATCTTAGCTTAAGGTTACATAACAAAACACTGCTCAAAGCACAACTTGGACCAAACTTAAAAAATAAAGTTATACCTGACAATGTCAACACAAGCATTCAAAACACAAACATCAAATGCAGCGTACATCTTATTGCTGGAATCCTTCACAAGCTATAGAATTTTCAGAGCAATTAGTGGTAAGAAACTCGCGTAGAGCATGGCAGCAGATAGTCCTCAGTAGAGAAACCCCATTCAGACAAGCGTTTCGGGCCGTTTATGTAGGAGAGAGAGAGAGAGAGAGAGAGAGAGAGAGAGAGAGAGAGAGAGAGAGAGAGAGAGAGAGAGAGAGAGAGAGAGAGAGAGAGAGAGGAGAGAGAGAGAGAGAGAAACAGAGACAGAGACAGAGAGACAGAGAGAGACAGAGACAGGCAGACAGATAAGCAGACAACCGGACAGACAAAGACAGATACTATAGATTACAAAACTGTGCCTACTGAATATAGTTACGTCAGTCTTAGGGTAACACGATGTAAACAGAGTGCTGTGTGCAAAAATACTGAATTACATTGCGCTCGTTCATGACATGCAACACGTAGTGAGAGAGAGAGACTGAAGACTGAAGACTGAAGACTGAAGACTGAAATGATTTAATGACGTAAGCCTACAGCTCTTATCAAAGCACCAAAAATCGCCCCCCCCCCCTTCCCTACACACAAAGATGCACAAACACACCACACACACCCATTACAACATAAATCTAGGCATACATCACATAGCCT
Organism: Stramonita haemastoma; assembly: GCA_030674155.1. Taxonomy (NCBI): domain Eukaryota; kingdom Metazoa; phylum Mollusca; class Gastropoda; order Neogastropoda; family Muricidae; genus Stramonita; species Stramonita haemastoma. The sequence goes on from CM060330.1 coordinate 27,248,045, forward strand.
ACTGCAATAACTATGATCTCGCTGGCAGTATATGAATGGAAGAGGCCACCAACCCAATTCTTCATAACATAATATTGTATCTGCTAAGGTCTTCAATCGAAAATATTAATTTGACATTATCAACCATAGTCTTTATACAACTGCAGCCATATAATGCTTTTACTGTATGGTACATCTGCGTTTCAAACCATGATAGATGTATCTAGCAACATTATATAAATGTTCGGTGTCACTTAAAATGCCCAAGGATTTCTTTCCAAATTTCTTCTCATTGACAAATGACAAATATTTCTGTCTCAAATCCTCCGTAGCTTTACACATAAACAAAAAATGTACCTCATCTTCCAATCGACACTTACACATGGGACAGGACAGGTTCGGGATGAGGTCATTTGTGAAACGTTGCTTATGAATATTGATGTCAGATATACCAAGCCTGAAACGAATCAAAGAGTCTCGAATCTTTTTGTTTTTTATACAGTCGAAATATGGTTCAATAGATAAATCTGTTCTAAACAATCTATACACAGAATATCTGCCACGCTCCATGATTCGCTCATGGCATCCTTGCTTCCAGCAATCAGACAAACGTTCTTTATACACACGTAGAAACCATTTCACATGTTCCACCCCCTGATTTAGCCAAACAAAACCAAATCCAAAGATACACAAATTCTTTTCAACATCTGAGACCCAGTTGCCCTTGCGATTATCGTTAATATTAAGGAGCATGTTGTAGGCCTTTCGTGGCAGTCTTTCATTTTCCATTCTAGTGAGACGGATCCAGAATCGAATTGTACTTACTTTTGCATCTATCCATATAGGTTGTCTACCAGTTTCACTATAGACCATGTCATTAGGTGTTTTAGACGAAACATTCAGTAGCTTTTTAAGCATAAACAAATGTACTGTTTCGATACAGCGTTCGTTTTGTGTTCCCCATAGCTCAGACCCATAAAGAAGCATAGGTTTTATTTGGGAGTCAAATAATTTGAACACAATAGGTGGTGTAATTTCACCTAGGGCCCACATACTTTTAAAAATTTCAATGACTCCTGCCTTACCTTTTGCAATTGTTTATTCAGTGAATGTGAAAAGGACAGTCGAGTACTAAGCCATATCCCCAGGTAGTTATATGCGTTAACAATTTTCATTTCTTTGTTCTTGTATAACCATCTTTCCCGGCTGGCAATGTAGCCACCATTTCTGAAGACAACAATATTTGACTTTTCTAGATTTACTGTGAGTTCAAGTTTATCTGCATTATCTGCTAGCAAGTTCAACTGATGTTGGAGACCTACAGGTGTAAATGAAATGAGTGCAACGTCATCTGCAAACAGTAAGATGATTAGTTCATAAACATCTGGAAACATTTGGGCACCGTGCTTTCCCTTGTTAAGAACATCCTCAGCTAATTCGTTTATAAGTAGTGAAAATAGTAAAGGGCTGGTTATTTCCCCTTGCTTTAGGCCCTTCTGCGAATACAGAAAATCAGTCACACCTTCACCATTACTACACCTGATACGATATTTCACAATCTGGTACATGCTCTGGATTGCATAAAACATTCTACCACTGAGACCATGTTTTAGGAGAATAGGCCAAAGCTTTGCATGCGAAATGAAGTCAAATGCTTTTTTAAAATCAATAAAAGCAACATACAGCTTTTTGTTCTGTGCAAGGAATTTTTGGATAACTGCAAAAAGAGTAAATACATGATCGATTGTAGAGTGGTCCTTTCTAAAACCTGCTTGTTCTTCCCCTATACTTTCATTCTCTTCTATCCATGTAACCAGGCGCTTATTAAGTACATAGCTGTACAACTTACTACATATATTTAAAAGGGATATTCCCCGATAATTATTTGGTTCATTTATGTTTCCCTTTTTATGGAGTGGC
>CM060330.1:27254943-27262443 GCA_030674155.1 Stramonita haemastoma
ATAGACGTCAACCTCTTTCCGATTTAAAGGCTACAAAACTCTAACTGCTTTTCTGTTTTGGGGGATAGCAAGAACGAAGAGAATCGATGATATGAGCAATGAAAAAGGACGTGCTGCCTTCACTGGGCTACAAAAGAATGTCAATCTTCATAAACGAAAATTGCAACGCTACATCCAATCTCATATTGTCAAAGAAAGTTGTTTTGTTTGAATGCGCTTCTCACTCAAAAGAGTTGACATAATATATGATGTAATCCTTTCTTGCCACATTATTTGTTATGTAAGTGCAAAAGTGAAAAACCGTGAGTTCAGAAAGTTCCCCCCAAAACCTATTTTTGAGTGGACAAACACATCACATTGCATTTTGACAAGGCACGCTAAATTTGTTAAACTAAAGCGCCATTACAATATACCGACTCACAAGCAGTAGATGATAACCTGAAAAACATCAGCATGTTCTTGACTATGTACATGGACACTGTAGCATCCCTGGGTAAGATGTAAAGGTGTGGTTGTTCGGGGTTTTCTATAATTAAGTTACAATAATAACAGACTTCTGTTACCCTTGTCATCATTGGCAAACCTTTTGATTTTGTTAATTGCTGTCCCGGGCGATCTGAGATGGAGCATAGAACAAAAAATCATATGACGTTGTGTGACTCTTTTTTATTTTTTATTTTTTTACTCCTAGCTTTCTTTCTTTCTTTATGTTTCTATCAGTTTCATTTAAGATAATATTCAAAATTTACGAAATCAAACGGCTACCTGACTCACTCTATGCCAACAACAAAACACCCATTCTTGTGTGGGTTCTGACTGCATTTCATTAACTCATTTCAGAGTTCTCTGTTATTGTTTTACTCTCAGTTTCTTCATGTATCGAAAAAGGTTTTTGAAGTAACTGAATTTAATGATTTTGTATGTGTGTGGCCCCTTTTTCTTTTAGTGAGAAAGGTTATGCGCTGAGAGCACTTTCCGACATCATTAGACGCTTTTCGGATATATCAGAAGTGGCATTTTAGTATATAATCTAGCCTACAAACCCACTCATAAAGGACTATAGAGGAAGCTGATTTCTTGTATGAAGTAGTGCATCAAAAAGTTATTTTACAAACAGATGTTTAATATCCATCCCATATTCCATTTTCAGTGACCAGACTTTGAAATGGAGTCGACAGCAAAAAACAAATAAACTCTGTATGAATGCGTTCGCTGTCTACATGTTAGTGAAAGTAAAGCCCCAAAGCCTACTTATGGCTGGTATGGCGTCCACATTTTAGTGAGAGTATTTATTTATTTATTTATATATTCTTTTATATCGAGGATAATGGAATAAGCACTCGTGTGCTTTTTTACATCAAGTCCCCGTGTGTATGCAGTTTTTTTTTGTTAAATCTTGTCATCTGGTCCCACCGGCACACAATGGCCTACTCTTACGAAAAGCGGAACATGATTCAATGTGTGCGCTAGGTGTTCTGCGTGCGTTCGAACACGGGGCCTGGGTTTATAGTCTCGTCCGAAGGACTTTTGGGGAGAGTGGAGTCAGCACTGATGTTAACTCCATGGATCCAGGGTAAAAATCCCCTCGCACGGGAATCAAACCCGGGTCGTCAAATTACAGGCACAATGTTCTGACCTCTAGCCTATCCTGTTCCCCTGAGAGTAGAGATACCAAGCCTTTTTCTGGCTGGTTTTGGTGTCTAAGAATGTCAAGACACTGAACCTCTTTTTGGCTGATTTGTTGTCTAAAATATAATGGTGCTAAAACTTCTTCTGGCTGATTTTTTGTCTAAAAATATAAAGGTACTAAACCTTCTTCTGGCTAGTTCGTTGTCTAAAGGTATAAAGATACTACGCCTCCTTCTAGCTAGTTCGTTGTCTAAAAATATAAAGGCACTAAGCCTTCTTCTGGCTGGTTTCTTGTCTACAGGTGTTTGGTGAGAGTAAAGGTATGAACCTTTTTTTTTTAGATGTGGGACTCTGGGATAGTTTCGGTAGCTAGTGAAATAGGCAGTGGGGAGGGGGGGGGGGGGGGAGAGGAGCATAATCGCTTCGTGGTCTGACTGGAATTGTAGACATATGTTTGAGACTTCCTCGATTTGTGCAAGATGTTTTCTCCTGGACTTACCATTTTCACTAACCCCACTACTAATAAAGCCCAGTATAGTTTTCAATCGAGGTCTTGTGCACAGAAACGCATGCATATCATCGTGCACGCATAATGTTAACATTATCATCTACCGTTCATAAAAGAGTAGACCTCTGATGGTCAGTAGGATGGATGGCATCAACGTACATACCCAGCATATAGTCTGCCCTGCATCCTGCTAGGTGCTGGTCTCCACCAGTTTCAGTCTGTACTGTGTCCACAAGACGCTGACTGAAATGTTCAGTGCAGTGTTCCAGCCACTAGACAGAGTGTTGAGGAAACGATCATGCCCAGTTTTAAACCAGCCCAAAGTGGGTACAGGATGGAGAAGTGGTCAGAGCGCTCGCTTTCCCCAGTCAGGTTAAGTAGCGTCGAGCGTGGTTACCATTTGGATAGGAGACCGTTCGCATGCCTTGGCTTCAGTACAGTGCCCCCCAGTTCACCCAGCTGTAAATGGGTACCTGCCCTCTTTAGGGTCATGGAAGGTAAAGCAGCTAGGGAGAGGAGATGGGCGCCGCCCTCAATATACTGGCCCGTAGAGAAGCTGAGGTCTCTGGTGCCTCTATCCCCTACGACCGCCTAGCAGCACTCTGCAGCAAAGCATGTCTGTATTCAATATCATTGAGGGGGGGGGGGGGGGGGGGGGGGGGCAGCTAGTAATTCATCTAATCAGTTTTTGGGTGATAGCTTTGCATTTTGAATTTGTTGTAGGACAGAAGTAATCAGTTGTTGATCATCCTTTGTTTGCGTGTTGACAATCGACATCAATAGCTTTCAGCACCGTGATTTGTTTTGTCTCCTAGCTGATGCTTTGTTTGTCTGTTTAGTGTTTTTTGTGTGGTTGTTTGCTTGATGGTTTGTTTGGTTGATTCGTTGTTTATAAGCATGGTACTTTTGTGTAATGCTTTTTGTTTCTTTTCTTTTACTTTTCAGCAACATTTGTGATATAACATTTTTGTGGATGTAGTTGTAGCTTATGAGTAAAATCAGAAGAAGATCTGACTCTAAAGAACTACGAGATTATTCTAAAGTATTTTAGGTCATCTAGGGCTGATTGATTGTGTTGTAAAATGAGACTAGTTTAAAGTCGTTCATTAGCCTGCTTGTATTTTGTCCAAACAAAAAAGAACAACTTGCTGACTGAAGAATAGCACAAATGCTTTACGATAATGTTATTTTATTAGTACAGCTCTTATTGATGTGTATATCACAATGCTGAAATAGTTTGTGTTTTGCCATTATTATCTGACCCATAAAAGAAAGGTTTTGATTGATTATAAACATGAAGAAAACATAATTGTTAAATTTTATTGAAAAATACGTTCGTAACAGTACACAGGCGTGAATGGTTCCCGGAATCGTCTTAAAAAAACAAAATGTAATAGTGTAGTCATTAACCTGCTTCAAACCACTGACCATCAAAACACCCAAACAACCAACCAGCCAACCAACCAACCAGCCAACCAACCAACCAATCAAACAAACAAACAAACAAAACAAAAGCAAAAAAAAATGGCAAAACCCCAAAAGCAAAGAAAAGAAACAAACCACAAAAACAAACAAATAAACAAAAGCTAGGAAGCAAAAATAGAAATAATCCCAGCTAAGGTTCAACAGAGGCAAAGAGTGGAGGCAGGGGATTTATTAGGAAGAGATGTGGGGCTGCAAGCGTTATTGATTCCCCGAAATGTCTACAAAAAGTGTGAGAGCTTTTGTTTACGAAAAGAAAAGACCTTGTCTTTTGTGAATAAACTCTTATGCAAGAGTTTTTGTCCCATGGCTGTTTTGATTGAAAATGTGTTGATGATGGTGACGATTATGATGATGGTAACGACGATCATGATAGGGGCAAACGATAAATATCACAACAATTACGGCGACAAAGATGACAGCAATGACGACGACAATAACAATAACACTACTACTACTACTACTACTACTACTACTACTACTACTACTACTACTACTACTACTACTACTACTATACTACTACTACTACTACTACTACTACCACCCACCACCACCACCACCACCACCACCACCACTACTACTACTACTACTACTACTACTACTACTACTACTACTACTACTACTACTACTACTACTACTACTACTACTACTACTACTACTACTACTACTAATGACAATGATGATGATGATGATGGCGATGGTGTTATCACCATCATGATTATGATGATGATCATCATTATCATCATCATCATGAGAAGAACGAGGAGAAAAAGAAGAGGAAACAAAAGAACAACGACGACGACGACAACGACAATGAAGTGTACATTATTGTTTAGCTAGTCCTGTTTTTTTTTCTTTTCTTTGTTTTTCTGTTAATTCGCTGTTTTTGGTTTCGTTTTTTGTTGTTGTTTTTTTCTTGGGGGGGGGGGGGGGGTGCATTTCTGTCCATTGCTGTGATTAATTCTACATCTGCAGTCGCTATTTTTTTTTTTTAATCGTGATTATTATTATACCCATCGTGACTTTAAAAATGTCACGCAAAATAAAGAATAAAAACGAAATTGGCTGTTCAGATGTTGACAGCAACAATGACAATGACGACGGAGATGATACTGAGGTGGTGACTGCGTTTAAATCGATAATAGTTCTACACTTAGATAGCAGGCAGAGGGTAGATGTGGTTAATTAGTAAGTTCATTTCTGTTGTCGGCTACACAGCTGCCTGTCCAGTACAGTTTGTCGCCACATGCCATTTGTCAGTGGTCCTCTACCAGGGGACACAATTAGTAGCTGGTTAGACAGTAACAGTGTAGGGTGGCCAATATTTCAGCTGGTAGTGGATGGTGAGTTCGATGATGATGATGATGATGATGATGTGTGTGTGTGTGTGTGTTGTGTGTGTGTGTGTGTGTGTGTGTGTGTGTGTGTGTGTGTGTGTGTGTGTGTGTGTGTGTGTGTGTGTGTGTGTGTGTGTGCACTTTCATTTAATGTCTATGTCTATTTCATTTAATGTATATATATATATATATATATATATATATATGTGTGTGTGTGTGTGTGTATACATATATATGTATACATTGTATATATTTATATAAATCATGTTTGTGTGTGTGCCTGCGTACATACGTACTTGTGTGCATGCGTGCGTGCGTACGTGTGTGAGTGTGTGTGTGTGTGTGCGTGTGCACGCGCATGCGCGCGCGCGCGTGAACGCGTTTCCTTGGTGATGGAGAGAACGTGATTACAGGAGTATCTGTGCTTGGAGCTAACAGCGTTAGCGATGACAGAGAGCATTGAAGACACATCAATTAGCGCATGAGCCGACCTCCGGGGTCATTCATTGGATTGTTAACGTCCAGGAGAGCAGAGGGGGGGGGGGGGGGGGACACAATCCCTGAGGAGGTGGTCATAGCAGTGACAGATGACCGCTTCATGGTATGGTCATTTTCATACCTCGGTATAGACCTATGGCTGTGTCCAAACTCTTTTCTCTTCACCCAGGAGGAATTTTTTTGTTTCCGTTGTTTCCTCTTTCTTTTTTCTTTTGCAATTTGTCTAATCATATTATGAGCTATGCTGCTTGGTGGTGTCTTAGCGTGAGGTTTTTTTTTTTAATGTAAAACCATCCCCGAAGTCGGGGTATGGTTACCTTTATCATGGAAAAAAAAACACGATCGCAAACGCAAAATGTCACTATTGGTGAACCTCAAAGCTTTAGCTGAGGAACTAAAAAATCATGTAAAACCATGCCGACTTTCAAACACCAACGTGACAATATTTGATAATTGGTTGGTTAGGTGATGGGGCTTTTTTGTTTGTTTGTTTTTTTTTTTATTAGAGGAGTGTTTTTCTTTGGGGGGTGGGGGGTGTTAGTGATTTGGTTTGATTCGGGTTTAAGGCACACGTTAAAACCGTGTTCCGCCTTTTGGAAGATCAGGCCATTGTGTGCCGTTAGGAGCGGATGACAACAACAACAAAAAATACAACTAGCATGCACACAGGTGTCGTGTTTAGACATCATCCCTGAGGAAAAATCAGGGTGTTGGAGTCACCAGGGCGGTTTGAGCCTGTAGGCTTATAATTATGGCAACGTTCTGGCGGCTCTTGCGACGGCACTGAAACCATTCGTATGGGTGATTGTCTTTCCAATGTACCATTCCAGCGACGTGAAGACTTTTCACCTTTACCTTTACCCTAGTTTTAGCTTTTGTGTGCACACAATTCTTTCTTATTTGGTGGGTGTGTATGTGTGTATTTTTGTGTGTGCTGTCTTCCTTTCAGTGATACAGGTTTTGGAGTCTTTGTGGTGTGGGCTTCAGAAAAAATGTTAACCTCACTTGTAAATTTAAAAGCAATATATCTGACTGTAATAACCATAGTAGTGATAACAGTCACCCTTCCTCTCCCCCTCTCATATACGAAGAAGTTTTTTTCTGCTAAACTCAACATTGTTCCATCAGCAAGTTTAGGCACAGTATGTGCCAGTCTTCACAAACTTCCAGGAGAAATGCATGCCATCAAATCAACAATTCTAGGTCTGGAAAAAAAGCCCTCTGACTGATTTTGAATCAGAAGGTGAGAAAAAAAGTATATAAAAATAATTTTTAAAAAACTTCACTATCATCTTACTCCCCAGAGAAGAACAACAGATATCTCTTATCCCCTGTTTGATTTTGTTGGCCAAAAAACTCAAACGAGGAGAAAAGAAAAACAAAACGAAAGGGAGAGGACCCATCTTTTGACCGCTTTGCTCCATTTTCTGCTGCACTTGAAGCCACAACAGGGGACGCCACCCTAACCCCCCTTCCCCCTCCCCCCCTTTCCATTCAAGTTAGCAGACCTACTGAGGCACTGCGGCAAAAATCCAGAGGATGCCAGGCTTAAGGTCATGCTGGCCAAGTACCGCTTTAATTCCACAAACCTGCCTTTCTTTGGGAGTGCCACCCACACAGCAGGAAGTCAGGTCAGCACTAATGCCTTCGGCAAAATCAGCGGATGCTCGGCCCTGAAATACACAATGGACCCTGCGCATGCACCAACAGTTCTCGTGCACTGCAGTGACCTTTATAGTGCAGGTCAGCAAGGACATAAGGAAACCTGAGCAGCTACAGACACCAAAGCCAATGTCGTTGAATGTCCGGCAAAGCTGACAAACGCACTCGGCCTTACAGGGTATGCTACCTTTGAACACTCTCACTCAGAAGAAGAGAAACACATACCATGCCTCTAGCTCTCTAAAGAGTGTACAGAGGTGTGTACAGTGCACATGAGTATGGGCTGTGAAGGGCACTGGTCTGTCACAGCTGTCCCTTCAGAGTTCATTGACAAACCGATTTTATCTTATAGTTCTTTGACAATTCGATTCTCTCTTAAAGTTC
>CM060330.1:27267443-27277443 GCA_030674155.1 Stramonita haemastoma
GCCGGTAGGAGCGGATGACAAAATTATAAAAACTAGCATGCACACAGGTGTCATGTTTAGACACCATCCCTAGGAAAAATCGGCGAGTTGGAGTCCCAGGGCGGCTCGGGGCTGTATATGGCAACGTTCTGATGGCTCCTGCGACGGTACTGGAACAATTCGTATCGGTCATTGCCTTTCCAATGGATCATTCCAGTGGCGTGGAGAGGGGGGTCTGCTGCATGGGTAACAGCTTACCCTCCATAGTTACTTACCAAGTCTTTGCACTCTTAAGACTAGAGCGCAACTCCATAGTCTTCCGAGACTGATGGGTGCCTACTACTACTACTATTTATGTATGCATGTACGTGTACGTATGTACGTATGTACGTATGTACGTATGTACGTATGTACGTATGTACGTACGTATGTATGTATGTATGTATGTATGTATGTATGTATGTATGTATGTATGTATGTATGTATGTATGTATGTATGTATGTATGTATGTATGTATGTATGTATGTATGTATGTATGTATGTATGTATGTATGTATACATAATTATATGAATTGAAAGTGGACATGGTCCGAATGAAGCATACATGCCTGTATTTACTTTATCTGGGCTTGTAATTTCTTTTTTTCTGCCCCTATTGAATCAGCGCCACTTTATCGAGTGTTCAGCTGAACAAGAACACGCCAATAAGTCATTATGCATTTGAACTGGGAAAACAGATGGGTGTGTATGTGAGAGAGAGAGGAATGTGTGTACGTGTGTGTATGTGTGTGTGTGTGTCTGTCTATCTTTATGTCTGTGTGTCTCTGTGTGTCTTTGTGCATCTGTGTGTCTCTACGGGACGTTTTCCTATGTCTGTGTATGTTTGTATCTGTTTGCTCGTGTACCTGTATACTCATTGCAAAATGTGTCTGTTGAAGTTTTGGTGATATTCAAACCATCGCAACCATTCACTTTTCCTTTCCTCCTTCCCGTGGTGCTCCTCTCACCAAGTGCTGCTATCAGGTCGGAGGGTGTAGTGATATGTATGCGCCTCACAAGCCATAGAGTCATTTATCTATTCTTTTCATTTTCCTTATCGGCCGTTACTGCTTTCTTTCTGCTTTCTCCTTTAATTAGTCTGTCACTTCTGTTTCTGTTGCCTTTGTTTTGTCTTTCCGCTGATTAATCTTCTTTCTGCGGCACTTACACACATTGTATTTCCGTCTGCCTGCTTCTTTGTTTCAAAAGTGATTAATTATTTTTGTCTTTCTATCGTCTGCTTAGTAATGCTATTTTTCCATTTGCAATTCTCTCTTTGATTTGTGTTTGTTTGTTTGTTGGTTGGGATTTTTCCGGGGATGGTGGGGGTGGTCAGAGGTGGGAGCTGTCTTTCTTCTCTCCCCTTTCTCTTGATTAGCTTTGCATTTCGGTTGCTCCCTTTTCAATCCATTCTTCTTTCAATTCCTCATCTTTGGAAAGACAGCGCTTTGTATTCTGAGCTTGTAGTCTCTTTTTCCACCTTTGTTCTGTTCTTTGTCCGCCTAAACTGCCCTTTCTCTCATTGCATTTTTATCTTTTGTTGTCTCTGGTTATCTCTCTGTCTGTCTGTTCCTCTGGAGTGTATTGTGTATTCATATACAAGTGCATGGAGATTTGCTGGTTTTCCCTTGTAGCTTTCTTTGATGTTTTTTTTTTCTTACTGGTTTTTCCCTTGTTTATTTGGTTGTTGTTTTTTTGTTTCGTTAGTTATCCTTTGATGATTTTCATTGTTTGTTTTTTTCTTCTTTTTTTGTTTATGTTTGTGATTTTTTTTGGCTTTAACTTGTAAACTGTGTAGCGGTTGAATAAATAAAGTGTTTGTGCATACAATTTTAGGCTAAGATAACGCGTGGGACACACAACCTTAAGTAAAGATAAATTGTTGGTTGAACACACAACCCTAAGAAAAGATAACGTGCCTAACCACACAGCTCTAAGAAAAGATAAACTTTGGTCCCACGATTCTAATACGAAATGAAACACTGGACTCACGACGCTAGGAATTCTAAATTTCTTATTTCCAATGTTTGCAGCAGATGGGAGAAAAAGACCTGAGGATGTTAAGATTTCAATGTCACCTCATTAGCAGACCTGACAGTGCCTGGCTTCAGTCATGTGAATACATAAACAGAAAGTTGAGTAGGAGTGTGATTTCCTGTAAGCTTTCATGAAATATTGTAAGCTTTTCTTGGTTGCAGAAACATGAACATGTAAACATATTCAGAGTGCACCCAAGGTTTCTATAGTTTATTTGGTTGTGGGCTAGTCAAGTGCATCATTTGTGATGTAGGGTGTATAGGATACTTCACATGCAGATCAGCTTTCTAAAGAGGCTGAAAATTGAAGAATTGAAATGCATCAGTTTATTCTCTCTTTTTATCAATATTCAAGTCTGTTTATGTGATTTTCTTTTATTCTATTTTTCTTCCTTATCGTTCAGTTCATTTCATTTTGATGTATGTTTTGTTTATTCACTGTATTGATATATTTGATTAGTGATTTTACTTATTCATTGACTCGTTTATTTATTCTCTTTAGTTATTCTCTTATTGTAAGATTGCTTGCTTTTGTCAATGTATGGACAGCTCTTATTGCATACCTCCTGATCTGCATACCCAATAAACAATTACGTCATTGAACCTGCATTCCCCAAGGGGAGTCATCCAAGAGGAAAGTGTCCGTGTCACTGAGAGTTGTGTTTTCTTCCATGACAGATCAGTCACGATCTCTCTCAGCTCAAACACTTTGCTTTTTGCTTTTTTGTGTTTTTGTTTGCTTGAGAAGAGGCTTGGGAAAGGAAAAGCTGATGTAGGGGCTGTACGGCTACAAAAGCAAACAGTTGTGTGTGTTCAGAGTTTTTATAGCATCCATGTTTCTCATGTGGGAAGAGGAAAGAATTGGCATTGTTAAAGGTTGTGTGTTTGGTTCCTTATCATTGACATCCAATATGGCTTTTTGACGAGTCATAACATCTTTTCTTGTTGGCATGTCAGTGTCATGAAAACCAAATAACATCAACAACAAATAGTCATAAAACAAGGCCCCTAACAGCTTGATAAACAACAGCCACAGCAATAAGGAAAGCAACAACTCAGCAAATAAACCTCTGTGAAAGGATTAGCCACTAGCTTTCCATGCTTAACAGTCGAGTCGTGAGGCTGTCATGCACTTTCGGCACTACAATGTAGGGGTGAGTTGGTGGTTGAGCTTTAAGGCCAAGAGATTTGTGGGGAATGTTTGGACACATAATCCTAAGATGAAACAAGGTTTTGAACACACAATCCATAGAAAAGATCAAGTGTGGGACACACAAACTCATGAGATAATTAGTGTTGGACACATAATCCAAAGAAGACATACAGTATGGGACACACAAACTTAGGATGATCAGAAGTGTTGGACACACAATTCTAAGAAAAGACAGTCTTGGACACATCATTCTTAAAAGAGATAAGACGTTAACCCCTAAATGTTCAGAATTCTAAATTTCTTATTTCCAAACTTTTCAGCAGATGGGAGAGTAAGGTTGAAGATGTTTAGACTTCAATGTCACCTCATTAGCAGACCTGCCAGTGCTTGGACTTCAGTCATGTGGATGCATAAACAGAAAGTTTAGTAAGAGTGTGATTTCATGTAGGCTTTCGTGTAATATTGTAACCTGTTTTGGTTGCAGAAACTTGAACATATTCAGAGAGCACCCAAGGTGTCAATAAATCATTTGGTTGTGCACTAACCAAGTGCATAAATTAGTATGTAGGGTGTATAGGATACTACACATGCAGAGAACCTTTCTGAAGAAGCCGAAAATTGAATAATCAAAATGTATCAGTTTCTCCCGTCTTTCTGCTAGCATTTATAATGCGTACCTTAGTGGTTCTTTTTATAATTAATTTTACATCCCTTTATGCCAGCTTATTTCAATTTGATGATTTTTGTTTTATTTATTTATTTCATTCATGCATTTATTAGTTCATTTTATCATCTATTGACTCCGTTAACCATACATATATTGACTATTTATTTATTTATCTATCTATTTACTTATTATCTATTTATTGTTTTCTTCATTGTAAAGTTGCTTGCTTTTGTCAATGTATGGATAGCTCTCATTGCGCACTTCCTGATACGCATACCCAATAAACAATTACGTCCTTGAACCTGCACTTCCAAAGGGAAGTCATCCAAGAGGAAAGTGTTCATTTCATCAAAGGTTGTGTTTACTTCCATGACAGATCAGTCACGATCTCTCTCCATCCAAACTTTTGTTTTCTTTTTGTTGTTTTTTCTCTGTTCCAGAAGACGGTTGGTGTATAGGACCATTTAGGCTACAAAAGTAAACAGTTTTGTGTGTTCAGAGTTTTTACAGCATTCATTTCTCTCGTGTAGGAAGAGGACAAAATTGGCATTGTTAAAGGTTGTATTTTCGATTCCCAATAGTTGACGTCCTATACAGCTTTTTCACAACTCATCGTATCTTTTCTTGCTGGCAAGTCAGTGTAATGAAAACCAAACAACGTCAATGGCAATAGCCAACAAAAACAAGACCCCCAAACAGCTTGCTAAGCAACAGCAACGGCTACAACAAGAACAACAATGAAGCAAATAAACAACTGGGAAAGGAGCATTGTCATTGTAAAGTTCTTAGAGCATTTGCTTTCCAGGCTGAAAGGTTTGAGCTTGTCATGCCCTTCCATACCCTGAAGCTGTGAGTTGTTGATGGAGCTTAAAGGCTGGGAGACTTGGGATAAGTTTTGGGGACTCATAATCCTAAGATGAAATTAAGTTTTGAACATACAGTTCCAAGAAAATAAACAATTTGGACACACAATCCTAAGAAAATAAGTAGGAGATACAAACAACCAAAGGAGATAAAGCATTTGACACACATCCCTAAGAAAATATAATCTTTTGCAGACGGAATCGTAACAAAAGATAAACTTTGGTCACACAAATCTAATAAGAGATAACACACTGGACTCACGACCCTAGGAATTCTGAAAATCCTATTTCCAATGTTTGCAGCAGTTGGGATGGTAAGGTTAAGGATGTTAAGACTTAATTGTCACCTCATTAACAGACCTTCCAGTGCCGAACTTCAGTCATGTGAATTCATAAGCAAAAAATCAAGAAGGGGTGTGAATTTATGTAAGTTAACATGTAAATGGTGGAAGCTTTTGTTTTGGTTACAGAAGCGTGAACATATTCAGAGTGCACTCAAGATTTCATTAACTCATTTTGTTGTATGCTAGTGAAGTGCATGATTGATAATCTACCATACATAGAATACTTTACATGCAGAAAAGTTTTCTAAAGAAGCTAGAAATTGAAGAATTGAAATGCATCAGTTTATCCCGTTTTTCTGCTGACATTCAGAATGCTTATATGTTGTATTTTTTAAAATTCATTTTACTTCCCCTTTATGTCGGCTCATTTCAATTTTATGTGCTTGTTTTATTCATACATTAGTTTGTTTATTTTCTTATGCATTGACTCAATTATCTCTATATTCATTTATACTTTATTCATTTAATCTTTCCTTGAAAAGGTGTCTGCTTTTGTCATTGTATGGATGGCCCCCATTGCACACCTCCTGATTTGCATACCCTATAAACAATTACCTCATTAAACCTGTACTCCCAAAGGGGAGTCATCCAAGAGGAAAGTGCCCATGTCATTGAGAGTTGTGTTTTCTTCCACGACAGATCAGTCACGATCTCTCTCAGCTCAAATACTTTGTTTTCTTGCTTGTTGTTTTTTTGTTGTTTTTTTTCCAGAAGAAGCTTGGGGACGGAAAAGCTGGTGTACAGAAGCAGTTTGGCTACAGAAGAGAGCAGTTTTGTGTGTTCAGAGTTTTTATAGCATCTATTTCTGTGATGTAAGCAGAGGACAAAATTAGCATTGTTAAAGGTTGTATGTTCGATTCCCAATCAGTTGATGGCCAATACGGCTTTTTTACAAGTCATCGTTTTTTTCTGTGCCGGCAGGGCAGTGTGATGAAAACCAAAACAACAACAACGCCAATGGCAAAATACAAGACCCTAAGTAGCTGGATAAAACAACAACAACAACGTTAATGAAAACAACAACGAGGCAAATAAACTACCGGGGAAGGATCGGGTGCCATGGTACCGTTGTTAGCGTGTTTGCTTTCCAGGCTTCTTCTTCTTCGTCTCCATCACTGAATGCTTAAACAGATACTATTCTTGTCTTTTATGCGAGCAAAAATGCGTTGGGCTGCCTTTCAGCGCCTGACAAATCAGGCCCAGCGCAACCGACTTCGGTGTGGGAGAGAATAGTTATCTTTTCAATCTTTCTGAAAGAAAAGGCCGAAGAATGGACCAAGACGGCAGAAACTAAACAAGTAGCTGAGCAGCTATTATTTTTTTAACTGACCTGGACAGTGAAGGGAAGCCACGTTGCATACATATACCTACTATCATAGTGAACAATATTCGCGTGGGAAACAATGAATCTGTGCCCCCTGGGAGACACAGTGATCGATTAAGTTACGCAACACTCCTGGAACAGGACGATTTTGACACTTTTGGTTTACCATAGATAAGTCAGGCCCCCACACCCAGTAGCCACACCCAGTAACCCTGACAGCTCGTGTGTCCAGTGTCTGTGTCCAGTGTCTGACGCACACTGCTCGGGCGGTGTTACACTTTTCCACTGCCCCCCTAGCGCAAAAGAACTTCATAGGCCCTAACATTAACTTTGTACACTTTTCTTTTACCGTATCTATTCTTTTATCGTGAATTGATACTATTAATTTTAAAAATCAGATGCCCTGTTTGTCATAAAATCGTAAAAAAAACGAATAAAACTTCGAAATCTTTAAACTGAAGAAGTGTAACTGGGTAGCCTTTTTTTGCGTGAGCACCGTAGCGGACTTCATTCAAATGGCGATGCTACTGGTGCGAAGTAGTACGATGCTACTGATACGAAGTACGATTAGAATTGCATTGCAATATTGTTTTAATCAGTTACCATTTCACCATTTTTGTATAAGATTTTTGTAAACAGTATTTATAACTTAAGCCAACGATGCCTACAGGTGACGGTGACTTTCAGTCATCCACACTGTCTTGTTTGTGTGACTAGGCACCAGCCACTTATAGGTTAGATAACCTAGCCAAAAGTATGGTACACCATTATGATAAAAACCTCTCTCTCTCTTTATATATATATATAAATATATATATATGCGTGTGTCTTTTGGGGGGTGGGGGCGGGAGGTCTTGGGGGGGTGCTATTCTGTAACCAGGGCAAGACCCAGATGAAAAAAAAAGTATTTGAATGCTTACTCTGTTACCCTTGGAAAATATTGTTTATTGTTTTATTACTATTCTTTTTCTTCTTCTTCTTCTTCTCCTTCTTCTTCTTCTTCTTCTTCTTCTTCTTCTTCTTCTTCTTCTTCTTCTTCTCTCTCTCTCTCTCTCTCTCTCTCTCTCTCTCTCTCTCTCTCTCTCTCTTCTCTCTCTCTCTCTCTCTCTCTCTCTCTCTCTCTCTCTCTCTCTCTCTCTCTCTCTCCTCTCTCTCTCTCTCTCTCCTCTCTCTCTCTCTCTCTCGTGGCTGTTTTCTACAAGCTACAAATTTTTTCGAAGGATTATTGACGCTAGTGGCATTAAAATTACGAAATTTTCTAAAGGAAGCATTTTATCCCTGTTTCTGTTTGTGGATTTTTTCATGTGTTAACTTTTAAATACGTTTATTTTTAAAAATAATTTTTAGGGCTCGTGAAAGGAGGACTGACAGTATGTCGTGAACAGTACATAACAGCTTGTCTGCATTCACAGAAAGACAGATTAATTAATTTTATCTCTTTAATAACTACCAGCACATAGCCTTCACGTGTGTTTTTTTTTCAAAAACCTTGTGCATGCGCGTGTGGGTGCGTGCATGCGTGCGCGTGCGCGCGTGTGTGTGTTTGTGTGTGTGTGTGTGCGTGTGCGTGTGCGTGTGTGCGTGTGGCACGCAGTGTTTCTTTTGTGTATGTGTTATAGTGTGCACCTTAGACACTATAACATTTGGACTACAACCCTCTTCTTCTCCCTCCCCCCTCCTCTTCTCCTTCTCTTCAAAATGTATTACAGGCTGTTGGTACAAGGTTTTGTCTGTGTACCTGAGGTTGTGGTCTGGACTTTTTCTGTTTGATAGTAGTTGTTAATTTCATCAAGGTAAAAGCAGTTTTGATAAGGGAATTGTATTTGTGTATACAAACTGAACTTAAATTATTGATTTGGTTCAGTGAGAGTGTATGCAGTTGTTTTACACATGGAAGTTGGCTAAAATCATAAGACTTTTACTATTTAACCATGATCTGATCTCCTGCCTTCAAGCCCAGAAACCTTGCTTTGCCAATCCTTGTTCAGCTTCACTTACTGATCAGGTCCCTGCTGCAGTTGCTGACAACTTTGGTGTAGTTGCTGACAATTCTACAACCATTCCTGATGAGGTACTAGATGATGTCATTGAAAGCAGCTCAGTCGAGTTAAAGACTCCTTCAGACTTTGCACAAGAAATCCTTCATGAGACAGTCCTCATCCCTATTCCTCACAGTACTCCACAAGTGGATGCCATGCTTTTTGATGGTGCTGCTCTCATCCAAATGCTGTCGCCAAAGCTGACAACTACCTTTCAGGAGTATGTAGATGTCATTGTCTCTTGCCATACATAATGTGCCAGCTTGATGCAGTATCTCAGATTGACATTGTTTTTGATGGTTATAGGGCTGACAGCTTGGAATCTGCTACAAGGGAAAAGTGAGGTTCTGGTGTTCGAAGAAAGGTTATGGCTTCAGCACAGATCCCAAGAAACTGGCAAGGCTTTCTGCAGGTAAATGAGAACAAAAATGAACTGTTCAGGTTCATTGCAGAGACTCTTTTGGAAGAAGCAGAAGTCCATGGCAAGGTCCTTCCTTATCTGCACAAGTGCTGAGAAAACACTGTGCTCATCCAGCAAAGACACCAGCAGAATAGAACCTTGTACCCATGAGGAAGCAGACACTCGTCTCATGCTACATGTGGATGACTGTGTGAAAGATGGCCTGCAGAGAGTCTTGATCAGGACAACGGATACCAATGTAGTTGTACTTGCTGTTGCCTGTGTCCAGTTAACTGCAGTTAATGAAGTGTGGATTGCTCTTGGAGTTGGAAAACACTTTAAATATCTAGCAGCCCACATAATTGCCACTCAGCTTGGTCCAAAGTGATCCAAAGCCTTGCCAGCCTTCCATGCATTTACAGGGTGTGACAGTGTGTCCTTCTCTGGAAGAGGAAAGACTAGAGCGTGGAATACATGGGCTGCATATCCACAAGTTACTGACACCTTCCTGCTCATGATGGAACCACCAGCTACCCTGCCCATACCCAACTCAATGATGGATGTTCTTCAACGATTTGTTGTTCTATTGTATGACAGGACCAGTGAGTTGCAAAGCATCGATGAAGCCAGGAAAAGAATGTTCACAAAGGGAAGAGGCAATTGGAGAACATTCCACCCACTCTTGGTGCACTTCAGCAGCATACCTTACCTGCAGTCTACCAAAGTGGTCACATCTGGGGACAGTGTTTGGTGAAAGCACAGGACCCTCCTTGCCCTGGACTATGGGGTTGGCAGAGAGAACAGGATCATGGATGGAAACCTGTGTGGACTACACTGCCACAGGTAGAGGAAGCCTGTCAAGAACTGATCCACTGCAGCTGTAATCTGGCCTGTCGAGGATGCTGTAAATGCTTCAAAGCCAGCTTGCAGTGTACTGCCTTGTTAGCATTGTGGTGGAGGTGCTGACTGTAGAAAGGACTAGGGCACATGGCAGCATTGTCCCTTTTCCTGTAAGTCAAGGTGAGTGTGTGTGTGTCAAGTCAAGTCAAAGTCAAGTCAAAGTCAAGTCAACATTTTATTTTCAGATGGTACATTGAGTAAGCATCGATTTGCTTTTTTTCATCAAGCCATCTATGTAAGGAAAAACAACAACAA
>CM060330.1:27289943-27292443 GCA_030674155.1 Stramonita haemastoma
GTGTTCAGTGTTCAGTGTTCAGTGTTCAGTGTTCATGTTCAGTGTTTCTCTCTCTCTCTCTCTCTCTCTCCTCCTCTCTCTCTCTCTCTCGTCTCTCTCTCTCTCCTCTACTCTCATCTCTCTCTCTCTCTCTCTCTCATCTCTCTCTCCTCATCTCTCTCTCTCCTCTCTCTCTCTCTGATTGAGTCTAATATTGGGGGGACGGATAGCCTAGTGTCAGAACATGGCGCTGGCAATTTGACGACCCGAGTTTGATTCCCGTTAGAGGGGATTTTTCCCTGGAGTTAACATCAGTGCTGACTCCACTCTCCCCAAAAGTCTTTCGGATGAGACTGTAAACCGAGGTCCGTGTGCGAACGCAGGCAAAACATCTTGCGCACACGTTAAATTCTGTTTAGCTTTTCGTAAGAGTAGGCCATTGTGTGCCGGTGGGAACTGCAACTGCATACACACGGGGACTGGGTAAAAAAAACACACGAGTGCTTATCCCATTATCCTCGATATAAAAGAATAAAATAGATAATTAAAATAAATAAATAATGTACAAAATACGAAGAACAAGAAGAACAACAAAACACACACACACAAGTATAAGAGGAAGAAGAAGAAGAAGAAGAAGAAGAAGAAGAAGAAGAAGAAGAAGAAGAAGAAGAAGAAGAAGAAGAAGAAGAAGAAAGAAAAAGAACAACAACAACAACAACAACAACAACAACAACATGAACAGGAACGAAAACAAGAACAAGAGATTAACAAGCTCTTAAGGAATTCATTACCTACACACGTATGGCTGTTATAGTCATAAACAGATAGTTAAGAAGGAAAAAAAAAAACACCTACAATCTTGTTCCCAAAAATCCTCTTCTGGCACTCTTTGCAAGCTGTCTAAATCCATTTTTCGTGGACTCCACTGGATCAGGAGATGTTACTGTATGCAAGCCTGTCTTTCTTTCTTTCAATTATTCAATAAATACTGTTGTTTATTCTCTCTTTATCCTCAGAGCTGCTTACCTCGTTTGTCTTTCTTGCTGACAATTCAAACTTGTTTTCATATCTGTTATTTGTTTTTGCATGCATGTTTGTTTTGGTTTTGTGGCGATAATTTGGCTGTTGTTGTTTATTTCTTTGATTTTCTCTTTTTACTCTTTAAGTCTAGACATGACTGGTAAAATCTGGAGTTCATGCGATTTGGCGTTATTGTTTTTCTTGATTTTTTTTACAAGACAGTGTGTTTCCTGTTTGAAATGAAGGTTTAAGTTTTGCATACAAAGATGAATTACATTTTTTGGTTTACTATTTTTTGTCTCTGTTTTGTTTTGAAATATAATGGTTTTGTTAGAAACAATAAGGCTTTTCAATGAGTAAATAAACACACCAGAAACTTTGAAAACTTTTAAACATACTCTGTATCTAAGTTCTAATTTAAGCAGCTTTATCAAAGTACCTGATCGTTTTGCATGGTTCTTTTCGTTTGTCCAAGTTCAACGAAAAAGTATACTAGAACTTTGAAACAGTTTGAAAACTACGGTGTTATGTAATAAATGTAATGAGTATGTCTGAATCAGAGTGCATACATTACAGAAAGAAAAAAGTCAAGCTAAAGAGGCATTTCTCAGTTCTTGGTTAGATGAGCTTTATGTTGTAAGCTATTATGAAATGTTTTCGTAGCGGCCAATTTAAAAAAAAAATGTAACTTTACATTTTCTTGTGAATTGTGTTTGATGCCAGACAAAATCAGTCTATTAAATCAGTTACATTATGTTATGAATTTGTTTAAATAGCTACAATATTTTATTCTGATGGCAGAGTTCCATTTAAATGTCAATCAACTCCAAACGTTTTCAACATCCATAATCTGTTACATGTTTTATGTCCCCTTTCTCCATGTTGACCAATAATATAATATAATATAATATAATATAATATAATATAATATAATATAATATAATATAATATAATATAATATAATATAATGTAATGTAATGTAATGTAATGTAATGTAATGTAATGTAATGTAATATAATATAATATAATATAATATAATATAATATAATATAATATAATATAATATAATATAATATAATATAATATAATATAATATAATATAATATAATCACGATTTTAAAAGAGACATGTTACAAGAGAGCCAGTTAGAAAGAGAGAGAGAGAGAGAGAGAGAGAGAGAGAGAGAGAGAGAGAGAGAGAGAGAGAGAGAGAGAGAGAGAGAGAGAGAGAGAGAGAGAGAGAGAGAGAGAGAGAGAGAGAGGAGAGAGAGAGAGATAAAGATAGAAACACAGACAATAGCTGAAACAAAATATACAACAAAAACAGAAACATTCCGAGACAGAAACATTCAGGAGGAGAGGAAACAGAGTACAGTTACAAACCAATTTGAAACAGACGCATGGGCAAACACAAATATAAGGATAGAAATGAATAAAAGGAGAAACAGACAGAACAGAGGATACAGAGACAGAAAGCAAAAGACATGTACGCAGAAAAA
>CM060330.1:27299943-27304943 GCA_030674155.1 Stramonita haemastoma
TTGATTGAAGACCCGGGTTCGAGTCCGGTCGAGGAAATTTTCTTCCTGGAGTTAACATCAGTGCTGACTCCACTCTCCCCAAAAGTCCTTCGGATGAGACTTTAAACCGAGGCCCCGTGTGCGAACACACGCAGAACATCTTGCGCACACGTTAAATCCTGTTCCGCTTTTCGTAAGAGTAGGCCATCGTGTGCCGGTGGGAACAGATGACAATATTTACAAAACTGCATACACACGGGGACCGGATGAAAAAAAGCACATGATTGCTTATTCTGTTATCCTCGATATAAAAGAATAAATAAATAAATAAATCTCTCTCTCTCTCAGATATATATATGTGTGTGCGCGCGCGAATGCGTGCGCGCGCGCGTGTGTATGTGTATGTGTGTGTGTGTGCGTGCGTACGTGCGTGTGTTCTCTTGGGCAGACATAGACGAGAAGACAAGCAGGACATCAGAAAGATCAGACCATTAGTTCCAGATCCTGTTGTATAAGAGACTTGCTTTGCTTCTATCTCAACATCCAGAGTCTGTCTCCTCTCTCGCTCTTCCTGACTCCACGTTGTCATAGTTGTTAATTCCATATGCATTTTCTCTCTACCTGACTGTTTTGTATCTAGATTTGTGCGGATGGTTGGTGTTTGTATTACATTATGTTGTGATGTATTCTACTGAACTGTTTTGTGTTACGTTGTACTTACAACTGTGACAAGTTTGCAAGCATAAAACTTGGGTTGCTTCGTCACAGAGCAGCACCATTGTTTTTCCACCTCAGTTTCTGCATGCATTATTGTTTCCTTTACGAGAGGGGCTGCCCTTTATGTCTATTTTTTGCTGCTTCATTCTCTGTGACGTCCCTATCCTGTTGTCCCCACGCCACTCATACATTTCAATCTCTCCTCCGCAACCACACCTAGATTTGTCCTATCGTATCCTCAGGGTCAGAAGTCCACAAGGATTACATCACTGTCATTCCGTCGCGGGGCTACCAGCCAAAGGGTCCTGCGTTGTCGCTGCTGGGGCACTTTTGTGGGATTTTGTTTTACCAAACTATGTCACGGAGAAATTTAGTATCGTTGTAAATTGTCTTGTGTGTTCCTAATGCGTAAGTGTGCACATCACTTCAAGATGCGCACACGTTAAATCCTGTTCTGCTTTTCGTAAGAGTAGGCCATTGTGTGCTGGTGGGAACAGATGACATTTACAAAACTGTATACACACGGGAGAATGAATGTAAAAAAAAGCACACGAGTGCTTATTCCATTATCCTCGATATAAAAGAAAGAAAGAAAGAAAGAAAGAAAGATGCCATTTCATCAAAAAAGCTAGCACCCAAATCACTACACTTGGTCTAAAAATAGGGGGTAGGTGGCAGTTCATCTTCATGATGGGATTAAACATGTGACCTCTCACTTTCTGGATGTGCTTTAATCCACTGTGACTACTGACCCAGTGGGTGGTGTGACTCACAGGAAACAGATCCCGGCTATTGGCTTAAGTGTCTTCACTGCAACAGCAACAATGGCAAAACAATTTCAACCAAACTGCTTTGTTTGTAATCACGGAACACAACACTGCCAGTAATTGGAAATCTTAATCAGTTCTCATGTGGCTGTGATTGGAAACATTTTGCAACATTTAAATTGGTTTTCTGGCGCGCGCGCGCGCGTGTGTGTGTGTATGTGTAAATGTGTGTGCGCATGTGTGCGTGTTTGCGTGTGTGTGTGTGTATGTGTGTGTGCGCGTGCATATTTGTGTGCTTGTGTGTGTGTGTGTGTGTGTGTGTGTGTGTGTGTGTGTGTGTGTGTGTGTGTGTGTGTGTGTGTGTGTGTGCGGGCAAAAGTGAATACGTAAGATTACGAATAAAACATACTCATAAAAACAACACAGAGTGAGTGAAAGAGATAGATAAAGTGAGTGAGACAGAGAGAGAAGGAAAAAGAGAAAGAGAGAGTGAGAGAGAGAGAGAGTGGGAGAGAGTATGTGTGTGGGGAGAGAGAGAGAGAGAGAGAGAGAGAGAGAGAGAGAGAGAGAGAGAGAGAGAGAGAGAGAGAGAGAGAGAGAGAGAGAGAGAGAGAGAGAGAGTCTGTGTATCCATCTGTGTGCATGTCTCACGGTTAGTCTCTGTGTGCGCCTGTAAGACTGTGCTATACAGCTTCTAGATTTACTTTTCTCCCAACATTACCATAGCTAATACTGTCATTGCATGAAATTAACAAGAAAAACAGATAACACCTCCGATGGGACAAATAAAACTTCCATAGTGATTTAAGAACAAAAACAAAGCAGTGCACTTGCTTGTTACAACCTTCATCCATGGGGTTCTAGGAGGCTCTCAGGATAAATAGAATCCCCACCTTCTGGAAATTCTGTGATTGGATTTTCCTCTTTTTTATCCTTCTCTTTGCTTCTGCCTTGTTTCTTTCCTTTTTACACCTGCTTCTGGTCTATTGTCTGCCTTCGTGGTCCCTTTTCCTTTCTTTTTCCAGAAAGACTTCAAAGATAACAATTCCCCCCGTGCGGATGTCGGATGCGCTGGGCCTGACTTGTCAGTCGCTTAATGGCAACGCAATGCATTTTCGCTCATTTGAAAGACAACGATAGTTGTTGTTATAGACAACTATAGTTGCTATTATAGACAATGGTATTTGCTGAGCGTTTAATCACGAAGAATAAGAAGTTTGTTACTATATAATAGTTTCAGTTCAAGGATAATCTGTATGACATTGCTGGATCCTGTTTTAATTTTGATCAGGCTCCCAACCAAAGCTGAACATGCCCTCTCTCGAAGGCTTTTTACCAACATAATAACTTCAGTTCTTCCAATGAAAATAACATTGTTTTCAGCTGGAGCAGACTACAATGCCACAATATCAATTTTCGTTTGAAATAATTGTGTAATGAAAAGGACAGTAGTATTTAGAAAACATTGGAAGAATTATTCCCTACAATGCGTAGATACATCAGTAAAACAATAAGACCAACGTACAGAGTGTAGGGGATGCTTACAACAACAGTCGTGCATTGTTGTTTTTTACTGAGTGTAATGTTTTAGTGTAATATGGAGCATTATGATGATTGATATTATTTTCTCTTATTGCATGATATGTCATAACCATTTGTCAACTTTAAGTGTATTATAGTGTATCATATTAATTGATATTGCTCTTATTGTATGATATATTCTACTTATTTGTGCATTAGCCTATGTATAGGCACGCTGCGCGTGCGTATATGCGTGCCTCTGCATGTATGTGTATGGGCATTTGGGTTGGGGTTTTGTATGCGTGGATACTTATCTGCACCTTTTAAGATTGAATGCTACTGTGTCATTTTTTCTGTGATGAATGTTTTTTTTCTGTTTAATATTTTTATGTATGGTTTTGCAACAAACGTGAATTCATCCGTTTATTGAGAAATTAATGCATTGGTATGGATGTCGGTACTGGACAGAAACTAATTTACAAATGGATAACACTCTTCCAAACCTAGACGAACTGTTAAATCAAAAATAATAAAACAACAACCACAGAGACAGTCACAATCACAGAGGCAATAACAAAGCAATATAATCATAGAGACAAAGACAGCCAAATAGCAGAAGAAAGTGGTCCCCTCGGTGTGTTATGAGTGTGAAGGGACAGACTTTAGCAATGGCCATGGCAATTCACAGACTGGGGCCCTTCAGACAGCAGATCACATGGTCCATTGACCCTCTGCTCCCTGGTTGATTGATTGATTGATTGATTGATTAATTGAGTGAGTGAGTGAGTGAGTGAGAGATCGATCGATCAATCGATTGACTGATTGATTGATTGACTGATTGATTGATTGATTGATTTCTCTTGTTTTGTTATTGTGTGGTATCACTAGAGTGAACTGGATTTATGTGGGGTTTTCGTCTGTTTGATTGATCCAAAGATTACTTATTTGCTCCTTTTTGGCTTTTGTTTCTTTGGTAGGTGGGGGGGGGGGGGGGTTGTCACAAAATTGCCATGGTTTAAACTGTATGATGTGTGTGTGTGTGTGCGTGCGTGCGTGCGTGCGTGCGTGTGTGTGTGTGTGTGTGTTTGTGTGTGTGTGTGTGTATGTGTAAGCTTGTGTGTACTTTTTTACATTAAATTTTATTCTACTAATTTTGTAATAGATTTTTTTTTCTTCTTTTTATTGCTTTCATGAATAGCTTGTAATTTCACATGAATCTATCTGTTTATTAGTATTATGTGTGCTATTGGGCAGAACTTAATGTACAGTCAGATCACTCTGGTTCAGACCTAGACTACCTTCCAAAGAAAAAACAAACCCACATCAACCACAGGGACAATGAAAAAAGTAATATAATAATCATAGAGACAAAGAGAACCTAATAGCAGAAGAAAGTGGTCCCCTAGGTGTGTTATGAGTGTGAAGGGACAGACTTTAGCGATGGCCATGGCAGTTTCCAGACTGGAGGCCTCCAGACGGCAGATCACATGGTCCATTGACCTGACCTACCTTCTGCTTCCTTCAGTCTCCCTGGCAGATAGTGACGTCAATGGGGACGTTACACTTCTGTGGCATCCCTACTATGCACATGTGATTCATTCGTCAGTTTAGATGATTGATTGATTGATTGATTGATTGATATGTGTGCATGCGTGCGTGCGTGCGTGCGTGCATGAGTGTGTGCGTGCGTGTGTGTGTATGTATTGTGGAGAGATATTTTGTTGTCGCAAGAGCAGCAGCGCCACCTATCACTTTATTTTATTTTCCAGTTTGCAGGTGTATATTTGTTCACCTATCAAAAGTGACGTTTTCTTGTACAGAATTTGTGAGGGACAACTCTTTGGTTACCGTGGGTTCTTTTACGTGCGCTTAATGCCTGTTATATATACAGCCTTGGTTTATCGTCTCATCCGAAAGACTAATACCCAAGGTACCACTCACGGACTAGCAGATAGGGGAAAAGTTTCGAGCACAAACAGGGATAGGGATAGAATCACCACTGACTTCTAACCCAGA
>CM060330.1:27307443-27317443 GCA_030674155.1 Stramonita haemastoma
GTGTATGTGTGTGTGTGTGTGCGCACGCGTGTATGTGTATGTATGTATGTGTGTGTGTGTGTGTAATGTCCTGTGTCTATTTGTATGTGTGTCTCTGCTCGTCTGTCTGTCTGTGTGTTGTCTGTGTTTGCTAGTGTGCAGACATCATTTTGCTTTAATGCCCTTTTAACATAATGCAGTCTCGGAGAAGAGCGTCCACAAGCAAATAGACAGACATACAGAGGGAGAGCAAATATCATGAAGTAAACAGGTACGAGAGATAAGGTGAAACGAAAAAAAAGGGCGTGAGAGAGAGAGAGAGAGAGAGAGAGAGAGGAGAGAGAGGAGAGAGAGAGAGAGAGAGAGAGAGAGAGAGAGAGAGAGAGAGAGAGAGAGAGAGAGAGAGAGAGAGAGAGAGAGAGAGACGGGGATAGGGGGTGGGAATGGTGGTCTTGAAATAATAAGCTGTAGCTGGATGCCTTTCCCCTGCTCTATTATTATCTGCTTATGATGTATGTCTAATGAATAAACAATGTTTACAAGAAGAAGAAGAAGAAGAAGAAGAAGAAGAAGAAGAAGAGGAGGAGGAGGAGGAGGAGGAGGAGGAGGAGGAGGAAGAAGAAGAAGAAGAAGAAGAAGAAGAAGAAGAAGAAGAAGAACAACAACAACAACAACAACAACAACAATGAAAAGACAATAAAGAACAGCACACAAACAGAAAAAAGACAGAGACAAAAACCAACAACATCAGAAAAAAAACACACACAAAAAACTTACAACACCGAGAGACACAAAGAGGAAGACAGGGAAGGGGAAGAGGATCCAAAGAAATCGGCCCCTTAAGTCTATTATCAGCCCTGAGAGAAGAAAAGAAAAGACGGTAAGTACAGACAGGCATGGCGCTTTCCGGACTGGGGTGTTCAATGGCCGATCAGATGTTGAGGCTGGCGCCTGCTTTCCCAGACGCCCCGGCAGTTGCTGACGTCATCGGTGACATAAAACCTCTCTGGCGCCGATGGAACATAGGGTGGGGGTGAGAAGGATGAAATGATTTAATATGTTTGAAAATTTGTCATTGATGTAATTATAGATAGATAGATAGATAGATAGATAGATAGATAGATAGATAGATAGATAGATAGATAGATAGATAGATAGATAAATAGATAAATTGATAGATATATAGAGAGAGAACTAGAGAGAGAGAGAATTAGAGAGAGAGAGAGAGAGAGAGAGAGAGAGAGAGAGAGAGAGAGAGAGAGAGAGAGAGAGAGAGAGAGAGAGAGAATTGATAGATAGAGAGATAGAGAGATATAGAGATATAGAGATAGAGAGATTGAAAGATTGAGAGACAGATTTGATTTGATTTGATTTATTCTTTTATATCGAGGATAATGGGATAAGCACTTTTGTGCTTTTTTACATCCAGTCCCCGTGTGTATGCAGTTTTGTAAATGTCATCTGTTCCCACCGGCACACGATGGCCTACTCTTACGAACAGCGGAACAGGATTTAACGTGTGCGCAAGATGTTGTGCGTGCGTTCGCACACGGGGCCTCGGTTTAAAGTCTCATCCGAAGGACTTGTGGGGAGAGTGGAGTCAGCACAGATGTTAACTCCAGGAGAAAAATCTCCTCGACCAGATTCGAACCCGGGTCTTCAAATTGCCAGCGCAATGCTCTGAGGGATAGAGAGATACAAAAAATGTTTCCTAAATGTTTAAAAGCATCAACAACTTCCACAGTTTTTCCACAATATATGAACAGGTTACGAGGTCTATCTCGAACAAATATGATTTTCACTCACACACACACACACACACACACACACACACACACACACACAAACACACACACGCACGCACGCACGCACGCACGCACGCACGCACACACACACATGCTGTGTGGATATTTTATGTCAAAATTGCTTCTACTTTACAGGTTATCTTAAACAGTTCTTTCCCTTTTAACTGTTTGAAGCTGCTTAATAGTCCGGATAAAAGCCACTATCTCATGGAACTGAGGCAACAATTTTTATATGACTTTGTAGGAACTGCTATTTGCCTGTCTGAAACAAGTACAAGGTGAAAGTACCTGATTGTAGACATATATATTTTTTAAATTTTCAAAGTAATATAAGAAAACACCTTCAAAGTTTGGAATTGCTTGTTTGATAACATGTCATATAATAAAATTCAGATTGCAACAACTTAAGCTAAATTAGGAATTGCAGATTTCAACGGGGATCTCCCCCCTAACTTCTAATCCTCCAAGCTTTGGAGATGTGTTGTCTATTTTCCTGTGTTTGTGCCTGGATAAGGTGGGAGGGGGAATAGGGAGGGGAGGGGGAGGACTGGTATAGGTAACATGCCCGTGACGGGGAGGGGGGATAGATTGGGAGGGATGGTGTTGAAAGGGGATAGGGGAGGAGGGATAGGTGAGGGGGGTAGGGTGGTGGGGGTAGGGTGGAGGTGGGGGGGTGGGGGTAGGGTGGAGGTAGGGGTGGGGGATAAGGGGGGTGGAGGGGGGGTGGGGGGATAGGTAAGGGAGTGGGTTGGGGGATAAGGGGGGTGGGGGGGTGGGGGGTAGAGGGGGGGTGGAGGGATAGGTAAGGGAGTGGGTTGGGGGGTGGGGGGTGGAGGGGGGTGGGGGGATAGGTAAGGGGGTGGAGTGGGTGGGGGGATAAACAGGGGGGGGGGGGAGGGGACATGGATAGGGTGGAGGCGATAGGTAAGGGGAGAGGGATATGGAAGAGGGAGATAGGGAGGGTGAGGGGAAAAAAAAAGTGAAGAGGATAAGGACAACTTAAGATATCAAAACTGCCCATTTCCAGGAGTCTTGCATAACTTCATTGTTAACCATTACTCCCAGGGGGAACAGATCGTTTCCCACACTTATATTGTTCACTGTGATAGTAAAGTATATATATACAAAATGGCTTGATGTCACCCTTCATGTCAGACTTTAATCCCAAGCGGCAGTGCTAGTTCGTGGAGTATATATTCATTTGTTATTTTATCTGTTCAAAGGACCATAACCAGCCTACTAAAATAAAGAAAAAAGCATCTCAACTGCTTCAGTTCTAATTTCATCGTCTTTCCTTTGTGTCCAGGATTCGCAGCCATATACTACGACACGACATACCAAGAATTTCATTATTTCTATTCTCAGCTGGTGAAGAATGCTGCAATCTTACCAGATATTATTTGGTTGGATTATTCTACTTTTGCAGAACAGAGAGAGGAATGGAGGCTACTGGTTGTCAAGTCTTCAGGGGTGCCCCCAAGGTCGTCAAACTAAGGATAGGATAGATAGATAGATAGATAGATAGTAGATAGATAGATACAGATAAGATAGATAGATAAATACAGAATAGAGAGATAGATAGAGAGAGAGAGAGAGAGAATAGATAGATAGATGAGTAGATAGAGAGAGAGAGAGAGAGAGAGAGAGAGAGAGAGAGAGAGAGAGAGAGAGAGAGAGAGAGAGAGAGAGAGAGAGAGAGAGAGAGAGAGAGAGAGAGAGAGAGAGAGAGAGATTGATTTGATTTGATTTATTCTTTTATACCGAGGATAATGGAATAAGCACTCTTGTGCTTTTTTACATCCAGTCTTCGTGTGTATGCAGTTTTTGTAAATTTCATCTGTTCCCACAGGCACACAATGGCCTACTCTTACGAACAGCGGAACAGGATTTAACGTGTGCGCAAGATGTTCTGCGTACGTTTGCACACGGGGCCTCAGTTTAAAGTCTCATCCGAAGGACTTTTGGAGAGAGTGGATTCAGCACTGATGTTAGATAGATAGATAGATAGATAGATAGATAGATAGATAGATAGATAGATGGATGGATGGATGGATGGATGGATGGATGGATGGATGGATGGATGGATGGATGGATGGATGGATGGATGGATGGATAGATAGATAGATAGATAGATAGATAGATAGATAGATAGATAGATAGATAGATAGATAGATAGATTTCATTTGATTTCATTTGATTTCATTTGATTTGATTTGATTTGATTTGATTTTGACTTGTTCTTTTATATCGAAGGTAATGGAATAAGCACCCGTGTGCTTTTTTACATCCAGTTCCCGTGTGTATGCAGTTTTGTAATGGCTATTAATGGCTATAGATAGATAGACAGATAGATAGATAGATAGATAGATAGATAGATAGATAGATAGATAGATAGATAGATAGAGAGAGGATAGAGAGATAGAGAGATAGATAGAGAGATAGAGAGATAGATAGATAGATAGATAGATAGAGAGATAGAGAGATAGAGAGATAGATAGATAGATAGATAGATAGATAGATAGATAGAGAGAGAGATAGAGAGAGAGATAGATAGAGAGATAGATAGAGAGATAGATAGAGAGATAGATAGAGAGAGAGATAGAGAGATAGATAGAGAGATAGATCGATTCTACTTTTGGCAATGGCTATTTAGGGTAGGAGCCAGACATGGCAAAACATGAACATGAACATGCAACTTTTTGGGCAATGGCTATTTATGGTAGGAGCCAGCCCAGACATGGCAAAACACGAACATCCTCAGTGTTTTTGTCTTGCTGGTGCACAAGCCTTTAAATGGCAAATATTAAAGAGTACAACTTTATTTAGACAACGAAACTGTTTGTACAGCTTTCTTATATTATTTGACGCATTTGTTTCAGTTTCAGTTCAAGTGTCGAAAAGTGTCACCAAGTGCACACTATTTCACATCTTCGTAGGCGTACACATTCAAGCAAAACACTACAAACACAAAACAAAAAGCAAAACAAAACAAAACGAAAAGAAGGGAAATAAATTTGAAAAAAAAAATGCTTCTGAACAAAGGATTCTCTTATTGAAAGATCCCCCCTCCCCCCTGTATCAGATGCAGCTTGTGCTTAAAACTTGGCCTCCAATCAGCTAGGTAAAACTAATTTGGGGCATCTCTCTGCTTGTGTGCTTTATTTGCTAATGCCTGCATGGTGATGAGAAGGTTGTTTCTTCTGGGATTTGTTTTTTCTTTATTTCTGTGTTTCTATTTGATTTGTTTGGTTGTTGTTATTTTGTTGTTTTTTTAGTTGTTTTTTAATCAATTTGTTTGTTTTTCTTTCATTTCTGTATTTTTATTTGAGTTTTTTTTGTTTGTCTGTATTTGTGTACTTTTATTTAATTTGTATGCATTTTCTTTATTTCTTTCTTTTTATTTATGTGTCTGTATTTTATTTATTTCTCTCTTTTTATTTAGGGTTTTGTGTTTTTTATGTGTATGGTATTATTATTTTTTTTTTACCTGTTTGTCTTTCTTTACCCTCGATGAGTAATGAGAACGCCGTGTAAATCAATTTTCAACCGTTTCGGGGGCCTGCGGTTCATTAAAAGCTATCACTGATAAGCTTTCATGCAATCTTTGAGAACAAGAGTGAGCTGTATCCCTATTCATGCCTTGTTTTCATTTCTTGTTTTCGTTTTGTTTTGTTTTTGGCATGCAAATTGGCTGGCTGACTGACTGGTTGGGTGGTTAAGTTCATTCACTCCTTCAATTGATTGATTCGTGATTGAATTCAACAGCTGAGTTGCTTTATTTAGGGTTTCTTTGTTTCTTTTCTGTAACCATTTTCTTTGATGTTGGTGTTTTATATTTCATAGTTGTTTTTTTTTTATAGTATATTTCCTGTTATTCCTTATGAATGGTTAATCTATCTGCTTTGATTTTTTGTACTATAATACGCCTCACACACACTTATATATATATTCCCTGATCCTAAAGAGGGCAGGTACCCATTCACAGCTGGAGGAACTGGGGGGGGGGGGGGGGGGGGGGGGGGACTGTACTGAAGCCAAGGCGCGCAAACGGTCACCCACCCAACTGGTAACCACGCTCGACGCTGTTTAATTAACTTGACTGGGGAAAGCGAGCGCTCTGATCACTTAGCTACTCCACCCCCTTGACGAGTATGGTTTGTCAAACAAGATGAAGAGAACGTGAATGACAGACGAGTGTGTCCAGATAAATGGCAAGACAACGTGTACCCAGTACGGAATATAAAAGGTAAGAGTAAAGATCTTCCCATAACCTTTGCAGTCGTTGGGGAGCGAGGTGTCAGAGACCCTCAGCGTCTCTAGAGAGGCCAGCATATTGAGGGCGGCGCCTATTTCCTCTCCCTCGCTGCTGCACCTTCCCTGTCTCTAAAGAGGGCAGATACCCATTTACAGCTGGGTGAACTGTGGGGATGTACTGAAGCCGAGGCGCACAAGCGGTCACCCATCCACTTGATAACCACAATCAATGCTTCTCAACCTTAGCTGGGGAAAGCGGAGTGCTCTGACCACTGAGCTATTTTGTCCCCATGTGGTTCAACAAAAGGTCATCAACTGTAGCTGGCACAGAAACAGCGCTGACATCTGTACAAAGTTGAATTTTTTTCTCAGATATTTCTGAAGTATTATCACTAGACTTGGACAAACATTTCAAACGAATAAAAATGAATTCCTCATGTTACATTACGATCCTTTTTTTTGTAAAGAACATCTATCATTATTTTTATTTTTTTCTGTTAAGTGCCTCAATCTTGAAAAAAGGTCAGGTTCTCTTTCATGTCTTGGACGAAAATAACTTGTAAACAACCTATGTTTCCTTTCACGTAGCATTCATAACCTTACTTGTTTTGAAATACTATAGCTAATGACGTCAGGAAAGCAAAACAAAATGAAAACAATTAGGATCGTATTAGCATGAGGCATTCACAAAAAAACAACTCTGTATCCGATTGCATGAAATAAAGTAGCTTCTTATTACTGAGGTGTTCTGTAGCAGGGAATTAGTATTGTGCTGTGGCTGTGTTCTTGCTATCATTTCGTTTCTCCTTTTTTTTCTATGGGATTATGACTGTTAGATTTATCAATGCCGGTTTGTGGATTTTGTCTGCATCACTGTACCAACAACAGCAGCAGCCAAGTACTACAGCTGAAATGGGTGCCAGAAAATGCCTTGATTAGTTTCGTTTTGTAGCCATCCTCCACGACTAAGCCTGCAGGGAGATAGTGTACCAAGCACAGCCCAGACTTTTCAATCACCTAGGATTTCCCTCAGCCAATGGCGCAAGGCGTGATGTCACATCCGTGTTTTTGCATCCCGTGGCCAGCACTGCACGGCTACACTGCAACCTTTACCATACGGGTCATGTAGTATCTTCTACAAAGTGCTAGTCTGAAGCATTTCTGATGATTTTTCAAATACTTTTTTAATAAGTATGAACAAATGCTCTGTGTACTTGTTTTTGAGATGAGGACATAGAGCAATATTGAGTAGACACAAGAAAGTTAGAAATGATCATTAAATGAGGATTGCTATTGTTCCTACAGTGTTGACCCCGTGCATGTATATTGTGGTTAGAAAGTTAGCAGACGACAAAAGCATAAGGGGGTACAGTGTTTGCTGATTTTCTTTTTCATGTAAATCAAACTTACAAATTTGTGCAAAATCTTATGAGCTTCGAGTTAGAGGCTGGTATTTTACCCCCCAAAATATTTTCTATATCTGTGGATGTCTTAGTATGTGCGGTATAAATGCAAGGGTGATAACTTCTTATAGTAAAACAGAAGGGAAAGTAGCAAAACGTAAAGGTGGTGTGTAGCCCAAAGAACACACATACCTTATCTACTTTGTGCCCCGTGTGCGAAAGCACGCAGAGCATCTTGCACACACGTTAAATCCTGTTCCGCTTTTCGTAAGAGTAGGCCATCGTTATGCCGGTGGGAACAGATGACAAAATTTACAAAGCTGCATACACACGAGGACTGGATGTAAAAAAAAAAGCGCATGAGTGCTAATTCTATTATCTTCGATATAAAAAATGGCATAAAAATTGCAATAAATAAATAAAATAAATAAAAGATAAAATACCTCTGTCCTTTTCAACACACACACACACCACACACACACACACACACACACACACACACACACACACACACACACACACACACACACACACACACGCACACACACACCCATCACACACACACACACACACACACACACACACACACACACATACACACACACATACACACACACACACACACATACACACACCCTCACTCCCCAGTAGTCTTCTCTTGTCCTCCCTGCCTACTCTGTACTCAGCCATGCTAATTCTATACAGACAACAACATCGCAGCTGATTATTTCCGATTTTTTTTCTTCTTCTTTTTATTTATTTTTTTTTTAAAGCCGTCAGCTTTGAATATGTGAACATGGGGCAAATCGCAAGATGCAAAAACAAACGCAACTTGCCACTCCGTGTCTCACTCACTCCTTCTTTTTAGTGTCCCGAAATGTTTTTTCTGGGATCAAGAAGGGATACCAACACCTGCCAATAACAGCTTTGTTGACAAAGATACGAAAAACACAGACAGGGAATAAACATCTACGTCTGTTTTTAATGAGTATTTACTGCGGTAAGCTTCGTTTGCTTTTCTCTTTGGCGTTTTGTCTTATTTTATAGGTTTTGTTTTATTTTGTTTTGTTTTGCGTTTATCTGGTGCATTTATGTTATCTGATTTCAAACCATTACTCTAGCTCAATTTTGTCTTGTTGTCTTCCCTGTGTTTTTTTTTTTTTTTATTCTTCAGAGGTAATTGCTGAAACGGGATGGGAGTAGATGACTTGTTTATTGCCTTTGTGGAAATGTGTTCATGGTGTGTGTTGTGTGTGTGTGTGTGTGTGTGTGTGTGTGTGTGTGTGTGTGTGTGTGTATGTGTGTGTGTGTGTGTGTGTGTGTGTGTGTGTGTGTGTGTGTGTGTGTGTGTGTGTGTGTGTGAGAGAGAGAGAGTGTGTGTGTGTGTGTGTATACATGTGCGTGCACGCGCGCGCGTGTATCTGTGTGTGTGTTTACCTTGTATGTGCTGTTGTCTTTGTTATTGTTGCTGTTATTGTGGTTGTTGGCTTCATCCTCTTGTAGCTGCACTGCTGCTTCTGTTTCTTCTTTATTCCTTAGATTTACATTTGCTCTGTCTTCATTACACCTACCTGACATAGACACTATTGTCTTCACAAATACATCAATACACCCTATTACATAGGAGAACCTTGTTCAAAATACATTTGAGATCGTGATATCATAACTGAGTAATTCTGATTGTCTCCATTCTGGTTGATTTTTTTTTCTCTCATCCTCTGTAACCTTTTCTTTCTGTTGCTCCGGCGCTGCTTTTTTACATTAAAAAAAAATCTTTTATTACCACTTTCTGTCACAGCAGTTTTCTCTACCAGAAATTCAGGCTGCTCTCCCCTGGGAGAGTGCGTCACCACAAGTGTAGCGTGTACCCATTATTTTTAATTTCCTTTTTCCTGTCTGCAGCTGTATTTGTTTCCTTATCAGCGTGGCTTTTTTCTACAGAATTTTGCCAATGATAACCCTCTTGTTGCCGTGGGTTCTTTCATGCGCGTTAAATAATGATGTGTAACACACAAGAACCTCGATTTATCGTCTCATCTGAAAGACTAGCGCCCAGACCACCACTCATGGTCTAATGGAGGGGGGGGGGAGTTTTTCTTTTCTTTTTTTTTGTTTTTTTTTTTCTTCCTCGGGATTCAAACCACCGCACACTCTGACCCGGACTTTTTGTTTTTTAGACAAGGCGCGTTACCTCTAGACCACCGATGCTTATTTCGATTTCTCTGCCTCAGCCATACCCTGTCTCCTCATGTTGCGTCTGCAGGATCAGAAATCAACATGGGGTTCATCGATGCGAAGCCACCAGCCAGAGGAGCCCTGCACTGCTGATGGGTTGCTGTGATGATGATCCGTGGTGACTGTTATGATTATTACTGAATATTGATAACATACCCACAAGAAGTCAAAAATGGACAGGTTGGAAATCGATTGTAGATATATCGTTATTTTTGACAGGGGTTAAGAACTATATAAATGTCACATTTGAGCAGGTGGAAAGAGCATGTATGACATGTAGACTTTCATGTTATGACCCATGTTTCACAGGCGTACAAAAATATG
>CM060330.1:27329943-27362443 GCA_030674155.1 Stramonita haemastoma
AGAGAGAGAGAGAGAGAGAGAGAGAGAGAGAGAGAGAGAGGAGAGAGAGAGAGAGAGAGAGAGAGGAGGAGAGAGAGAGAGAGAGAGAGAGAGAGAGAGAGAGAGAGAGAGAGAAGACAGACAGACAGACAGACAGACAGACAGACAGACAGACAGACAGACAGACAGAGAGAGAGAGAGAGAGAGGAGAGAGAGAGAGAGAGAGAGAGAGAGAGGAGAGAGAGAGAGAGAGAGAGGAGAGAGAGAGAGAGAGACAGACAGACAGACAGACAGACAGACAGACAGACAGACAGACAGACAGACAGACAGACAGACAGACAGACAGACAGACAGACAGAAGAGAGAGAGAGAGAGATGAGAGGAGAGAGAGAGAGAGAGAGAGAGAGAGAGAGAGAGAGAGGAGAGAGAGAGAGAGAGAGAGAGAGAGAGAGAGAGAGAGGCAAGGCAAGGCAAGGCAAGGCAAGGCAAAGGCAAGGGAAAGTATTTTATTCGAGGATAATAGATAAGCACTCGTGTGCTTTTTTACATCCAGTCCCCGCCCTTTTCAGGGATACATCAAATTGAGAAGATACTAAACAATAAAACTTTACGCAATACCAAACAACACCCAAAAATAAGGACACTATATATGATAAGGTAATAAAAAATGCACTCGTTCAGAAAACAAAAATCTGAAGTCAAAATAAAAAGATTTTGATTATGGAAGAGAAGAAAGTGTTAATAGATAAAGAGCAAACAAGAGAACAAAATGAAATAAACAACTAAAAAAAACATCAATCCACCACCATCTGTCAAAAATTATACATGTGATATAAATCATACATTTGGATAAAAGGGGAAATTTAAATAACTAATATCCTTATTGGAGGGGGGGGGGGGGGGTGAGACATACTACCAATAAAAATATAAATAAAATAAATCAAAATTATTATTATTATGTTTTTTTATATAAAACATCCTAGATGTTTCAAAGAATAGGCAAAACATTTTTATCAATCGGATAATGTTTTACATACACTCACACACACTCACACACAGACACACACAGACACACACACACAGACACACACACGTAGACACACACACACACACACACACACACACATTCTCACACACACATATACACATAAACATACACTCAATCACACACACACACTCACACACACGCACACACACGCACACACAAACACACGCAAACACACACACACATATAGACACACACACACACACACACACACACACACACACACACACACACACACACACACACATACACACACACACACACACACACACGCACGCACACACACACACACACACACACACACACACACACACACACACACACACACACACACACACACACATTTTCACTGGTTCTCGAAATTTCATCAATAAACTTCATTCTAAGGAAATATATGCCTTGAATT
Organism: Stramonita haemastoma; assembly: GCA_030674155.1. Taxonomy (NCBI): domain Eukaryota; kingdom Metazoa; phylum Mollusca; class Gastropoda; order Neogastropoda; family Muricidae; genus Stramonita; species Stramonita haemastoma. Next base: position 27,331,374 of record CM060330.1, read on the forward strand.
CTGAGTGAAATCATAATCGAACGGAACACAAAAGGAATCTATCCGCTGTAAGGCACATATTTTGGGACATATATACCCTAATATCTTATAATATCTTATCAATCTTCTGATCACAATCATAAAATGTATGTTTCTAATTATATTTTATGTGGTAGTGGACAAAGTTATTCAGTTTTTTTTTTGTTTTTTTTTACGATCATTAATTAAAATTTTACATAGAAATCATTACACTCGTCACACGTAATTATCAAAAAGGGAGTACAAGATATGAACAAACATTTCTCAATATAAGAGAGAGGAGAGAGAGAGAGAGGAGGAGAGAATGAGAGAGAGAGAGAGGAGGAGGAGAGAGAGAGAGAGAGAGGAGAGAGAGAGAGAGGAGAGAGAGAGAGAGAGAGAGGAGAGAGAGAGAGAGAGAGAGAGGAGAGGAGAGAAGAATTCGAATTTCGAACTCGAACTCGAACTCGAATGTTTTATTGAGGAAATATGGATAAGCCAGAGGCTTCTTTACACCAGGTCCTCATAAAAAGAGAGAGAGTGAGAGAGAGGAGAGAGAGAGAGAGAGAGAGAGGAGAGAGAGAGAGAGAGAGAGAGAGAGAGAGAGAGGAGAGAGAGAGAGAGAGAGAGAGAGAGAGAAGAGAGAGAGAGAGAGAGCGAGGAGAGAGAGAGAGCGAGCGAGAGGAGAGATGGAGAGAGAGAGAGAGAGAGAGAGAGAGAGAGAGAGAGAGAGAGAGAGTGAGAGAGAGAGAGTAGGAGAGAGAGAGAGAGGAGAGAGAGAGAGAGGAAACTGAACAAAAATGGATTTGGTATCAAGTTTGACACATACATTCACACGAATGCATGACATGAAACGTAACTCAATCTGAAGCAGTTTGTGTCAACACCATTTATATTCTTGTATCATTACATCTGTTGCCATCTCTAACTGAACTATACATTTCTTGTACACAAATGTCAATAACTCTCTGCTTCAATAGGCTCAATAATGCTTTCACATTCTTAACCTCTCGCTTCAGCCAAACAACATGAAATCCTGCCTTACATAAAATGTCCTGATTTTAGATGCTCAACTATCTGTCCCAGTTCTATCTAGATCAAGCAGCATCTCGTAGACTTTATAAGGTAAACTTTCTATTTTCATTTGGAGAAATCTGAAGCAATACCGTAAGACTCAAACACAAGAATGAGCATACAGTTTCATTTTTCGCTTTCCCCATTGATCATCAGAAACTAGGTCATGAACAATTGAAAAGAAAACAACGGTTGTTTCTTATTTTACAAATGCTCCTAGAACATTTGGAGGGTTTTTTATAATGATTTTTTTTTATCTCAACACTAAAGTGCGTATTTCTTCCTTCTGTTTATATATTACAGAACATTGTTTAGAAATATAGCTTTAGTTGTTATTAGTTTGTTCTTGAATGCAAAACTCCCTTAAAGTTCTTTCTACATTGCAAACTGCTTCATTAATACAGTTTCATTGCAACATACATGCACCAAGCGTTTATAGCAATAAAGTACTATGAAAAACTGATGAGTAATCTCAAATTATAGCAAACCAAAAAAAAATCTGTTCTGTTAGAAAACAGAGACGAAATAGATATTAAATATAATCAATTTCTTTTATTTCAAAGATACTGGATGAGAACTCATCTGCTTTTTTTTTTACATTCAGTCCACTCCCTTATCCGAGAGACAGACAGACAGACAGACAGACAGACAGAGACAGAGACAGACAGACAGAGATGGATGTACAGATCCCGTCTACAAGGATAGAGACAAAAACGTTTCTAATGATTTCCGAGATGAGTATGCAGAGTTGGTCTCTTTCAAATCCCTGCACTGCGCATCCCTCCTACTGGTAGCAATGGAAAGGATTGCTGCAATCCCGCAGAGAGAATACTGGCGTGGCAGAGAATGATAGCATCCCCGTACATGCATTACAAAACCTTTCTCTTTTTTTTACGGGCTTATCTTCAGAGGCCCTGCGGTACTGATGCTTCTCCGCCACTCAAATCCCATCCCAGGCAGTCAGTTCCATGACCGGTCTGCCACAATCTCAGAGACACAAACACTTTTTTGATGTTAACCCGCCCTAAGGTTACCAGATAGAGAAAGCCCTGCACTGAAGCTGGGTTACTTCTGTGGTTTTGAGTGGCATCAGTATAAACATCAGCTTCAGGAGGAAGACTGTTTAACATCATCACTACATCCCTCCAACCGTGCCTCCACACTCAAAATGCTTTGACACACACACACACACACACACACACACACACACACACACACACACACACACACACTCACCGCAAGCATGGCAGGAGAAGAGAGGTTTTTTAAATTTTTTATTCATTTTATTTTATTCTATTCTTTTATATCGAGGGTAATGAGATAAGCTCTCATGTGCTTTTTTTTACATCTAGTTCCCGTGTGTATGCAGTTTTGTAAATGTCATCTGTTCCCACCGGCACACGATGGCCTGCTCTTCCAAAAAGCGGAACGGGATTTAACGTGTGGCGCAAGATGTTCTGCGTGTGTTCACACACATGTATGTCTGTGTATGTATATGTATGCATGTATACTCATATATATATATATATATATATATATATATATATATATATATATATATATATATATATATTTATATATATAATATAGTATATATACACACACACATATATATATATGTATACACACACTTATAGATAGATAGATAGATAGATAGATAGATAGATAGATAGATAGATAGATAGATAGATAGAGATACATATATATATTATATATATATATATATATATATATATATATATATACATGTATATATCCACTAGCTTCAGCATACAGTTTTTTGTGTGGTTTTGCTTTTTGTTTCAGCTTTTTTTCGTTCCTTTGCTAGAGCTCCGAGGTTCACCAATGGTGAGATTTTGCGTATGCGACCGTTTCATACCCACCTTGAAGGTAGGCATGTTCCGACTTCAGGAATGTATGCTGGGTGTGTTCGTGTTTTCGTAACCCACAGAACTCTGAAATGAATGACGGGATCTTTTAACCTGCATACTTCATCTTCTGCATGTTTATATACACGACGAAATTTAAGGCACTGGCAGGACTGCACTTGAAGTTGACCTGGAAGGTCGTAAAAGTCCGCAGCCCTGATTAACCAGACGCCGCCGAGATTCGAACCCACAACTACATTGTACCATGGGATTAAAGTCGAGTGGTCTTAACCACTCAGCTACAGTATCTGTGGAACACATGTTTTGAAATTACATTTGCCAGCTTGAAAATCCTAGCTGTAGTCCAACATTGTCATCTGACCCCAAAAGAGGATCCATTGTAGGTAGGTATTGGCTAGAACTGCACAATTCTCTCTCAGACAGACTCAACCTATGATCCTCAGTGCTTTGTCTACTATGCTAACCACTTTGCCATGGTAGCTGGTTTATTACAACGCATTTTTTCTGACGCAGAAATCAGTTCAGTGGGTGGCTCTGTGCAAAGATTCGATTAAGCTTATCAGAAGCAGTATCAGATTGCAAAGTCTTGTTCTCTACACAGAAAACTTGATTAGAACTTCAGGAGTTCAGTTTATTGAATAGTGCAGTCTGTTGTGCACTACAGTCTGTTGATTCACAGATCTTTGTCAGAAGATCCACGACACCAAAGAATGGCCAAAAGAATGGACACAGTCTCTTGTAATACCCCTGCCAAAGAAAGGAAACCTCAAGCAATGCCAGAACTACAGAACCATCAGTCTCATAAGCCATCCTAGCAAGATCATGCTGCAGGTAGTCCTCAACAGACTGAAAAACCAAGCAGAAAAACTCCTGGCAGAAGAACAAGCGGGCTTTAGACCAAAACGCAGCACAATGGAACAAATTTTCAACCTGAGAATTCTGATAGAGAAGCATCTCCAACACCAAAAAGACTTGTACCACAATTTTATAGACTTCAAAAAGGCCTTTGACAGGGTATGGCATGACGGCCTCTGGCAAGTACTCAGGCACTTCAACATTGACAACTGCCTAATTGAAGTCATCAAGGCTCTGTACGAGAATGCAAGAAGTGCAGTTTTCATGAACAACCACGTGGGCGAGTTCTTCAAGACCACGGTTGGAGTCCGCCAGGGCTGCCTTCTCTCACCTGTACTCTTCAACCTCTTCCTCGAAAACATCATGACAGAGACACTGCAAAACCACCACACTTCCATCTCCATTGGTGGAAGACCCCTTTGCAACCTCAGATTTGCAGATGACATTGACCTCATGGGCAGCAGCAAACAAGAACTGCAAATCCTCACAGACAGTCTAACAGACCGAGCGAGCGCATACGGCATGGAGGTCAGTACAGAGAAATCGAAGATCATGGTCAACAGCGCGAGTAATGACAGCACGGAAATAAAGATGAATGGAGAAATATTGGAAGAGGTGAGCCAAATCAAATACTTAGGCTCCATCCTAACAAAAGATGGCACATCAAACAATGAGGTGAAAGCTCGCATTGCAACAGCAACATCTGCTCTAGTCAGACTCCAGAGGATCATCAGAAGCAACAACATCAGCTTCTGCACCAAATACCACCTCTACAAATCCCTCGTAATATCTATCCTCCTATATGGCTGTGAATCATGGACTCTGACAGCAGAGTTAGAGAGAAGAATCCAAGCATTCGAGAACAAGTGCCACAGAAGACTCCTCAAAATATCATACAAAGAACACAAGACCAATAACTATGTGAAAGAGGAAATCAAAAAGCGTGTGGGCCCCCAAGAGCCTTTGCTCTCCACCATAAAGAGGAGAAAGCTGATGTGGTTTGGTCACACCACAAGACACAACACCCTAGCAAAAACCATCTTGCAAGGAACAGTCGAGGGCAAAAGAAGAAGAGGCCGCCAAAAGAAATCATGGGTTGACAACATCAAAGACTGGACTGCCCAACCCCTGCAACGCCTCCTACTAGCCACACAGGATCGTGAAGCATGGAAAAAGATCTCCGTTGCGTCTTCTCTCATGTCCCCCCTACGTCCTTTGGGACATGGGACTGAGTGAGTGAGTGAGTGAGTGAGTCTGCTGTGAGCTTCCCCACAATGTCGATCTAGTTTCCTTCTATAATTCGTTCTTGACAAACTGAATATGTGTTCGTCTGTAATTGTTAAAGTCACAAAGCATATTCTAGGAACAGACTGATGGCGCCAGGTCCAGATCAGACAGGAACCAACGAACGCTGTAGCCGAGTGGGTAAGTCCGTTTGACGTATATCCCATGGGTCCATGACGTCGTGGTTCAAATCTCGGCGGCACCTTATGAAATAATAGTGGGTTTCTTACGATCTCCCATGTCAGTTTCAAGTGTAGACCTGCCAGTACCGTAATTTTTTTTCGGGTATTTACACATGAAGAAGATCAAGTATGCACGCACGTTAAAGATCCCATAACTCACGTCAGCGTTTGGAGGGTTACGGAAACAGGAACATACCAATACTACACCCCAGAAGTCAAAATGCGGCTACCGTTATGTTGGACAAAACTAAAACGGTCACGTACACAAAACCTCACTATTGGTGAACCTCAGAGCTCTAGCTGAGGAACGAAAATAAAAGAAATTACAGGAGCCGTAGTGATGGCAACTGGAAGAGAGTAGAGCACACAGCCAGGCGACTTTCTGAGAGTCTCTCGTCCTGCAAACAGTCCTTTACAAAACCAGAATTTACCCAACGGTAGAGGTCAGTATTTGGAATAGACTTCTCCGACTTGACAATGAGATCCTTCCTGCCACATGGTCAGTGAGACTCTCTCCCCACCACATGCTGCCATGGTATGCAATTCACTGCCCCTGTTTCTTCGTGTTGACGTTTCCACAACCTCACACTACATCTCCCTGTTTCGAACATGTCTTGCTGTGGCTGGCAGTAACAATCGTTCTTCTATTCAGCTCTACTGTCTGCACAGTCGTTGTTCATTGATCATAGCTGGGAACTGAAATGAAAAGCAAATCCACAACAGAACTATCAGTGAGCACGTCTAAAGCCATTGATTTGTTCGTTCCTTTTACAGAGAACCCCACAGAGCAAGAAGGTGATATGAGTATTTGTATTTCACAGGTCTCGACCTGAATTTGGTCACTTCCCAGACGACGGGATAGCTCAGTGGTCAGAGCACTCACTTTCCCCAAGCTAACTTTAAAGCATTGAGCGTCGTTACCTAAATGGATGGGTGACCGTTTGCACGCCTTACCTTTAGTACAGTTCACCAGTTCACCCAGCTGTAAATGAGTACCTGCCCCCTTTAGGGTCAGGGAAGGTAAAGCAGCGAGAGAGAGAGAAGATGGGTGCCGACCTCAATTATACTACTGGCCCCAGGAGAAAAAAAGAGGTCTCTGACAGGCTCGTTCCCCAGCAACCGCATAGGTTATGGGAACACCTTTACCTTTTACCGGTCAATCACGACATAAGCGCGCTGAGAGTAACATTTTCCTGCAGATTGCCAACCTCATTATCACTAATCAGAATCAAACACATCTTCTCCTGGAGGAATAGTATAATCCAGCTTGAAGTGCTAACGATTCTAAGCATTCTTAAGCCCTTGTGCAAACGCACGCAGAACATCTTGCGCACACGTTAAATCCTGTTCCGCTTTTCTTAAGATTAGGCCATTGTGTGCCGGTGGAAACAGATGACATGATTTACAAAACTGCATACACACGGGGACTGGATGTTAGAAAGCACATGAGTGCTTATTCCATTATCCTCGATATAAAAGAATGAATAAAGGAATAAATAAATAAATGAAAAAAGATAAATAAATAAATAGATAAAATAAAAAAGTATACGCACGTTCAAAACATTTTCTAATGTCCTCTGGGCACTGGTGGTCCAAGAGGTGCCGAGAAAGCGAAAAGTCCAGAGTTCCAGCCGGTTCCGGCTTCGATCCCCGTATGTGTCGGAAACTTTTTCCCCATCCAATAGACTGCGGGTGGTGTTCTGGGTGCTAGTCTTACGGATAAGACGATAAACCGGGGTCCTGTGCGCAAAGCGCTTTTAGCGCACGTAAAATTGCCCACCGCAACAAAAGAGTTAAAAACGCCCATCTGATAGGGAAACAAATACACACGCAGAGAACAAGAAAGGGTGGCGCTGCTCTTGTGGCGAAGCGCTCTCTACGGGGAAAGCAGCCCGATTTTTACTCAGACGAATCTGCCGTGACGTGAAGTGGTATACTTTAAAAAAACAACACTAAAAATATACAACAACAAACACTGCTCCGTGTTATCAGTATTGTGGATGTCTGAAAAAAAAAAAAAAAAGTGGTAGTGTGGAGGCCAAGGCATCCATTCGAAAGATGCAGTAAGAGACCTGTGATTCACAAGCTTTCTGCAGCTGCAGATTTCTCCTCCATCAGGCGGACGGGATAGTCGGGTGGTTAGAGTACTGTGCACTGCGCTCACGATTTGCTGACCCGGGTTCGAATCCCTTTCAATGGGTTTTTTCAGTGGCCAACTCCATTCCTTTCACCCCCCTCCACCGAATCCAAGCCTGGATGAGAGTATAAACCGAGGTCCTGTGCACGAACGCATGCACAGCATCTTTGAGCACACGTTAAAACCTGTTCCGCTTTTGGGAAGAGTATGCCATTGCGTGACGGTCGGAACGGCACTACACTACACTACACTACACTACACTACACTACACTACACTACACTACACTACACTACACTACACCACACTACTCTACACTACACCACACTACACTACACTACACTACACTACACTACACTACACTACACTACACTACACTACACTACACTACACTACACTACACTTCACCACACTACACCAGACCATTCCACACACTACACTACACTACACTACACCACACTACTCTACACTACACTACACTATACTACACTACACCAAACCACACTACACCACACCACACCACACCACTCTACACAACACAACACAACACTTCACTACACTACACAACAATGAATAACAATATATTGCAATACAATACTAAAAAAAAAAAAAAAACAGACCAGTAAAGAAATCCATACTTATTGGGTTGATGCACTAAAATAGAAAACTGATTTCCACCGAGAAAGACGCAGACATGTTATTTTCCAGAAGAGACCTCCACCCCACCCACACATCGAACACAGTTCAGGAATATTATGTACTGATAATGATCAATAATGTCCTTGCCGACTAATTTACAACTATTTTAAGATGCTGGCAGTGGTGTCTTTTAGGTTTAAAAAAAATTGTTCTTTCATAAATCTTGCCTTGTAAAGCTTTAAACGAACTAATGTGTGGATTAAATTTGGTTTTTTGATCTTGTTTGTTACGTGTTATTTTTAGTGTTATTTGTTTGTACCTTCGTTTACCTTTTAATTTTGTTTTAGCTCTTCATTCTAACGTTGTGTGTGTGTGTGTGTGTGTGTGTGTGTGTGTGTGTGTGTGTGTGTGTGTGTGTGTGTGTGTGTGTGTGTGTGTGTGTGTGTGTGTGTGTGTGTGTGTGCTTGCGTGTGTCTGTGTGTCTGTCTGTGTCTGTGTGTCTGTGTGGGTGTGCGCGCCCATACAAGAGTTCAAAGTCAAAGTGAAATATTTATTTCCAGATGGTAGGTTGAATATGCAATGCATTTCTTTTTGTTTCATCAAGCCATCCAATCCATTGACTGAATTGTGTTTCTTTACTGGTTCCTGTTCTACGTATTACAGAAAACCCTCAATGTAATCAACAGAACATTTCCCCATGCAGACGCAATGATGTGTACGTAACTAAACCACTTTGGAATAAAACTTGGACGCCATGTCTCCAAAATCAATGCTATACTCTGCTCACGTCTGTAAGAAATGTGTGTGTGTTTACGGACGTTTATCACGTGACCTAATTCCAATTGGCCGAAGGCATACCACGTGCATGGAATGAAAAAAGAAGGGAGAGAGATAGGGGGAGAGAGACAGGGGGGAGAGAGAGATAGGGAGAGAAAGGGGACAGGGAGAGGGTGTACCTTTCCTGTGTGGGTTAATGAGAAGAGCTGGAAGGGCAAAGACGATCTGAGTCTCTGTCTTTCTGTCCGTTTGTATTTCTATCTATCTGTCTGTCTGTCTCTCTCTGTCTCTGCCTGTGTGTCTGTCTGTCTCTCTCTGCCTCTGTCTCTGTCTCTCTGTCTGTCTGTCTGTCTGTCTGTCTGTCTGTCTGTCTGTCTGTCTGTCTGTCTGTCTGTCTCTCTCTCTCTCTCTCTCTCTTTCTTTCTCTCTCTCTCTCTCTCTCTCTCTCTCTCTCTCTCTCTCTCTCTCTCTCTCTCTCTCTCTCTCTCTCTCTCTCTCTGTCCCCCTCTCTTTCTCTCTCCTCTTCTCTCAAACACTCCTGTACCCAATGTTATGTGCTATGTGTTATGTATAGCAGATCTCTACCCATGTGATGTGCTAGAAGTGTACCAGATCTTTACCCAGGTGATGTGCTAAATGTATACCAGATCTTTACCCATGTGATGTGCTAAATGTATACCAGATCTTTACCCATGTGATGTGCTAAATGTATACCAGATCTTTACCCATGTGATGTGCTAAATGTATACCAGATCTTTACCCAGGTGATGTGCTAAATGTATACCAGATCTTTACCCATGTGATGTGCTAAATGTATAGCAGATCTCTACCCATGTGATGTGCTAGAAGTGTACCAGATCTTTACCCAGGTGATGTGCTAAATGTATACCAGATCTTTACCCATGTGATGTGCTAAATGTATACCAGATCTTTACCCATGTGATGTGCTAAATGTATACCAGATCTTTACCCAGGTGATGTGCTAAATGTATAGCACATCTTTACCCATGTGATGTGCTAAATGTATAGCACATCTTTACCCATGTGATGTGCTAAATGTATAGCAGATCTTTACCCATGTAATGTGCTAAATGTATAGCAGATCTTTACCCAGGTGATGTGCTGAATGTATAGCAGATCTTTACCCATGTGATGTGCTAAATGTATAGCACATCTTTACCCATGTGATGTGCTAAATGTATAGCACATCTTTACCCATGTGATGTGCTAAATGTATACCAGATCTTTACCCATGTAGTGTGCTAAATGTATAGCAAATCTTTACCCATGTAGTGTGCTAAATGTATAGCAGATCTTTACCCATGTAATGTGCTAAATGTATACCATATCTTTACCCATGTAGTGTATGCAACATCGGTAAAAAATAAAGTAAGATTTTCAATGAAACCTCTCTGCTTTCACCAAACAGATACTCCATCCACAAAAAACCTCCCAGGGAAAAAAAACAGGGACATTATATCTGCAAACCCAGTGATATAATCTGCTGCATGTCTGTGAGAGAGATGTGCGTGTTTAGGGGCCGTTTACCCTGTGACCTAATTCAGATTAGGGAAAGGTTTAGGTACCACTAGGAAGGAATAAGAATGGAAAGAAGGGGGTAGGCCTCTTTACTGTGGTAGATCATGGTCCTGAGAAACATTGAATAAAAGTGAGATGCATCTCTGTCTGTCTGTCTCTGTCTTGATCTGTGTCTGTATCTCACTGTGTCCTTCTGTGTCTTTTCTCTTTTTGCTTCTCTATGCCTTTGTATGTATGTTTATGTCTTGTATAATCTTTTTAAAACATTTCTTTCTTTGTGGACAATAATCTCTGTCTCTCTGTATTTCGTGTCTGTCTGTCTGTCTGTCTGTCTTTCTGTCTGTTCTGTCTGTCTGTCTGTCTGTCTGTCTGTCTGTCTGTCTGTCTGTCTGTCTGTCTGTCTGTCTCTCTCTCTCTCTCTCTCTCTCTCTCTCTCTCTCTCTCTCTCTCTCTCTCTCTCTCTCTCTCTCTCTCTCTCTCCTCTCCCTCTCCCTCTCCCTCTCCTCTCTCTTTCCCAAGCCGTTTGTTCAAATTGCTGCTCAGATAATTATTTCATTCTTTCTTTGTAACAACTATCATACATCCATACAAACATGATATTTTCAACATTGGTAAAGATAACAAAGCATTTTCAATACATAGTTCTCTGCTTTTACTAAACAGACACTCCAACCACTGAAACCCTTCCGAAACAAAACAGTGATACCATGTCCCCAAACCCAGAGATATAATCTGTTGCATGTCTGTGAGAGAGATGTGTGTGTTTAGGGGGTGTTTACCCTGTGACCTAATTCAGATTAGGGAACGGCCTACTCTTTGGAAAGAATAAGACTAAGAGAGAGAGAGAGAGAGAGAGAGAGAGAGAGAGGAGAGAGAGAGAGAGGAGAGAGGAGAGAGAGAGGAGAGAGAGAGAGAGGAGAGAGAGAGAGAGAGAGAGAGAGAGAGATGTCTCTTTCCTGTGTAGATTATGGTCCTGTGGTAACCTTTGAAGGAGAAGTAAGATACATCTCTATCTTTCTGTATCCCTGTCCCTGCCTCTGTCTCTGCATATGTCTGTCTGTGTTTTTTTTTCTCTGTTTCTTTGAATCCATGTCTCTTTTTAAATGTTTGTCTATCACATTATCATGATTTTCTTTGGCTGATAATACTCTCTCTCCCTCTCTAGCTCTCTCTCCTTCTCTCTCCCTTCCCCCTTCCCCTTCCTCTCTGTCTCTCTGTCTCTGTCTCTGCCTCTCTGTCTCTCTCTTTCTCTCAGGGGGACAGATAGCCTAGTGGTCAGAACATTGCGCTGGCAATTTGATGACCCGGGTTCAGGTCCAGTCGAGGAGATTTTTCTCCTGGAGTTAACATCAGTGCTGACTCCACTCTCCCCAAAAATCATTCCAATGAGACTTTAAACCGAGGTCCAGTGTGCGAACCCGCGCAGAACATCTTGGGCACACGTTAAATACTGTTCCGCTTTTCGTAAGAGTAGGCCATCGTGTGCCGATGGGAACAGATGACATTTACAAAACTGCATACACACGGGGACTGGATGTAAAAAAGCACAAGTGTGCTTATTCAATCAATCAATCAATCAATCAATCAATCAATCAATCAATCAATCAATCAATCAATCAATCTCTCTCTCTCTCTCTCTCTCTCTCTCTCTCTCTCTCTCTCTCTTCCTCTCTCTCTCTCTCTAGATCCGAATCGCTACATTATTATTAGTTTGTTTATTGTTTAACATTGTCTCTGCATTCTTGTCTGCATGCTACATAACTTTGAAAACATTCTCTTCTACATGCTGAGTCCTGGATTTGCCAACCGGTTACATCATAGAAACATCCTGCAACAAAACGCCGGCGCCATGTCTACAAAACCAGAGGTATAATCTGTCCACGTCTATGAAAAGTGTGCGTGATCACGAATGTTTGTCACGTGACCTAACTCTGATTGGCTGAAGACATTCCACGTGACAAGGAACAGGAAAGACATAATTTTTTCCTTTACTGTATTGGTCACGTGAGAGAAGCTTGTGGGGGGCGGGGGGGGGGGGGGGGGGGTTGAAACTGAGGCAGCTCTCTCTCTGTCTGTCTGTCTGTCTGTCTCTCTCTCTCTCTCTCTCTCATCCAGATGAAACACAAAGATTGCCATAATTATTAGGCTTACAATATGCAAGTAGAGTTAGATGCTAGAGGCAAAAACAGCTGAGTTTCCCCCCTGTGTGAATGTGATTTGTGTAGACGTGGTTTTGAATTTCTATGGCCGAATCAGAGCGTAGGTTGATTGAATGGTTTTATTCGTGTATTTTTGACATGTTAGAGATTGGAAAACAGTAGATTGTATTGTATACGATGTTAAACTCCTCAGATTGCATGAGAGAGAGAGAGGGGGGAGAGAGAGAGAGAACGAGAGAGAGAGAGAGAGAGAGAGAGAGAGAGAGAGAGAGAGAGAGAGAGAGAGAGAGAGAGGAGAGAGAGAGAGAGAGAGAGAGAGAGAGAAGAGAGAGAGAGATGGAGAGACAGAGAGAAAGACAGACAGAGAGACAGAGACAGAGACAGAAACAGAGATTGAGAAGTGAGAGAGAAACAACCCTATCCTTGCATATCTTCCTAAAGAAAGATATGCATTAACCCTGCACGCTCGAATGACAGCACCTATCATTCTATCTGTCTCTCACCGATCACTCTGTACTGGGTCAAAACTCAATCTTACCCAGTTTGTAAATGTGTTTGTACTGAACAAGCTATTTTCGGAGGAAACAGTACAACTATCTGTCTAGAGTTTCCACCTTCTGTGTTACTTTCGTCTCTAAAACTCAGGCTACCAGATCCTTTGACGTAGTGCATAGCCCTTTGGGCTTCGGACAAGAGGGTCACGGGTTCGAATCCCGTAAGCGTTATGCACATTTTTTCGGACTCCGGCCGGACCCTGCTCAGAGTGAGTGTGTTGTGGGCTCAATGGGAGGACTGGATACCATGCAGTTGAGCTTCATCCAGTTTGCTAATGAGGTGTTGAGTGTTGCTTAAATTGCTTGACCAATACTGCTGACCCTTTATCTCTCGGGCTCGGTTTTTCTTCTCTACAATTCTTCTTTTTCTTCGCAATTCTTCTCCTTCTTCGCAATTCTTCTTCTTCATCGTAATTCTTCTTCGCAATTCTTCTTCTTCGCAATTCTTCTTCTTCGCAATTCTTCGCATTCTTCTTCTCCGCAATTTTCTTTTTCGCGTTCTTCTTCGCATTCTTCTTCTTTGCATTCTTCTTCTTCTTCTTTAAATTCTTCTTCTTTATCTTTGCATTCTTCTTCTTCTTTGCATTCTTCCTCTTCTTTGCATTCTTCTTTTTCTTTGCATTCTTACTTGTATTCTTCTTTGCATTCTTCTTCTTTGCATTCTTCTTCTTTACATTCTTCTTTTCATTCTTCTTCTTCTCTGCATTCTTCTTCTTTGCGTTCTTAGTCTTTGCATTCCTCTTCTTTTCATTCTTCTTTGCATTCTTCTTCTTTGCATTCTTCTTTTTGCATTCTTCTTTTTCTTTGAAATCTTCTTCTTCTTTGAATTTTCTTCTTCTTCTTCTTCTTCTTCTTCTTCTTTTTCTTCTTCTTCTTCTTCTTCTTCTTCTTCTTCTTCTTCTTCTTCTTCTTCTTCTTCTTCTTCTTCTTCTTCTTCTTCTTCTTCTTCACCTTCTTCTTCTCCTTTGCATTCCTCTTTCTGCCCAGCCCCTCGTATTCATTATGTGATGCATTATCAGTCCCACTTGCACGATTTCTCATACATTTTCTCAGTGGTGTTGACAAAAGCAACAACAGTCTGAAATGCCAGTGCCCTGCTGTTTGTCTGTCTGTTTGTCTGTCTGTCTGTCTGTCTGTCTGTCTGTCTGTCTGTCTTTTTCTTTGTCTGTCTCTCTGTCTCTGTCTCTGTCTCTCTGTCTCTGTATCTCTGACTCTGTCTCTGTCTCAGTCTATCTCTGTCTCTGTCTGTCTGTCTGCCTGCCTGCCTGCCTGCCTGTTTGTCTGTCTGGTTGTCTGTCTGGTTGTCTGTCTGTCTGTCTGTCTGTCTGTCTGTCTCTCTCTATCTCTCTCACACACACACACACACACACACACACACACACACACACACACACACACACACACACACACACACACACACACACATACTGAAAAGAAACCAAACGTATTGCTTATTCATTGTACCTTCTTGGGAAAAAAAAGAACTTTGACAAAACCAATAAACCATCTTTGGTTTGAGAACTCGACAAGACTGACAAAAACAAGATATTATCACCTCTGTCCCACTGAACAGATATGGGACACCTAAGAGTGGTAGTTAGCAGGCAGTTTAGAGACTATAAACCTCATATTAGTCCCATTGCTGTCACTACTATCAGAGATGTATGCTTTGATCAGTGACACATTGTTGAATAGCAACAGTTATTATAGGTAGCTTGAGAGGAGATTCAGCCTTGTAAGTTGTGGTGGTTAGGAGGAAGAAGAACGGCCATGTTAAAAGGGAATGATGGGATAGTATTTCTTTAAAAAAAATCAGTTGAATGCAAAGCACACTGGTGGGAAATGTCCAGATCGGTCCCAAGACAGGTTGCTTTGGAAGAAGTGATGTCTGCGGTAATAGCCGGGTGTCTTTCATAGTATAGTACTAACAGCCTGTACACTGCTGGACTGATATATATATATATATATATATATATATATATATATATATATATATATATATATATATATATAAACAACCGACACATCAACATTGCAACAGAGCGAATCCATCACAGCCGTATGGTCAACAGTGTCAAAGGTTGCAGACAGAACTGAAACAAAGACAGAAAAAAAGAAATGTCAGTCGTGTCTTGTGTACAAAAGTTATAGGATTCAGCAGTGGTGCCAACAGACGGTCCTCTCTTCCTTACATTTTTAGAATAGAAAAGAAAGCTTTTCTTGTTGACATTATTGAAAATAATGATAGCATCATCAGAAGTAGATGTAGATGTGTAGATTCATGGTCAAGTTGTGTTATAGTGGTTTTCATTTCTTGGTGGTTTTTATAATGTTTTCCTGCCTAATATCATCTTTGTGAAAAGACGTTAAATTCATTTATTTCTCATGTTTTTTTTTGTTATCTGAATGAATATGCAAGTCTTTGTTCTCATCGTCTGGCAGTATTTTTTTGCTGAATTGCTTTTTCGTGTGCACTCATTTAAATATGCCATCAAAAGACGAACATATGATTATTATTACATCACACAAACTAATACCCAAACTTGTTTGTTTAATGCAGGATTAAACATATTGTTCAAGCATGTGATATTCATGCAATTTGTCTGAAATGATAAAGTAAATGGTTCATGGTAGACTATACACAAAGAGCTCCAAATTGTGGGAGCTGGAGAAACAACAACAACAACAAATTCAAAACCTTTGGATGCAAGCTATAGCCGAGTAGTTAAGACTATGCGACTTCAATCCCATGGGTCTACAAAGTCTTGGTTTCGAATCTCGGCGGCATCTGGTGAATTAAGGGTGGGGATTTTTACGATCTTTCAGGTGAACTTCAAGTGCAGACCTGCAAGTGCCTTATTATCTTTCGTGAATATACGCATGCAGAAGATCAAGCATGCACGTTAAAAACCCCATAGAACCTGTGTGCGAATGCACGCGGAGCATAATTATTGCAGCGGCGTTAAAAACCCGTTCCACCTTTTAGGCCATTTCCTGAGCTACCGGTAGGAACTGATAAAAAAAAATTCAAATACACACTGGTGTTGTGTTTAGATATCTTGCTCATCCCTGGAGTTAATGGTGGGTGGGTAAATGGTCACATAGTCAAGATATCTCAAAATTGATGGTGAACCTCCGAGCTCTAGCTGATAAAAGAAAAAAAGAAATAAGGAGAGAGAGAGAGAGAGAGAGAGAGAGAGAGAGAGAGAGAGAGAGAGAGAGAGAGAGAGAGAGAGAGAGAGAGAGAGAGAGAGGAGAGAGAGAGAGAGAGGAGAGGAGAGAGAGAGAGAGAGAGAGAGAGAAAACTCGACGCAACCTGACTTGTGATGGTGTTGCCTTGCATTGCCGTGATGCATCTACCCCTTTGTTACTGTTGTTTATTTGGTGTTTCTTTTCTGATATTTTCACAATCTTTCAATAGTTGGTTGTCTTATCTCATCGTTCATTATTTGACGCAATTTTGTATTTGACGAAAAAAAATCGAACTGAATGTCAAAGTCATTCGGATGAGACTAGAAACCGAGGCCCCGTGTGCGAATGCACGCAGAACATCTTGCGCACACGTTAAAACCCCATTCCGCCTTTCGGAAGAGCAGGCCATCGTGTGCCGGTAGGAGCGGATGACAAAATTATAACAAACCAGCATGCACACAGGTGTCGAGTTTAGACACCATCCCTGACGAAAAATCGGGGAGTTGAGAGTCCCAGAGTGGCTCAGGGCTGTATATGGCAACGTTCTGGTGGCTCCTGCGACGGTACTGGAACCATGTGTATCGGTCATTGCCTTTCCAATGGATCATTCCAGTGCCGTGGAGAGGGGGGGGGGGGGGAGTCTGCTGCATGGGTAACAGCTTGCCCTCCATGCAAACTTGCCCATTGCTTGTTGTACTCATTTCATGTATTATTGGTTCTACGTTGTTTCTGAACTAATAAAGGTGTTTACGGTAAAAAGGTAAAGGTACTTTTTTTCTACGTTGTTTCTGAACTAATAAAGGTGTTTACGGTAAAAAGGTAAAGGTACCTTTTTTCTACGTTGTTTCTGAACTAATAAAGGTGTTTGATTAAAGAAAAAAAAAGAAAAGACATAAAAAATGAGAGAAAGCAAGAACATAAGAAAGAACATTAGGAAAGCAAGAAAGCCTAAAAGAAGAATACAAAAAAGAAAGAAATTACGAAAAAGGTGCGTGGCAGGAAAGAAAATGAACTTTAAAGAAAGAAAGAAGACCAGCCTTATTTTCTTTACCTTTCAACCCATCCATTGCCTTTTCTTTCATGGCTACAATTGAATCAGACTTCAGACTAGAAATTCAGAAAATGTAATTTTCATAATGACCCCAGTGTGCTGACAGACACATGGCAGTTTTCAGAATAAAGAACAGCGTCTGGTCTTCCCCTTCCCTAATCCCTCCCTCCCTCCCTCCCTCTCTTGTGGATCATTAGTACTGACATTCCTTACAGCAATCTCCTTATCTTCACCCATTGCAATTCTCCTCATTCCCTCTCTTTTTTCAGCATCATGGCACAACACAACACAGAGGGCATGATGGAGGTAGCACTACATAACGACGTAGCTGACAGTGTGAAGTGGGCTCAAAAGCCAGCGAAGTAGACAGGCCTAGCTAGGCCTTCTACCTATCATAGTTAAATCAGCAGTAAAGTCTCGCTGAATAAAAGTGGAATGGAGTTGGGTGCCATTGCTTTCTGTCTTTTCTACAAGCACGCGCGTGCGAGCGCGCGCACACTCACACACAGTCATGTATACACACACATACATACATACATACATACATACATACATACATACATACATACATACATACATACATACATACATACATGCATACATGCATACATGCATACATGCATACATACATACATACATACATACATACATACATACATACATACATACATACATACATACATACATACATACATACATATGTGATGGGGGTGGTAAGTAGATTATCTCCCATGTGATCGGAACTCGACAGTCGCAGCGTCGTGTTTCTATTTAAAGACACACCTGTGAATTGTGGATGCTCTGTTTCCTTGGGTAGTGGTCGAAAACCTTCCATTGCATATTCTTTGCCTACATGGTGAATGGAAGAATTGAAGCAAACTCTTTAAAAAGGTCATAGTCTGTATTGTTTGACTGAGTCATGTTCCCGTCCTTTGTGTTACAAGTGGTAGTGCTGGTGGGGTAAGATACTCAAGTGGGACTATTAATAGTAGATATGTGGAGTGTAGTTGTTAGGGGCTACTGGTTTGCAGCATCAAAGATGCTGGCCAGGTAGTATACCTCGGGACGCGGTACAAGTTGGCCGGTGGTGGATATGATGGGGTGGTAAGTAGATTATCTCCCATGTGATCGGAGCTCGACAGCTGAAGTGTCGTGTTTCTATTTAGAGACACACCTGTGAATTGTGGATGCTCTGTTTCCTTGGGTAGTGGTCCAATACCTTCCGTCGCACACACTTTGCCTTCATGGTGAAATGCACTTATGCATACTCTTTATATGGATCATATTCTACACTGACTGACTGTATCAAGTTCCCGAGGCTTGTACAGAGATGGGGCGTCAAATATGTCTATACTGTTACACGTGCATACGTATGTATGCATGCATACGTGTATACAACCATTCATGCATACTTACATACAAATATACACACACACACTAACTCACTTACGCAAACATACATACATACGCAGGCACACACACACACACACACGCATACACACACGTGCGCAAATGATTTCTGTGAAACAAAAATTGATTTAGAAAAAAATAAAGGAAAACGTTACTTCCAGTATTTGGTGGGGCTGCGAAGAAAAGAGTGGAAACAGCAATACCAGGATAATAGACCAGACTCTCCCATCACCTCTTAAAAAAACAACAGACAGACAGAATCCCAATAGTTTGGTAAAGTTCTCATGTTGTGATAAACGTGTACAGATGCGCGCGCGTATTCATTTCCTGCAGTAAAATATGCACAGCAAACAACACCTTGACTAACTCTACCCGCCCCCTTCATAATCAATCCTCCATGAGACTGCTGCATACTGCCGATTCCCCAAATGTAGGGGGACGGGATAACATAATGGTTAGAACATTGTGCTCGCAATTTGACGACCCGAGTTCGACTACCGTTCGAGGGGACTTTTCCCCTGGAGTTAACATCAGTGTTGACTCCATTCTCCCCAAAAAGTCTTTGGGATGAGACTGTAAACCGAGGCCCTGTGCATGCAGAACATCTTGCGCACACGTTAAATACGGTTCCGCTTTTCGTAAGAGTAGGCCATTGTGTGCCGGTGGGAACAGATGACAAGATTTACAAAACTGCATACACATGGGGACTGGATGAACAAAAAAAGCACATGAGTGCTTATTTCCTTTTTCCTCGATATAAAAGAAGAAAATGAAATGAATATAGGCTTGTCTGCTTCACTGGCTTCCATCTCACTTCCCACTCCCCTCAACCCTCAGCTACTATTTCGTTGATGCTCAAGTACTACCATCACGTCCTTGCATTGTGCTGTGTGGTTGTGGTGGGAAGAAAAGAGGAGGGAAAGGGCAGAGCTGAATTGGAGAAGGATAATGAGATTGGCGAGAGAAATGTCACTACTGACCATCTCTATGTGGGCATGAAGGGGTGGGGGAGGGGGAAAGAGAGGGAGAGGGAGAGGGGGGGGGAAGAGAGAGGGAGTGAGTGAGAGATATTATATTTTTTCTTTGAGAGAGAGAGGGAGAGAGAGACAGAGAGAGAGAGTGAGAGAGAGAGACTGAGTGAGAGAGAGAGAGATTGAGTTAGAGAGAGTGAGTGAGTGAGTGAGTGAAAAAAAAATTTTTGAGGGAGAGAGAGAGGAGAGAGAGAGAGAGAGAGAGAGAGAGAGAGAGAGGAGAGAGAGAGAGAGAGAGAGAGAGAGAGAGTGAGTGAGAGAGATATATATTCTTTTTTTTTCTTTGAGGGGGAGAGAGAGAGTGTGTGAGTGAGAGAAATATATATTCTTTTTTTTTCTTTGAGAGAGAGAGAGATTGAGTGGGAGATATATTCTGTTTTCTCTTTGAGGTAGAGAGAGAGAGAGAGAGAGAGAGAGAGAGAGAGAGAGAGAGAGAGAGAGAGAGAGAGAGAGAGAGAGAGAGAGAGAGAGAGAGGAGAGAGAGAGAGAGAGATGGGTGCAGACAGTAAGTATGTGTACTTCAGGCTGACATGTAACAGTACATTGAGGTCAGGGTGTAAATTACATTTTCTTCACTTCTGTCTGTCGTCTGATTAGATTCCCAACAGGAAAAGAGCAGTGAACTTCGGCTAAAAGGAATGTTGGCGTGTCTTTTCTTTTGTATTCGTTTAGTTCATTTCTTTTTTCTTTTCTTTTCTTTCTTTCCTTTTCTTTCTTTCTTTCTTTCGTTTTTTTCTTTTTTTCTTGTATTTTTTTTCTTTCTTTCTTTTATTTATTTTCTTTCTGTCTTTCATTTCTTCTCTCTTTCTTGTTTTCTGTCTTTTTTTTGTTTGTCTTTCTTTTCTTTTTCTTTCTTTTCTTTTCTTTTTCTTTCTTTCTTTGTTTCTTTTTTTCTTTCTTTATTTTCTCTTTTTTCTGTATTCTTTATTGGTATCCTATTTTTGTTTACCTTTCTTCATTTGTTTTTGTTTTACTGTCATTTCTTTTTAATTCTTTATTACTTTCGTCTTTGTTTAGTTCCATCTTTTTTTTTAAATTTTCTTTTTTGAGTTTTCTATCTTTTCTTCTGCTTTTTTTTTTTGTTTATTCTCTGGCTTATCAGCTAGAGCTCTGTGGTTCATCAACAGTGCTAGTGAGATTTTGCGTATGAAACAATTTTTGCCTACCATGAAGGTAACCGCATGCCATCTTCGGGGATATTTTAGTTTGTCAAGGTAAAGAGACGTAGCCTGACAAAAATTCTACATGTACATTGAAGCAAGCAAAATATATTTTGCAATCCATCATGTTCATGACGCTCAACTTCTGTATGCAAATACAGATACAACTTACGCAAATCTAAAAGGTAAAGATAAAGGTGAAGGTGTCCCATAACCTAGGCGGTCGTAGGGGAGCGAGGTGACAGAGACCTCAGCTTCGCTAGGGGCCAGCATGTTGAGGGCGGCGCCCATCTCCTCTCCCTCGCTGCTTTACCTTCCTTGACCCAAAAGAGGGCAGGTACCCATTTACAGCTGGGTGAACTGGAGGGGGGGGGGGGACTATATTGAAGCCAAGGCGCGCAACGGTCACCCATCCAACTGGTAACCACTCTCGACGCTGCTTAACTTGATTTGGGAAAAGCGAGCGCTCTGACCACAGAGCTATCCCGCCCCCTTTGCAAATCTACGGGAGCATACTATTAGACTTCCTTGTGTTATCACTTCTTTACATCCTGTGTGATCAAAGCAACTCAGCTTGAGAACATCCGTCATCTCTTTTTATCTGTTCTGGTGCCTCTCTTGTTCAGCCCACACCACCCAGGAGTCTGCGCTGCATTCTAGTGTGTCTTTTTTTTGTTCGTTTCTCGGCTAGAGCTCTGAGATTCACCAATGGCGAGATTTTGCGTATGTGGATGGGTTTTTCTTTCCACTATGAAGGTAGCTAACTCTGCCTAGGACGGTCCCAAGCCCGGCTGAAAAAGGAGGAGGGTTTGGCGTAGGGTTAGCTACCCCACCCTGTGAAAAAAACTCTAGCTACAGAAACGCCAAATAGCAATTTAACAGACATCGCGGACCTGGGGAGGGATGGACCTCCAGCTGGAAGGAGTATGAAGTCGGGCGGTGAAAGCCAGAATCATCTGGAAGCCGTCAGACCGAAGACCATCATCTCCACCAGGACCACCACATCCATCGGTACATGGAACGTCAGGACCATGTACGAGACGGGGAAGACAGCGCAAGTAGCCGCAGAGATGAGGAAATTCAACCTCACCATCCTAGGAATCAGCGAAGTCAGATGGACTGGTTCCGGGCAGAAGCGACTGACTTCCGGGGAGCTGCTGCTGTTCTCGGGGCACGAGCAGGAAGATGCTGCACACACCCAGGGAGTCGCCCTGATGCTTTCCAAGCCAGCACAGGGAGCGCTCATCGGGTGGGAGGCACACGGACCAAGGATCATGACAGCTTCTTTCCGTACAAAGAAGAAGAGGATCAACATGGACATTATCCAGTGCTACGCCCCAACGAACGACAGCGAGGAGGAGGAGAAGGACGACTTTTATAACAGATTGCAGACCATCATACAAGACAGACCGAAGAGAAACATCATCATCGTAATGGGTGACTTCAATGCCAAGATAGGTAGTGACAACCAGGGATACGAGGAGATCATGGGGCGGCATGGGCTAGGCGAGATGAACGACAACGGGGAGAGGTTCGCAGACCTGTGTGCCACAAGCAACCTGGTCATCGGAGGAAGTGTTTTCCCGCACAGAAGGATACACAAGGCAACTTGGGTGTCGCCAGACCTGTTAACGGAGAACCAGATCGACCACATCTGCATCGTGAAGAAGTTTCGCCGCTCCCTACAGGATGTACGCGTCAAGCGAGGAGCAGACGTCGCTTCGGATCACCATCTACTTGTTGCCCGACTGAAGCAGAAGCTGAAGAGAAATTGGACGGGGGGATCCAGTCAACGCCAGCGTTACAACACCACGGCGCTGAAGGACAACAGGAAGCAAGAAGAGTTCAAGGTCACTCTATCCAACAAGTTCCAAGTCCTAGGAGAGCTGCTTGAAGAGGAGACGATAGAAGAGAGGTGGCAGAGAGTGAGAGAGACAGTGACCTCAACATGTCAGGAAGTACTGGGCCCCAAATCATTCACACACAAGGAATGGATTTCAGCAGCTACCCTAGAGAAAATAGAAGAAAGAAGAGAAAAGAAATTAGCCGTCAACAGCAGCAGGACACGATCAGCAAAAACAAAAGCCCAAGAGGAATACACAGAAGCAAATAGGGTTGTAAAGCGAAGCATTAAAGCAGATAAGCAAAACTACTTGGAGACATTGGCAAAAGAAGCAGAAGATGCAGCTCACCAGAACAGCACCAAGGACCTGTACTTCATCATCAAGAAGTTATCAGGGAAGTTTGCCAAGCCAGAGAGACCAGTAAAAGACAAGAACGGAGGAGTAATAGCTGATGACGAAGGACAGAAGAACAGGTGGATTGAGCACTTCCAGGAGTTACTCAACAGACCAGCACCTACAAACCCACCAGAGATACCGACAGCCGCAAGCGACCTGCCGATCAAGTGTAGTGCTCCCACAAAGGAAGAGATCCGCAGCGCCATCAAGCAATTGAGGAATGGTAAGTCTGCAGGACCTGACAGCATCCCAGCAGAAGCCCTGAAAGCCGACGTCGAGACCAGCGTGGAGCTCCTCTACCCGCTCTTCGGCAAGATATGGGAGGAAGAAGAAATACCAACAGAATGGAAAGAGGGTTACCTCATCAAACTCCCCAAGAAAGGCGACCTCAGTTCCTGCTCCAACTACAGAGGGATAACGCTGTTGTCCATCCCAGGAAAGGTGTTTAACCGCATCCTGCTGAACCGGATGAAGGACGCAGTAGACCCGCATCTCCGCGACCAACAAGCTGGCTTCCGAAAGGAAAGATCATGCACGGATCAGATTGCAACACTGCGCATCATCCTGGAACAGTCCCTGGAATGGAATTCGCCACTATACATCAACTTCATAGACTATGAGAAGGCTTTTGACAGCGTTGACAGACAGACCCTCTGGAGGCTACTGAGACACTATGGAGTGCCAGAGAAAATCACCAACATCATCAGGAAATCATATGAAGGAATGACCTGCAGAATAGTTCATGGCAGACAGCTCACCGACGCCTTTGAAGTAGATACCGGAGTAAGGCAAGGATGCTTACTATCTCCTTTCCTGTTCCTGCTGGCCATCGACTGGGTCATGAAAACCTCAGCGGACCAGAAACGTAATGGCATCCAATGGACACCCTGGAAACAGCTAGACGACCTTGACTTTGCGGATGACCTGGCCCTTCTCTCCCACACCCAGCAACAGATGCAGGAAAAGACCAACATCGTTGTGGAGAACTCAGCTAAACTGGGCCTCAACATCAACAGAGGAAAGAGCAAGGTACTCAAGACAAATGCAGCCAATGCAACACCCATCACAGTCAAAGGAGAGGCGCTGGAAGAGGTGGAAAGCTTCACATACCTCGGCAGCATCGTGGACACACAGGGAGGAACAGACACAGACGTCAGAACCCGCATCGGTAAAGCAAGGGCAGCCTTCAAGCAGCTCAGAAACGTCTGGGGATCAAGCGACATCAGCATCGCCACCAAGACCAGGCTCTTCAACACCATCATCAAGCCAATACTAATGTATGGAGCAGAGACCTGGAGAAACACCGTCACCACCATGAAGAAAATCCAGGTCTTCATCAACACCTGCCTCAGGAAGATCCTCAAGATCCGCTGGCCAGACAAGATCAGTAATGAAGAATTATGGCAAAGAACCAGACAACAGCCTGTTGAGAAAGAAATCCTACAGAGACGTTGGCGATGGATAGGACACACCCTACGGAAACCTGTATCCAGCATCACAAGACAAGCTCTCACCTGGAATCCACAAGGGAAAAGAAAGAGAGGGCGGCCTAGAAATACCTGGCGCCGGGACCTGGATGCAGATGCGAAAAAGATGGGCAAGACGTGGGGACAGCTGGAACGCCTAGCCCAGAGCCGAGATGCCTGGAGACAGCTAGTTGGCGGCCTATGCCCCAGAAGGGACCACAGGCAGACATGACATGACATGACATGAAGGTAGCTGTATTCTGACTTTCGGGATATGTTCGTGTTTTCGTAAATACCCGAAAGTTGATATGAATCACGGGATCTGTAACGTAAATATTTGATCTTCTACATGTCTATATGCACGAAGTCTACTCTTAAAGTTAACCTGGGGAATAGAAAAAAAATCTCCACCCTTAATTCACCAGATGCCACGGAGCTTTAAACCCACGATTTCATGCACCGATATGATTGAAGTTAAACTGTTTTTAATCACTCAGTTATAGCGTCTGTCTATGATGTATCTGCAATAAAAAGTTACATTTTTTTCATATAACATTTACAGACATAATCATAAGACATATATATATATATATATATATATATATATATATATATATATATATATATATATATATATATATATATATATATATATATATAATCATATGTTAAAAAAGGTAGACATCTATTTTTGCACTCTCAGGCAGACCAGGTACCTCTTATTTTCAGTCACTAGTAAAGGTACAAAAAGGGTGTGCACACTCGAAGCAACTCTCTCTCTATCACACACACACACACACACACACACACACACACACACACACACACACACACACACACACACACTCCTCAGATATACAACTGGTTGTGAAGAAGGAATTCAATGGTGTCTAGCTCTATTGATGTGGGTATCAATGGTCCTGTCCAAAACTACAGCTGATTCAGTGATGACAGTCAGTCCTGTGTACTCCACTGGCTTTCAGCCTCACCCATAATGGCAATTATTTATGAGGATTCACTGCTACCGCTATCATAGTTCTTTTGCACTATGCCTTTGTAGGAACGAGGGAAAGAAAGCAAACATTTAAATGAGCAGGCATTACAAGACTGGCAAAACTTGGCAAAACTTGGCCAAACTACCAACCGCCATGGCGCATTGGTTAGCGCCTTGGGTTACGCACTGGAAAGTCTGCGGGTTCGAATCCCAGAAGAGTCATAGTGATTTTTTTTCGGACTCCGGCCGGCTCCTACCCACAGTAAGTGTGCTGTGGGCTTATTGGAAAGACTAGGACCACACAATCTAGCTTCATCCACTGTACAGGTGCAATTTTGAGAGTGCTGTTCAAATTACCTGACCAACACTGCATGTGTATGTATCTCTCGGGTCTAGTTGACGCTGGAATATATCATGATAGAAAGCGCGAAGTACAACCTTATCAAGTAGTCTCAAGGCACATGTACTTTGAAGCAGCATTGTAAGAACATCGTCATTCTCATTGATCATCGTGAAATTACAAAAAAAAAGTCTCTGGTGCTCTGGTACCATGGTAACATGAAATTCGGCTTTCCATACATTTCTGTCCATGTAGTGAGAGTGTGTGTCAAAGCCCTCGGGGTTGAATTTTCACGGGGGAGGGTCGTCGAAGGGATGTTGTGGTGGTTGCCACCTCGGGTGGGCGACTCACTTAGTCTGGCTCCGCGACTGAGCTAATTCTGTCGTTAGTACTGGGGGGCTTAGTAGGTGGTGTCTTTGCGTATATCATTGATGCAGACATCAGCAAACTGCCCTGAGGTCCACCAGTGATGACAGGCCTGTCTGCTCTTTGGTTTGCAGCTTACTTCACAGTGTCAGCTGTTTCAGCGTGCACTGGTCACGTTATCCTGGCTTCTGTGTTGAACTGTGCCACAGCAGCAAAAAGAACAGTGGGAAATGACACAAAATATAATGAACACCGTTTAGGAGACTACCAACAAAGTTGTTGTTACTGACAATCTACAATAATGTGAGAAATGATGAAAGTTTTTTTTGGCTTTTTTTTTTTCTTTTTCTTTCAATCTTGCCTTAAAAGACAGTCTTCACTCTGAAATCCAGTGATGTTAACAGCCAGAAAAAAGGCAGACAACTAGAGCCTTAAAACAACAACAAAAAAACAAGAGTTAGTCTTCGCTTATTACTGTCAGTTGCGTTTTTCGTTCTTGAAGTTAACAGGTCACAGGGTAGTGGCATAAAACAGTCACAATAATTTGTCTTTCCTCTTATACCTTTCACCTGTCGGTGTCACCCAGTTCTGTGTTAACCGCCGCACCCCATGACACCGACATGATCCTCCTTCTCCATTTGCTTCAGTCTTCGCTGGCCCTGCTGACTTCATAAATTCTCGTGCTGTAGGATTCGGTGATGTTGCCAATGAGAGAAGCTGATGTTTGGCTTTTTTTTCTTTTTCTTTCGATCTTGCCTTGAAAGACAGTCTTCAATCTTAAATCTAGTGATGTTAAAAGCCAAACAAAAAAGGCAGAAAACTGGAGCCTGAAAACAGAAAATAGAGTCACTCTTCGCTTATCACAGACGATCAAACTATACTAATGTTGACCTAGTTTAGCAGAAGAAACTGGGCTGGTCTTAATCAGACTTTACCAGCGTATTTCTATGCGTAGAGTTTTGATGCCAGCACACGTCAAAAGTGTATTAGATGACTATATTACTGATTCCTTGAGTGTAGGTTTTTTTTTATATATCTCACATGACCAAACTATAACCTGTCCCCGGCAGTCATCGTGTCTTGTTTATCTTTTTTTCCTACATTTCTCCTATCCAGCACAGCACCTTGTCCCAATTATCCTCATCACCATAACGATTCATACAATGTACCGCAAATGTATATAAAAAAATAAAATGTATTTGAAAATTCAAAGTTAACCTTTGCCATTGCTGGTTGTTTATTACACAGCCCACATAAATATTTATTGTAGTTACATTAATATTGTTAAATGTTTCTAATTTGTTGAGTTTGAATTTTGCTCCTGTTTAAGAGTATTACTGTTATCACTTTTTTTTTTTATATATATCACTGATGCTACTTCTTAATCTTTTCTCCTTCCACTCCTTCCATTCATCTCCTTAACTTTCATTCCACTTTCCACTTTTCTCGTCCAATATCACTTAGTGTGAACAGACATTAAATTGGAGACAACAACAACAACAACAACAACAACAACAACAACAACAACAATGTACCGCCCACAGAGGCCAGGCTAGATGGTCAGGAATCCCCGACAGTCTGGGATTAGTCACTGGCTCTGTCACCTCTAAGCAGTTACGTTTGTTTGACCACACATGCACAAGTGCATAATTATGTGTTTGTACCTATAAACACACATGCACGCATACACATACACACATGCATGCATATACACACACATACGCACACACAATACAAAATGTAAAAAAAAAAAAAAGTAAAAAAGCACACGAGTGCTTATTCCATCATCCTCGATATAAAGAATAAATTAAAAATTACATAAAAGAATAAGTAAATAAATAAATACATAAATAAACACGCATACACATACACACACGCAAAAGGAAAGAAAGTGGAGTAGGAGACTGAGGAGGAAAAAAGAGGCAGGAAAAAGAGACCGATTCAGAAAAAAACAACTAATCAAAACACAGCAAGCAACGCAAAAGTAGCTAGAGTAAAGGCAACAGAGAAGAAAGAAAAGACCCGGCTGGTCTAGGTAGAGGTTCATCACAGAATGGACTGATCGGACCATAAAACTGTGAAGAGACACGCATCTCTGCAGTGCAGATGATCAGTAACGGTGTACACTTCTTTCCCCACACCACTGGGCCATCCTGTACACTTTACTACTTTAGGCTCAGGGATGACAATCTTGTCTACTTCACTGGCTTCCAGCTCATTTCACACTGTGAGCTATTATTCTTTGATGATGGCGGGCTGGTGCGGTTGTTAAGGCTTTTGAGTTGCAGTGTGCTGTAGCAGGAATGAAGGGGGGGGGGGGGGGGGGGGGGCGCAGAAAATTGTCATGGATAAAGAAATCACGATTGCTGCCAGATCTATGTTGGGACTTAGCATCCACAGGACGGACGTTTTAGTTGAGTGGTCAAGACTGTTCTGCTTCAATCCTATAGATCCATGAAGTCAGGCGTTCGAATATCGGTGGCGTCTGGTGAATTAAGGGTGGGGATTTTTACGATCTCCCAGATCAACTCTAAGTGCATGCCTGCCAGTGCCTTAATCGTCTTTATGTATACACTTGCAGAAGATCAAATATGCACATTAAAGATCCCTTATTTCATGTCAGTGTTTGGTGTACGTTTGTTACTTGGAAGGAGAAAAACCGTTCCGTCTAATGCACTGAAGTTTAGAGTAACACTGCACTAAAACTTACCAATGTTACCCTCACGCACTAACTTTTTGTTATACCTATTCCATATTTAAACAGTGCATCAAACAAAGTACTTTCGTTCCGATCCATTACGATGTAAGATAACGTTTGCCTGACTATCTTTATGGAATCAGTTGTTAAATTGGGCATTGTTGTCTCCTTAAATAGTTCTCTCATGAAAAGCAGCATAAATCATATCCCCCAAAAGAAGATTTTTCCAGTCTGTGATGGAACCTCAAATCACAATTGCTCTGAAGTGACAAATATGGCAGACGATCTTGTGTAGCTTTTCAAACATTCAATGCATTAACGTCTCAGCAACTGGTTCCAGAAGCAGGTGATAAACCGATTTCACAGTCTTCTAGCATGATTGACTCAGACAAGTCTAATAATTGGCTTCATCAGACGATCGATTATTGCTTTGCACACAGAACTTCCTAAAACATTTGTGTCAAGGGTTGAGCAATCTTGTTTTGTTTCATTTATTTAACAGTTTGAAAACTCAATGATTACAACGTCGTGACTGATATATATTTTTATTATTCTCTTTCTGTCTCTGTCTCTCTGTCTGTATCTCTGTCTGTCTCTCTGTGTCTCTGTCTGTCTCTCTCTGACTCTGTCTCTCTCTGTCTCTCTATGTCTCTCTCCGTCTGTCTGTCTGTCTGTCTGTCTGTCTCTCTGCCTGCCTGCCTGCCTCTCTGCCTGTCTGTCTGTCTGTTTGTCTGTCTGCCTGTCTGTCTATCTGTTTGTCTTCTCTCTCTCTCATTTTTTTTATTGCCATAGTAAATGATAAATTTATCAATGCTTTCATTTTGCATTACACGCACACCCCTGCCCCCTCACCTGGTGTATTACGGTCCAAGGCCAAGGTACCATTAAACCATTTCAGTGTTCAGTGTTCAGTGTTCTCTCTCTCTCTCTCTCTCTCTCTCTCTCTCTCTCTCTCTCTCTCTCTCTCTCTCTCTCTCTCTCTCTCTCTCTCTCTCTCTCTCTCTCTCTCTCTCTCTCTCTCTCTCTCTCTCTCTCTCTCTCTCTCTCAGAGGGCTGGTTGTAAAAATAAAAGCACGTTTGCTTATGCCATAACCCTCTTTAAAAGAAAATGTATTCAATTCAATTCAGTTCAATTCTCTCACTGTCTGCCCATGTCCATACGTGCACGCGAAATTCTTTCCTTGTCCGCTGCTGTGGCTGTATTATATGTGATCAAATATTATCGTGGCCCTGTGGGATATTTGGCGCTGAATCTGATGCCCCATTTCCCCGTACTCTCTAGAAAATCCTGATCGTTGGCTTAAACGAGATATAATGTTTGTGGAAAGAAGGGGGACAGGGCTACTTGCTGAATGTTAGACAGTTTTCACAGACTCAGCTTATTTAAGTGTGTGTGTGTGTGTGTGTGTGTGTGTGTGTGTGTGTGTGTGTGTGTGTGTGTGTGTGTGTGTGTGTGTGAGTGTGTGGGGGGGAGGTGTGTGTTGTGTGTGTGTGTGTGTGTGTGTGTGTGTGTGTGTGTGTGTGGTGTGTGTGTGTGTGTGTGTGTGGTGTGTGGTGTGTGTGGTGTGTGTGTGTGTGTGTGTGTGTGTGTGTGTGTGGTGGTGGGTGTGTGTGTGGTGTGTGGGGTGGGGGTGTTGGTGTGTGGGTGTGGGTGTGTGTTGTGTGTGTATGTGTGTGTATGTGTGTGTAGTGTCGTGTGTGCGTGTGTGTATGTGTGTGTGTGTGTGTGTGTGTGTAGATTTAAAATATGCTACTCTTTTGTGCACAGTTGCATGTGTGTGTATGATTCATTCGAATGCAAGCACTTTGATTTGTCTGGTTTACAAGAGTCAGTACTCTAAACATTCCGTTATCATTTTCATTACTATTTTTGTCATTATTACTATAATTATCATTGTAGTTATTGTTGTTATTATTATTATTACCATCATCATCATCATCATCATCATCATCATCATCATCATCATCATCATCATCATCATCATCATCATGATGAGTAGTAGTAGTAGTAGTCGTAGTAGTCGTAGTAGTCGTAGTA
>CM060330.1:27367443-27377443 GCA_030674155.1 Stramonita haemastoma
CGGTAGCATACATACACTATTTATTTATTTATTTATTTATTTATTTATTTATTTATTTATTTATTTATTTATTTATTTATTCATTTATTTATTTATTTATCTATATCAATGGTTAACAGAATAGGCTCATGTGCGCTTTTTTATTTTTTACTCCAATCCCCGTGTGTATGTGGTTTTGAAAATGTTATCATCTGTTTCCATAGGCGCACAATGGCCTACTGTTTCGAAAAGCGTAACTAGAATACTGATATTTTTTCCGCAACTTTGCATGTATAAGCACATCCACAGAATTTCTGGCTAAGATAATAGCTTTGGTTTATAAAAAAAAACTGTACACGGTAATTGCTGACAAAAGTGATGAAGAGATGCTGGAGAGGTGTAAGGAAAAAGCCAGAGGTCCACAACAGCAGATGGATGACCCAGAGACATGCAATCTGTGCATTTGTTTTGTCTTCTTTGCCGTTCCTCTCTTTCTACTGCCCTGTATTGCTGGACATGTAATTAATTTGTCCCCTTGAAAACGATATGGAAGCATTGCAATCATCGCAGTTGACATTCATGTAAAGACTTTTTTTTAGATAGAAGAATGATCTGAAATGAAAAGGAATTTCAAAGACATAAAACAATAATGATAAAAATTATTTGGCGGTGATTTATATGCACAAATTATCAGTTACTGTGTAATTGAAGAAGAAAATCCAGCCAGGTAAGAACGTGTGTCTCCTTTGTCATAATCAACGTTGAGAAAATCTATCAAGCAATAAGGAGTAAGGGTTTTTGTTTCTGTTGTTAATGCTTTGTTCCCTACGAGTGCAGCTGCACTGCAGTCTCTGCAGATCAGCCCTACAGCAACTTAGTAAAGTGTCAGTGGTGTCTGTTGTAACAGAATGTGCACTTCATAGTTCTTACTACAATGACTGGAAGAATACAGAAACCCATCAAAATCATCATGAAAAAACTCACTGTGTTAAACAAAGGAAACAACTAGCCTTGATACATGGCTGATTCCTAAATAATATCTGATTAAAGCAAAAATCTATGCCAAATTTCGAAGTGTTTTTTTTTTTCAAGAGAACGTTCTAAAAGAAGTTTGATTAAAAATGTAGAAGCTGGTATGGAAAAACAAAGGGAACAGAAAAAACAGAAGAATCACATAAAAAAAATTAACTGAACAATCAAAGCACCAAACAAAAATAAACCCAGTCAATAGCAGATCCTCAGTTAAATCTTCCACTAAACAAAATCTGAGATATGAAATGTGGCTCTTCAAGTAAGTAAGAGGAATTTGTGAATAGCGCTTAAAGTTTTCTGGAAAGTGCTTGCTTTAAAAACATAAGTCAAATACCAACCACTTTCCCACCATCATTATGATGCATATGCATTAGCTGTAAAGACTCAAAAGGTTGGTTGCACTCTTGCCTTGTTTTCTAAGAGCTCCAGAACCTTGCTACGTGATCAGCTCGCCTTCAGTCAAGTTGTTGGACAGATTTCTTTTTTTTACCTCTCTTCTGTCACTGGTATCACTCCTAATGCAACTCTACCACTTCTAACCATAGCACGGGAGATGACCGGGTCAACTACCATGCAACCAGCAATTAGCCACAGCTGGACGAGTTCAGGAATCATCAATGGCTGTGCATCCCTCCTGTTTAATACCCCTCTGATCCCTGACTCCTGGACAATGGCATGTTTATGTTCATGGGCTACATAGGGGGTGCTAGGTACAAGCCCCCAGCTGAAAAGAGCGGATAGTGATAAAAGCTGCCCCGAGGGAGTCTTGTTACTCAGGGCTCCGTGTGCCCCCAGCCATCAATCAAACCAGCTCACACTGCTTCTCCAGGGTGTACTGGCTGTTTAAAAAAAAAAAAAGAAATCGAAAGCCACAAGCTTTTGGCGCGTTTGCATGAACGGACATGGTGAATGGATAAAACGCTGAGAATGGCTGTACTTTGTGTGTGGGTGAATGGAACAGTAGACAGCAGTGAAAGGGGATCTGACACTTCAGAGAACAACCAAACTAGCTCATTGTATAGGAAAAAAAGGAATGTTGGGATGTATACATGTGTGTGTGTGTGTGTGTGTGTGTGTGTGTGTGTGTGTGTGTGTGTGTGTGTGTGTGTGTGTGTGTGTGTGTGTGTGGTGTTGCGTGTGTGCGTGTGTGCGTGTGTGTGCGTGTGTGTGTGTATGTGTGTGTGTGTGTATTCATGTGCGCATAGCATCAGTGACACTTTTGGAAACCTTGTGCCATCTTTAGTATGGAAACTAGTTTTTTTCTCTCAGTAATTCTACCATTCTTATGAGACTGACCAGAGATACTTGGGCTAGGCATCAGTCATGTAATGCTATCACTGCCTCTATATTCATGATAGTACAAGGAAATGACATTCTTTGTATGCATAACATTTGCATGGTACCTTTTTTTCTTATTTATCTTCTTATATCATATCATGCCTTATTTTCACTTGTAGTATATAGAATGAATTTCTGGCACTGACATTTATTTTCTCTTGTGCAGATAACTATATTGTGCATCTTTTTCGATTAATGTGATATTTAAAAGTTCTGGCGCGCCAAGACAAAAGGGTTTTCAGTGAGTGATGACCGTAAGCACAGTGGAAAATCCTGAATTAAAATGCTGTTATATTTTGAAATGTCAAGAGTATTCTTAGTCTATGACAAGCTCTTAGCATAACAGCTTACGCACTCTATTACAACAGAACAAGTCTTTGAAATTTAAAAGTATTGTGATTTGCATGGCAAGGTCCCTGAAAGCAAGAAATAGCCACAGACGTCTCAACCAGTGTGTAAGGATGCAACACAGTGAGACTCAGTTCTGATGAGCGAGATAGGGTGCATATTGTGACTCTCTCTCTCTCTGTCTCTCTCTCTGTCTCTGTCTCTGTCCTCTCTCTCTCTCTCTCTCTCTCTCTCTCTCTCTCTCTCTCTCTCTCTCTCTCTCTTTGTCTGTCTGTCTGTCTGTCTGTCTGTCCGGGGTTTTATTTGTTCTTTTATATCAAGTATAATGTCTGTCTGTCTGTCTGTCTGTCTGTCTGTCTGTCTGTCTGTCTGTCTGTTTCTCTCTCTCTCTCTCTCTCTCTCTCTCTCTCTCTCTCTCTCTCTCTCTCTCTCTCTCTCTCTCTCTCTCTCTCTCTTCTCTCTCTCTCTCTCTCTCTCTCTCTCTCTCTCTCTCTCTCTCTCTCTCTCTCTCTCTCTCTCTCTCTCTCTCTCTCTCTCTCTCTCTCTCTCTCTCTCTCTCTCTCTCTCTCTCTCTCTCTCTCTCTCTCTCTCTCTCTCTCTCTCTCTCTCTCTCTCTCTCTCTCTCTCTCTCTCTCTCTCTCTCCTCTTTCGCTCTCTCTCTCTCTCCCTCTTTCGCTCTCTCTCTCTCTCTTTCGCTCTCTCTCTCTCTCTCTCCAGGTGTTAAACATGGAAATGCCTAACAGCAACAAGAACACCGCGTAAAAACCTATCTCTGTCTTTCTGCCTGTCACTGTTTTGGTTTTGTTTCTCTGCGCTAGTGTACTTTCCTTTTTATTCACCAATCTATTCATTTGTCTGTTGATGTAATTTTCTTCTTGTTTCAACTTTATTTGCATCTATCATCTGTTTGTGTCTGCGCATGTGTATGTGCGCGCGAGAGCACACGCGCGCGCGAGCACGCGCGCGCGCGCGCGTGTGTGTAAGTTTATGTGTGTGTGTGCGTGTGTACGTGAGTGTGTGTTTGTGTATGTGTGTTTGTGTGTGTGTGTGTTTGAGTACGTGTGTATGTGTTCGTACATGCGTGTGTACGTGTGTGTGTGTTTGTGTGTGTGTGTGTGTGTGTGCATGTGTCTGTGAATGTGTCTGTGTGTTTTATGCGTGTTGATATATGTGTGTGTATGTGTGCGTGCGTCCGTGCGTGCGTTTGCCTGTGTACGCGCGCGCGCGGGGTGTGTGTGTGTGTGTGTGTGTGTGTGTGCGTGCGTGCGTTTGCCTGTGTATGCGTGCGTGCGTGCGTGTGTGTGTGTGTGTGCGCGCTTGCTTACTTGCTTGCGCCCTTATATCTTATATCCCTCAGTCCTCACATGACCGATCAATTCCATATCGGCAGAGAAAGACCACAGACACATACAGTCAACAAGAGAACACGGGGTTACAGTTGGGGTAGTTTTGAGGTTTTCCTTTTGCTTTGAAGTGGCTGTATCTAAGCCTTGGTATGTACAGTAGAGTATAATAGTCTAGAAGATGAAAGGAAGCTTTGAGGTTAGAATTGCTGAGATACGACAAGAGAAGGGGATGAGCTTTCCATGTAAACAAGAAAGAATGGAGACAGGATAGGGGCTGGGAGGAAAAAGGGATTGGGGGGGGAGGGAGGGGGGGATGAGGCAGACCTGGTCATGTCAGCAGACATTGTGATGATGGCTGAATGGAGGTTTTGGCACTGCTCTTCTTCTCCCCTCGTTTCCCATGGTTGCTTGTAATGGTCCCTCGTAACATCTTTTGTACTGCCAGGCTAGGCACTTTTCATTCTCTGCTTGCTTTTTTTTTCCTGGGCATGCTGTTCTGTTTTTTGTTTTTCTTTTAGAGAGACGGTTCTTTCATTGATGTTCTCACTTTTGTGTTGTGTCTGCACAGTCTTGTTTGTTGTTATTTGTTTTTTCAGATAATGGTGCCATGTACAGATTATGGTAGTATGTACAGATCAGGATGCCATGTACAAATCATGGTGTTTTGTACAAACCATGATGGCATGTACAGATTACAATGCCATGTACAGATCAGGATGTCATGTTCAAACTATTCTGACATTTATAGATCATGATGCCATGTACATATTATTCTGACATGCATCGATTATAGCAGCATGTACATTATGACGACATGTACAGATTATGATGGCGACATGTACAGATTATGATGGCGACATGTACAGATTGCGATAACGACATGTACAGATTATGATGGTGACATGTACATTATGATGATATGTACAGATTATGATGATAACATGTACAGATTATGATGATGACATGTACAGATTATAATGATGACATGTACAGATTATGATGATGGCATGCACATATTATGATGACATGTACAGATTATGATGACAAAGCCAAGATAGTGTCAGCGGTCATTAGCAAGGTCAATGGTCTAAGGTGAACTGTACACTGTCTCGCTTCACTTCTCTCAGCACTCAGGTCAATGATCTACAACCTTCCCTTTCAAGCCCTCCATCACATTCATCCCCTGTGTTCCAGTATCGGACTGGTGGTTTAGATTCCTCCTGATTTGTTGAAACAAGATCATGTTCATGGTATTTCAATTCCTTACGTCTGAACTTACAAAACAGATTGTGAATTTTTTTTCTGAAACATTTGAATTTTGGAGAATAGGTACAACATACTTGCTTGCCCTTCCTTTTCATTTGGTTTTGTTATGTTTTTAATCTACTTATAACGGAATCGTAGTAAAGCATTTAGTTAAGTTAAAAATGACCCAGCGTACAAGATTCAAGATTACGTATACCCTCCTGTGATAACTATGCAGTATATCTATGCTTTAGATGTAAACATGCACTATGTGAATGGTCCTTGCAAGATTGATTCCTTCCATCTGTGTTCTAGTATTGTTCATGGTTAAAACATATTATACTATCCACAGTTCTTAACTCCTCCTCTCTGTTATTTAGAAGCGCTGCTATTGCTGACAACTTGTTTCCTGTAAAGAACAGACAACAGACTTTTTTTCTTCTTTCGTTCCGAAGCTGGTATTCTGAGGTCCACCAATGTCTAGATTTTTTTTTTACATGCGACTGTTTTTTTCCGCCGTTAGAGATAGCTACATTCCGAATATTTGGGAGCTGAAAACAAAATGAAGAGCTCAAGAGTGATCGTTGGCTGTTTGAATAGAGAGGAATTCCGGATGGTCTTTCCTCACTCGCTTTCAGCTCATCTCTCACCACTTCTGCCTGGCAATGGCATGTCCGTGTCTATGAGCTATGTGATGGATTGGGCGACAAGCCAGCCAGCTTTGACAAAACTATGCAATACAAGGGGGTTGGAGCATGATCCTGCTAAGGGGGTTACAGCATGATCTTGTGGTTGGAGCATCGCGCATTGCGCTTATGATCTGCTGATCCTGGTTCAAATTCCATACAAGTAAATTTTTCTCCCTGGAGTTAACATCAGTGCTGAATTTACTCCCCAATAGTGTCTTTTGGACGAGACTATAAACCATGATTACATTGCAAACACATGCAGACAATCTTGCACACATGTTAAGTTTTCAGAAGAGTAGGTCATTGTGTGCTGGTCGGAATGGGTGACAAAATTTGCAAAACTACATACACACAGGAACTGAAAGAAAAGAAGCACATGAGTGCTTATTCCATTATCCTTGAAAGAAAGAACAAAATAAAAGAAATCAGAAATCTCTGCAGGGATGTAAATTCAATCACAATAATGACCTCAGTGCTGCAAACAATTGGTTTTCTTTTCTTCAGAAGCAATGCATATTTTTAGGAGGAAGCTGACACAGGCAACGGATGTTGTCAGAGTAAATTAAACAAAGTCAGGTCATTGGCTATTGGTAAGTCATTTATTGTCTGGCAATCTGGTGCAATCAATGTATAGGGAACAGCATGTGTCTATATAAAGACAAAATATGTACGGCAATGTTCTTGCAGCAATGCACTCTCCCCGGAGACAGCAAGTCAAATCATACACAGAGGCTTCTGTCATGGCCAAAAGTGGTATACAATACAATTCGATACAAGACAACACAATACATTGTATTTCTTTCATCCAAGAATCTTGGTTGATGATTTTGTTCAAGTAACTATGCATTAGAATAAGTATCTTTTACACTTTTCCTAGTTATTTACCGTGTGCAAACTTTAAATGCAAGCTCAGTAGATCACACTACAGATCCTGCACCATTCGTTCCTTTGCAATAAGTTAAACCGATGCCCCGTGTGCGAACGCACACAGAACATCTTGCGCACATGTTAAATCCTGCTCCACTTTTCGTAAGAGTAGGCCATCGTGTGCCGGTGGGAACCGATGACATTTACAAAACTGCATACACACGGGGACCCCCGTGGGACTCCCGGGGAATGCTTGCAAAGCGAGCATAACAAGAATAGGGTCCCTGCCCGCCAGCCAGGCATGTCGTAAGAGGCGACTAAGGTGGCACCACTCCCCCAGGTAAGGGGTTGGACACAGGGCTAACAACCCCGTTCTGTAAAAAAAAGATTGTTACAGAAACAGCAACAAAGAAATTCTACACTACTGGGTGCGACGGGCTTCCAGAGTCATCGAAAGATACTCGTATGAATGGCAGTGGTGAAAGCCGAGAGGAAGCCACTGGCAGGAAGATGGAAGTCTTGAGCACCAAAACCAGAATTGGATTCTGGAATGTTAGAACGATGTACGAGACAGGAAAACTGGCGCAAGTTACAGCAGAAATGAAACGCAACAACCTACACATCCTAGGAGTCAGCGAGAGCCGATGGACAGGATCAGGCAGATGCAAAACCAACACAGGAGAGACAGTGCTATACAGCGGCAGAAGGGACAACCAGCACCGTGAAGGAGTAGCCATCATCATGAAGAAAGGAATAGAGAAGTGCCTGATGGAGTGGAAACCTATCAACAACAGGTTGATGAAGATAAGAATGAAGGGGAGACACATTAACACCACTATCATCCAATGCTATGCACCAACTAACGACAGTGCAGAAGAAGACAAAGACGAATTCTATGCACAACTACAAGCAGAACTGGAAGATATCCCAAGCCATGACATGAAGATTGTAATGGGCGACCTGAACGCAAAAGTTGGAAATAACAACATAGGCCAAGAAAGAGCCATGGGAAAGGAAGGATGTGGCACCATGAATGACAACGGAGAGAGACTGATGGAACTCTGCATGACAAACAGCCTCATTATTGGAGGGACACTGTTTACACACCCTGATATCCACAAGCTTACCTGGTGCTCCCCCAATGGAAGAGACAAGAACCAGATCGACCACCTGATGATCAATGGGACATGGAGAAGATCGCTGCTAGATGTAAGAGTAAAGAGGGGAGCTGATGTTGGCAGTGACCACCACCTTGTCACTGCCATCCTCAAAGTAAAGCTGAGGAAAAATATATCTAGGAAACTGAGACAACAACAGTTTGATGTGGAGAAGCTGCGTGACACCAAAGCAAAGAGTGCTTTCATCCTTCAGCTGAAAAACAAGTTCCAAGCACTGGTGGATGCTGAAAATTACGCACAACCGGACATGACTGGTATTAACACCATGTGGGAACAAGTTAAAACAGCCTACACACAAGCCAGCAAAACATGCTTAGGACAGAGACAGAGGAAGAGGAAAAAGTGGATCACAACAGACACCTGGCAGGCCATTGAGAACAGGAGAGAACTGAAGAAGAAAATTTTGGAAACCAAGTCCGAGAGAATAAGAGAGAGGTTCAAACAACAGTATAGAGAGGCAGACCAAACTGTGAAGAAGATGGCAAGAGCAGACAAACGAGCCTACTTGGATGATATTGCAAGCCAAGCAGAAGAGGCCGCCGCCAAAGGAGAACAAGGACAGGTGTTTAAGATCACCAAAATTGTCAGTGGCAAATACCGGGGAAACACCGAGACGCCGATTGAAGACAAACAGGGCCGACTCCTTACCACAGAAGCAGAACAAGATGCTAGATGGGCAGAACATTTCAACGAAGTTCTCAACAGACCGCCACCAACTGAAGAGGCGGATGTACAAGACCCTGATGCCGACCTCAGTGTTAACACCACTCCACCAGAGAAGAAAGAAATTATAACAGCCATCAGATCTCTCAAGAACGGAAAAGCCCCTGGCCAGGACAACCTAAATGCAGAGCTCTTCAAAGCAGACACAGAGTTTGCAGCCACGGTTCTACAACCACTCTTTACAGCTATATGGGAGGAGAAACAGCTACCAGAAGACTGGACAAAAGGAGTCATCGTGAAGATCCCAAAGAAAGGAGCCCTGAGCAACTGTAACAATTGGAGAGGAATCACTCTGCTATCTATTCCCAGCAAGATCCTAGCAAAAATAATAATTAAACGAATCTCAGAAGCAGTGGACCAACAACTCAGAAAAGAACAGGCAGGTTTTCGACCAGGAAGAGGATGCACAGATCAGATCTTTACCCTGCGCAACATCATCGAACAGTGCACGGAATGGCAGAGACAGCTGTACATCAACTTTGTAGACTTTGAGAAAGCCTTTGACAGCATACATCGAAAAAGTCTATGGTGCATACTCCGAGCATATGGAATACCGCAGGAGATTGTACAAGTCATTAAGAGCTTCTACAAAAACTTCACATGCAGAGTAGGAAACAGTGAAACCAGCTTCAGTGTAAAGACCGGCGTCAGACAAGGCTGCCCCATGTCGGCACTGCTCTTCAACCTGACAATCGACTGGGTGATGAGACAGACAACAGCTGACCAGCCGCGGGGCATCAGATGGACCCCTTTCACAACACTTGAAGACCTAGATTTTGCTGACGATCTGGCACTGCTCTCACACACCCACCATCATATCCAGGAGAAGACATCCCGTCTCAACACTTTTGCCCAGCAAGTAGGCCTGAAAATCAGCCAGAAGAAGACAGAGGTGATGATGCTAAACGTTCAGAATCCCTCTCCTGTCACAGTGAACGGAGAAGATCTGCCAACAACTGAAGAGTTCACATACCTTGGGAGTATTGTCAGGCATGATGGCGGAGCAAGCAGTGACATCAAAAACCGCATCAACAAAGCAAGAGCTGCCTACAGAAATCTGAACAATGTGTGGAAGTCATCCCAATACAGCACAAAGACCAAACTAAGACTGTATCAGAGCTGCGTACTTTCCCCCCTCCTGTATGGTGCAGAATGCTGGAGGATGACTGAGAATGACATTAACAAACTGTCTACATTCCACACGAAGAATCTCAGGAGAATACTGCGCATCTTCTGGCCTGAGACCATCTCCAAC
>CM060330.1:27382443-27397443 GCA_030674155.1 Stramonita haemastoma
TCTCCTGTGTGGACTCTGTTGCCAGGTTTTGTTAGCTTGGGTGGATGTTTATGACCTTCGCTTTGTCGTGTTGTATGTATGCACCGGGGTAGATGGAGTTTTTGCCAAAATTTCCGTTTTTGAATATCTCATTTTTGGTGGTGACTCTCACTGCTACCACATCAGTCATGCTTTCTGCATCCCTCATAAACTCCATGAAGGATTAGTGAGGCACCTCTCTGAAGGGTGTCTTTCCTCTGTGAAAGGTGTCTTTCCTCTGTGAAAGGTGTCTTTTCTCTGTGAAAGGTGTCTTTCCTCTTTCTGAAAGGTGTCTTTCCTCTCGTGTCTTTCCTCTGTGAAAGGTGTCTTTCCTCTTTCTGAAAGGTGTCTTTCCTCTCTCAGAAAGGTGTCTTTCCTCTGTGAAAGGTGTCTTTCCTCTGTAAAAGGTGTCTTTCCTCTCTCTGAAAGGTGTCTTTCCTCTCTCAGAAAGGTTTCTTTCCTTTGTGAAAGGTGTCTTTCCTCTGTGAAGTGTCTTTTCTCTGTGAAAGGTGTCTTTCCTCTCTTTAAAAGGTGTCTTTCCTCTCTGAAAGGTTCTTTCCTCTCTCTAAAAGATGTCTTTCCTCTCTTTAAAAGGTGTCTTTCCTCTGTGGAAGGTGTCTTTCCTCTCTCTAAAAGATATCTTCCTCTCTTTAAAAGGTGTCTTTCCTCTCTGAAAGGTGTCTTTCCTCTCTGGAAAGTGTCTTTCCTCTCTAAAAGGTGCCTTTCCTCTCTGTCTTTCCTCTCTTTAAAAGGTGTCTTTCCTCTCTGGACGGTGTCTTTCCTCTCTGTTTTCCTCTCTGGACGGTGTCTTTCCTCTCAGTTTTCCTCTCTGAAAGGTGTCTTTTCTCTGTGAAAGGTGTCTTTCCTCTCTGAAAGGTGTCTTTTCTCTCTCTAGAAGATGTCTTTCCTCTCTGAAAGGTGTCTTTCCTCTCTGAAAGGTGTCTTTCCTCTCTGAAAGGTGTCTTTCTTGCAGGAAGTCTTGGGTAGGATTAACCTGGATGAACACGTACCTCCTTCCCAGATCATAGGTTTATGTGTTTCCATTCGTCTGATGCTCACTTTATTATTTCTCTAAAATACGAATGTGTCTACTATACTCTATAATAGTGTCTTTGTACTTAATGCTCTGTGTGGATGTTTTTGTCAGTGTCAAAGAAAAGTTATACGTCTGAGATGTTTGCTTTATAGCTTTTATTGCGAATAAAGTATTGTTTTTAGTATTCTTTATTGTCAAGGTAATGTTTTTGTTTTAAACAGTTTTATACAGGGAAGTAGTCTTCTTGTTCTTCTTCTTGTTCTTCTTGTTCTTTTTTCTTCTTGTTCTTCTTGTTTTTCTTCTTCTTTTCTTCTTTTCTTCTTTCTCTTCTTCTTTGTCTTCTTCTTCTTCTTCTTTCTTCTTCTGTTCTTCTTGTTCTTCTTTTCTTCTTCTTGTTCTTCTTCTTCTTCTTTCTTTCTTGCTTCTTCTTCTTCCTTCTCTTCTTCTTCTTCTTTTCTTCTTCTTCTTCTTCTTTTCTTCTTCTTCTTCTGCTTCTTTCTTGATTTCTTTCTTCTTCTTCTTCCTTTCTTCTTCTTCTTCAAATTCTTCTTCAATTCTTCTTTCATTTCTTCTTCTTCTTCTATTCTTGTTCTTGTTCTTGTTCTTCTTGTTTTTCTTCTTTTGTTCTTGTTCTTCTTCTTCATTCTTCTTCTTCTTCTTCTTTTCTTCTTCTTCTTCTTCTTTCTTTCTTCTGTTCTTTTTTTCTTCTTTCTTGTCTTTCTTTTCTTCTTCTTCTTCTTCTTCTTCTTCTTCTTGCTCCTTTGTCTGTATATGGTGAGAAGTCGTCTGCGCTGCTTCTTAGTTACCTGCAGTCAGACCCATCGTAACCTTTTGGCGTGGTGAGAAGCTGCCACCTTGTCAAGTCTTTCTGGAAAAAGCAAAAAGTGGACCAGAAGGCAGAAAATAGCCACTTTGGGGTAAAGTAGGAAGAAAAAAAGATAAAAAAAACAAGACAGAAAACAAAGGGACAGATAGAAAAGAGGGAATTCCTAGCATACAATTTGCAGAAGATGGGGATGCTAGTTATACTGACAGGTTCCTGGCAACCATACGGGGGAGGACTCTTTTCTCAGAAAGCTGTAGTATCCTGGAGTGACTGTTTTACAGTCAGCGTTTTATTTAATAAAATGTTTGTTGAGAGAGTGAGAACGTGGTTTTGTGTCACAGGAAACTGGTATGATATCTACAGTATATGGGCTTGTTGCAAAAAAGAACATCTGCCTTTTGCAGTGACATTTGTATGATAGTTATCGTGGTGGGAAATGAAAAGAAGTGAGTAGACAGACAACTTTTGACAGGACCCTAGAAGGGGGCTGGTGAATGATGGAAATGTATCGCAGACAGCATCCTGAGTGGTATTCAGACTCATGGTGCCAAGTCAACAAGTGGTGTGGCGATGTCTAGAAGGGAGTGTGCCAAATCTCTCCTGCAGTCTACTCTCCTACACAATGGTTTCCTCACTTTCAGCCAGCATCTTCACCCCACTTACTAACTGTCCAGTGTAGCCTATAAACAGTATTATCCTTGGTTTAGTGCATGCTTTGTTGGACAAAAAGCTGCTTTTTTTTTAAAGCAAAACAAAAAATTGCAGATTGTGATAGTCAGTGGCTAGTGATGGTTGTTTGCTGTTATGCCCGTGTCCCAAAACCCCCCAGTTTATTAACAGATGTTTTAACTTCATTGCTGTTCACATTTTCTTTCCTTTGCTTTTCCTTGCTTCAATCAAAAAATGAAAATTTGAGTGACAAAATGGCTTGTGTGGTTAGGGGTTTTGTTTTCATTCCTCCGTTAGAGCTCCAACCTTTACCAAAGGTATTTTTTTGTTTATGCCACCGTTTTGTTTTGCCCATCAGAATGCAGCCGCATATCGACTTTGTAAATGCATGCTGGGTATGTTCGTGTTTGGTCACCACAGGGAAAAAGTGACCTGTCTTGCTGGTTTTAGCAGTTAGTTGCATCATCTCACCCCTCACCTCTCCTTGCTACAACCACTCCACTCACATTCCTGTCCCGGTGGTGGTGATTGTTTTAGTTAGAAAAAGTTATTTCCTGACATGTACGACAAATTACAGAAGGTTTAGTGGTACTAGGCATCTGCAACCTTTCTCTTCCAACTGGAATTTCCCTTCTTGTCCAAGGAGAAAGAATTTTGAGTTTTCTGCAAAGCAGCTGTTTATATCTGAAAAAACATGTGCCATGTAACCAGACTTCTTGGCTGGCATGGTTATTGTATGTATCATTTTGGAGCAAACACAAATAAAATTTATGTTTTTAAGAAATGGTAATGTAGCAACTCATGTGCTAAGAAACCTAGCAAGCCAAGTGATCAGGATGCCTGCAGTCACATAATATATACTCTTTAATCTGTCTTATCTATCATCATTTTGTCAAGCTCGTATCAATCTCATCCTTTTTTTCTCTAAAAACCCTCGGTAAAATTCCAGCTATTTTCCACCTTCTGACTATATAACATACCAGATAGCAAAGGTTACCCATCAAGCAAATAGCAATTACCCCTCTACATGATAGGTCGGGAATCATGAACAGCTTTATTCCACACAGTTGTAA
The DNA here is from genome assembly GCA_030674155.1 of Stramonita haemastoma. NCBI lineage: Eukaryota > Metazoa > Mollusca > Gastropoda > Neogastropoda > Muricidae > Stramonita > Stramonita haemastoma. Next base: position 27,386,066 of record CM060330.1, read on the forward strand.
CCCCCTCTGGCCAGTGTGATAATAGCCACGTTTATGCCTGTAGCCCAGTGGGTGAGAAATTAGCCTGAAGCACTCACCCCACTTTAAGAGAACCAGACAATGAATAAGCTGCCTCGGAGGAGGAGGAGGAGGAGGAGAAGACTTTGCCCCCCACATGACTCAGTGTGTCTCTGGCAATCCATCAGCCTGCCTCACTCTGCTTCTCCAGGGCCCACTGATTGTGTCCCAAAAGCACATCAAAAGCCACCAGCTTTTAGCGCCGTGGGCAGGGGACAAATATGGACGAAGAAGATGGGTGAGCAGTGAAAGAGAATGGGACATGATGTGGCACTTCAGAGAGGCAACAGCTACTGTCTTGGTCGTTGTTGTCGAGAGATTTGATCAGTTTGTGTGTGTGTGTGTGTGGTGGGGGGGGGGGGGGGGGGGGGGGAGGGGGGGTAAGGGGGGTGGTGGTTCGTGTGTTTGTGTGTGTGTGTGTGGGGGGGGTTGGGTGTGGGTGTGTGTGTGTGTGTGTGTGTGTTTGTGTTATGTGTGTGTGTCTGTGTCTGTGCGTTGTGTCTGTGCTTGTGCCTGTGCGTTGTGTGTGTGTGTGTGTGTGTCTGTGCGGTGTGTGTGTGTGTGTGTGTGTGTGTGTGTGTGTATCTGTGTGTGTGTGTCAGTGAGTATCTGTGTATACGCGTGTGCATTTTAATTTTTTATTGTATTCTTTTTCCTTTTATTTTATTTGTTTATTTAGATGATCATGAAATAAGCACTCGTGTGTCTTTTCACATCTTGTCCCTGTGTGGGATGATTGGTTTTGTAAGTTCTGGCATCCGTTTCTACCGGCACAGCATGGCCTACTTAATATGCAAAACATGTTTTACAAAGTGGGACATGAAAAGAGCGGATGGTGGACAATAGACATGTTTTGATAGGAACACAGAAAAGGTTCATCAGTGATGACTGTATCACAACATAGAAAAGGCTCATCAGTGATGACCGTATAACAACATAGAAAAGGTTCATCAGTGATGACTGTATCACAACATAGAAAAGGCTCATCAGTGATGACTGTATCACAACATAGAAAAGGCTCATCAGTGATGACTGTATCACAGAAGACAACTTGAGGGGTATGCAGACAGATCTTGCCTTGTCAACTTATGGTGTAGTGATGTATGGAAAGGAGTGTGCCAAAGTGTGTGTGTGTGTGTGTGTGTGTGTGTGTGTGTGTGTGTGTGTGTGTGTGTGTGTGTGTGTGTGTGTGTGTGTGTGTGTGTGTGTGTGTGTGTGTGCGTGTGTGGGGGTGGGTGGGTGTGTGGGTGCATGCGTGCGTGGGTGCGTGTGTGTGTGTGTGTGGCTGTGTTGTGTTGTGTTGTGTTTTGTATTGTGTGTGTATTGTGTGCGTGTACATGCGTGCGTGCGTACATGCCCACGTTTTAAGGATAATGTGTCTGTATTTATGCTGTTTGTATATCTGTGAAGCTGACTCCGTTACTGAGTCTGTTTGAATTTGTAATGATCGCACGCAAATTCTTGTACTGTGACATAATGCATGTTTACTTGTGGCCAAATGAGTACAATGAAAGAAACAGGATATGAAAATAATCGACACTGGCATAATTTTGCAACCAACCAACCCAACCACAAAGCAGCCACAGAACTAAACCAGCCATGTGACTCGTCAACTGTTAAGCTGACCAACAACCATCCAACCAAAGTAAACTCAAGACCAGGAAAACAAGAAGCAAACTACACAGAAAACAGTAAATGAGTAATCAACCTTGCACAGTTTTCTTAGTATAAAGTATTTCTAAGCACGCAGGCAGGATGATAACTACAACAAAAGAACAGCGTGGCTACTGACCATAGTACAATGAATTGGTAACACTGGAACAATATTGATGTATGGGTGGAAAGTAACATCAAAATATGCTGGGATGTAGTTCTCTTTCTAACTTTCTTTACTAAGAAAACCAGTTTTGCCTTGGTAATGTCACAAATTCTGTTAGGCCGGCGACTAGCGCTAGAACTTCTGTTGTCTTTGTATAATATTGCCCCAAGGGTCCATAGCCAAGCAACCACAGAGAAGAAAGGTTCCATGTGTCACATTTTCGTGTCGCATTTTCACAGAATAGCATACGTCTTCAGTTTAAAGCAGTATGGAGAATAACTCATGTGGCAGTCAGTTTGGGGTTGCATGTATAATGTTTGGCTGCATATTTTTCTGGGAACAGGATGGCTCAGTAGACAAAGCACTCACTTTGCTCCACGCTAAGATTAACCACGCATTTAAGTGTGGTTACAAAGTGGATGGGTGACCGTTTGTACGCCTTAGTTTCAGCACAGTCCCCCTATTCACCCAGCTGTGAATGGGCACCTGCCCTCTTTAGGGTCAGGGAAGGTAAAGCAGCGAGGGAGTGGAGATGGTCGCCGCCCTCAAATATGCTGGCCCCTAGAGAAGTTAAGGTCTCTGACACCTCGTTCCCCAACGATCGCATAGGTTATGAGAACATCTTTACATTTCTCGTGTTTTTATTTCCATGCATTCTGTTTGAACTCACTATCTGACCCTTGTTGCATCAATATATTTTGTTTCCTGTGTGTTCTTGTCAATAATTCTGTCTACCCATCGATTGGAATTTTGTCCATGTATTTGTCTAATCAATTTTGTGTGCGTTTATCATTTGTGCCGGGAATTGGTGTGTGTGTGTGTGTGTGTGTGTGTGTGTGTGTGTGTGTGTGTGTGTGTGTGTGTGTGTGTGTGTGTGTGTGTGTGTGTGTATGTGTGCGTGCGTGTGTGTGTGTGTGTATGTGTGCGTTCGTGTGGTTGTGTGTGTGGTGTGTGTGTGTGTCTGTGTCTGTGTGTGTCTGTGTCTGTGTGTCTGTGTGTCTGTCCGCGTGTGTGTTTATATGTGTGCGTGTATGTGTGTGTGTGTCTGTGTGTGTGTCCATGTGTGTGTGTGTCCATGTGTGTGTGTGTGTGTCCATGTGTGTGTTTGTGTGTTTGTGTGTGTGTGTGTCTGTGTCTGTGTGTGCGTACGCGCACGCAGACATAACTAAACAGTTCCACCTAAACATAGAAATGCGAATGGCATAATGGAGTACCTCAGGATGAAAACAACAAAGGTGGTGCTTTTTGGGCAGGTCCTTTCCCTGAAATGGCATTCTCTACACTTCAATCAAACTGCATTGTCTATGCAGATGTCAGCTTAGGAGATTTTTTATTTCTTCGGCTAGAGATTTCAGAGGCTAACAAATGATAACATTTCGTGTATGTGGCCGTTTTCGCCCACCATGAAGGTAGCTGCATTCCAACTTCGAAGATAGCTTGGGAGATGACGGGAACCTGTTTGAAGTACAGAAACATAGGTACTAGTCAGGTATAGGGATATATGAATATAGGGATATATATTCAGGTATAGATGTGTATATATATATACATATATATATATATATATATGTGTGTGTGTGTGTGTGTGTGTGTGTGTGTGTGTGTGTGTGTGTGTGTGTGTGTGTGTAGACATGTAGTTTGTTAATTTTATGTGTTAACGGTTGCATGCGTGTGACTAATTTGAATGTAAGCGCTTTGATTTGTGTTCTTTGCAAGATTCAGCGCTATATAAATCCAATATATTATTAGAAGTAGAAGTAGAAGTAGTAGTAGTAGTAGTAGTAGTAGTAGTAGTAGTAGTAGTAGTAGTTAGTAGTAGTAGTAGTAGTAGTTAGTAGTAGTAGTAGTAGTAGTAGTATAGCAGCAGCAGTAGCAGCAGCAGCAGTAGTAGTAGTAGTAGTAGTAGTAGTAGTAGTAGAGTAGTAGTTAGTAGTAGTAGTAGTAGTAGTAGTAGTAGTAGTAGTAGTAGTAGTTAGTAGTATAGTAGTAGTAGTAGTAGTAGTAGTAGTAGTAGTAGTAGTAGTATATAATAATGATGTTCTGTGGTATTGTGTTGTTTTGTTGTTGTTTTGGTCTGGTTTGGTTTGTTTTTTTCTTGGGAGAAGAAGGGGGGGGGGGAGGTATTCTCAACTACAACCTGGAGGTTCAACAAGGATCAATTTTTACGTATGCGACCATTTTTTACCGACCATAAAGGTAGCAACATTCTGATTCCGGGGATGGTGTCTAAACCTCACACCAGTGAGCATGGGAGTTTTTTTAAATATGTTGTCAGATCCTACCAGCACAAAATGGCCTATTCTTCAAAGAAAAAAAAAGAAGGAAAGAGTTTTAAGGTGCACAGGATATTTTATCAGGAATGCTTTATGTTGTATGGCATTGTGTTGTATTGTATTGTGTAGTGTTGTATCGTTTTGTGTTGTGTCGCATTGCATTGCATTGCATTGCGTTGCATTGGATTGGATTGGCTTGGATTGTGTATTGTATCGTATTGTATTATATTGTATTGTATTGTTTTGCATTGTATTGATTTTTATGCATTATATTGCATTGTATCGTATTGCATTGTATCTATTGTATTGTATTGTATTGCATTGTATATGTTCTTTTGCATTGTATATATTGTTTTGCATTGTATGTATCTTTTGCATTGTATATATTGATTTACATTGTATTGTATTGTTTTGCATTGTGTCTATTGTATTGTATTGCATTGTATCTATTGTATTACATTGTATATATCGTATTGTATTGCATTGCATTGTATTGTATTAAGTACTACTTTCAGTCACGGGGAATTTCTCGGGCATACATTTCCTCGGAAAAGTTTTGTCTCCACAAGAGCAGGGCCACCCATTTAACAAAAACATATTTATGTCTGCATGTGTATTATTCTCCTCTCAGGTTGATGTTTTCGACAATATTTTTTCCCCGGGGGACAACTTTCTTGCTGCTGTAAGTTCTTTTACGTGTGGTAAAAGTGTGTTGCAGGTCAAACCTGGGTTTGTTGTTCCATTCCAAAAAAAAAAATATATATCAAGACCATTATTCATAGTCTTGTGAATGGGAGAGGGAGGGAGGGGTGGGGGCAGACGGGGAAGCTCAGGTTGAAACAAGGTTAGAACCCTCGACCTCTCGTCTTAACAGGTGAGTGACCTCTAGATTAGCAGGTTACACAAAGACAGAGAAGGAAGGGACAGGGGGAAATTGGGGGTGTGGAGAGGTAGGGTGGGGTGGGGTGGGTGATCCGACAAGACCAAGCCACGCCAAAACATGTTGTGCTGATGTCTGGATGAAAGTTTGGCACCGCTCTCTTCCAACTTCCTCTCATTTTTTCCCTAATGGTCTTTTGTATAGCAGCGTTCTCTACACAACCCCACCCCACCACTCCCCCTTTTTTCCTGTCTTTCTCCTTTATCACTGGACATCCTACTTATCCCAGATAGTCTCTTTAAAAAGAATGATGTTCTGATTTTTGTGTATGTGTGTGTGTGTGTGTGTGTGTGTGTGCGTGCGTGCGTGTGTGTGTGGGGAGGGGTGTGTGTGTGGGGGGGGGGGAGGGGTGTGTGTGTATGTGTGTGTGTGCGTGCGTGTGCGTGTGTGTGTGTGTGTGTGTGTGTGTGTGTGTGTGTGTGTGTGTGTGTGTGTGTGTGTGTGTGTGTGTGTCTGTGTGTGTGTGTGTTGTTCTTAGCTGCACTGTCTCGTTTATTTAATTTTTGGAAAAATCAGTTCCGAATTATCATTATTACGTCCACACAGAGTCATCAGAGACATAATGAAAGATCGTCAGTCATTAGGAAGTGTCATCAGTTGTAAGGAAGTGTCATCAGTTGTAAGGAAGTGTCATCAGTTAGAAGAAAGGGTCATCAGTTATTAAGGAAGGGTCATCAGTTATAAGGAAGTGTCATCAGTTATAAGGAGGGGTCATCAAGGGTCATCAGTTTTACGGAAATGTTATCAGTCATGAGGAAGTGTCATCAGTCATAAGAAAGGTTTCATCAGTCAATAGGAAGTGTCATCAGTTATAAGGAAGTGCCATGAGTTATGACGAAGGGTCATTGGTGTACGGTGAACTGTTTGCTGACTTACAGCTCTTTTCAGTAAGTTGACATATGTCTGACATACTTGGCTTCCCTGATCCCTGTATGTTTCCCATATCATGCAGTCTCTTGACCTGTGGCTAACACATCCCTTGACTTATAGAAACAAGATTGTTTCCGCGGTTTTTGAATATTGTTTTTTTAATCTTAACTCATCTATCATTATCGTCAAGATTCATCGTAGCAAATTATTTGAATGAGACACTACATTTTCATTTTCCGTTTTATTTGTTGGGTGGGTTTTGTTGTTGTTGTTGTTTTGGGGGGGAGGCTGTTTCGTTTATTCTTCTGTGTAACTTAAAGAGTTCCTGAAGAAATGAAAGAACTAAGCAAAGTTTAGAAAAGAAAGTTCCACACACAAATAAACCATACAATGATGAAATCATACAATATGCGCCTTTTTGATTAAAAACAAATACATTATTTATATGATTTCTGCAATATTGACTCTTTAAAGGGATCTGCATAAACAATCTTCTTTCATACATGTGCCACTACTTGGATTTCTCATGACTAGACCAACTCAAACTGACCATATTCTTTTCCCCACATTGTTGGTCCTATTTTGGAACCAATGCAACAGAGACTCTCCGCCCCGGGATAGGTCAACAGCCTGCCGCCTTCACTTAGTGTGTTGTAGTTAATGGAGAAGTCGAGCATTGCTAAATCATGAGTAGTGCATGCTTGAGGAATGAGAAATCTTTGGTTTGGGTCTTCTCTTACTTACGTGTCACCCATTTTTCAGCCACGGCTGACTGTCAATGAGAAAGGGACTACATAATAGATGGGCCTGCAAGCTACATAACTTGGCAGTGCAGGATTGTTGCAGAGAGGAATGACCTTTCCACATGTCTTAGCAAGCTCCTGGCAGGCAATCACAGCTGCCCATAGCATCTATTGAGACCTCTCGTAGTATTCTGCCACAGCACAACAAGCGTGTTGAGACAGAAATAGATATACATCTGTGAGTGCTTGAAAGATAGTGGGGAGGATGAGTAGTTCTAGTATCCGGTAAAGGGATTACTGGAGTATGACTGAAAGATTATTGAGAGTGCTGGAATGAAGCGACGGAGTTAATCTACATCAGAGTACATTAAGTGTTTTTGCTCAGTGCATACAGCAGGATGCAGGAACCAACAAAGTCTGTTCTATAACAACATGACATACCAACACAATGGAGATCCTTCCGAAAATATTGTTTACACAGAGCTTCCCTAATGTTACTTATTAAGTAACACAGCTCTCTCTCTCTATGTCTCTATGTCTCTCTGTATCTGTCTCTCTATATGTCTCTGTCTGTCTGTCTGTCTGTCTGTCTGTCCGTCTGTCTGTTCTCTCTCTCTCTCTCTCTTCTCTCTCTCTCTCTCTCTCTCTCTCTCTCTCTCTCTCTCTCTCTCTCTCTCCTCTCTCTCTCTCTCTCTCTCTCTCTCTCTCTCTCTCTCTCTCTCTCTCTCTCTCGTCATAACCATTGTCATGTTAGCTTTGTTGTTTTTTGTCTGAGCAATAACATTCGTACTCTCTTGGCAATTATCATAATCGTTGGATTTCCTTCAGCTGCTTTCGCTGTGGCGGATGATCACTTAATGTAAGCATGTAGCTATGTACGCATTTCTTAAAACACATACAGAATAACGGTATTGTGATTTATGGAAGAAAGCAACTTTGTTTCGTGCCATTACTATATCATGCTGTAACAACAGAAAATGGTATATGTATACCTTGTTCTTGATAAGCATCTTCCTGTAAATTGCTGAGTTTGCATTGTGATTATCTGGCTGATAGAGGGGCGATTATCTTGTGACGGCAAAAAGGGGGCATCTGAATGTATAGGTTAATGACATAACAGGGGTGGCTACAGAAATAGACAGAGACAGGGCAGTGACTGCGCGGAAAGGTGATGTTGAGTGGTCAGACAGACCAACTGAGAATTATGTTTGATGAGGAAGTCAGTCTGTGAGACGTTTCCTTCAGTCTATTTTTTCTGCACAATGGCCGACAGTAGGATTCGTCTTCTTGTGGCTACATAGATGATGTGGCTACATAGCGAGTCTGGCTACATAGAGGATGTGGCTACATAGCGAGTCTGGCTACATAGAGGATGTGGCTACATAGAGGATGTGGCTACATGAAGGATCTGGCTACATAGAGGATGGGGCTACATAGAGGATGGGGCTACATAGAGGATGGGGCTACATAGAGGATGTGGCTACATAGAGGATGTGGCTACATAGAGGATGTGGCTACATAGAGGATGTGGCTACATAGAGGATGGGGCTACATAGAGGATGTGGCTACATAGAGGATGGGGCTACATGGAGGATGGGGCTACATAGAGGATGTGGCTACATAGAGAATGTGGCTACATAGAGGATGTGGCTACATAGAGGATGTGGCTACATAGAGGATGTGGCTACATGGAGGATGGGGCTACATGGAGGATGGGGCTACATAGAGGATGGGGCTACATAGAGGATGGGGCTACATAGAGGATGGGGCTACATAGAGGATGGGGCTACATAGAGGATGGGGCTACATAGAGGATGGGGCTACATAGAGAATGGGGCTACTTAGAGGATGGGGCTACATAGAGGATGGGGCTACATAGAGGATGGGGCTACATAGAGGATGGGGCTACATGGAGGATGTGGCTACAAGCCGGATGAGAGACAGATTCACAACCTAGTTTATTTCGAATGTCTTTAATTTTACTGATGAAGCAATCAGAGAAAACTTGAGACTGTTCAGATAGATTGACTATCCGGTGCAGAAAAGGTCTTTGTTTTGTCTAGAAGAGTGTGTGTGGCTGTGAAGAACTGCTTTGATGTTGTACATGCAACTATTTTGACACTGAAAAAAATGAGATTTTGCCTGTTGGACATGTTTGTTACATGAAATATCTGTTTGTGAACCTCAAGGCCACTATCTAAAAAAAATTATTCTTTCATCTCTCCCTTCTCCTTTCTATTTCTTTAGCTGATGTTACGCAGAGGAGAACCAGGGACTGAAGGGTGGTTAGACATTGTTCGTTGTGTGGCTAGGGCAAACGTGCTTGAGATCTCTAAGAACTAGATGAATCAGCATCGACAACACAGAGGGTTAAGTATATCCAGAGGTTCAAATTTATAGGCAGATGCGTCAACAGATTTGATGTCTCTGGCTGTAACCTGCATAGGAGAGGATGGAAGGTTAACTCGCAGATGTACAGAGAACTGGTTAGAACAGTGTTTCTACTGTAGTAGAGTAGAGAATAGGTAAAGTAAGGTGAGGTAAAGGTGTCACATAACCTGTGTGGTCGTAGGGGAGCGAGGCGTCAGAGACCTCCGCTTCTCTAGAGAGGCCAGCGTGTTGAGGGCGGCGCCCATCTCCTCTCCCTCGCTGCTTTACCTTCCCCGACCCTAAAGGGGGCAGGTACCCATTTACAGCTGGGGAACTGGGGGAACTGTACTGTAGCTAAGGCGCGCAATCGGTCACCCATTCAATTGGCAACCACGCTCGACGCTGCTTAACCTGGCTGGGGGAAAGCGAGCGCTCTGAACACTGAGCTATCTCGTCCCCGAGAGTAGAGAATAGTGTCTTCTTTCCTATGAATGACCCAGTCAGGGATAGACTGGCTTCATTGCAAAGTACAAAAAAAAGTCTTAGATAATGCCAGACCGTCAACAATAATACCACCAACAATGGCAACGTGAGGAATGAATACAACAGCGATATGAATACCACAGAAAAGTTCCACATACGCAAATACCTTTACCATAATGTCACATGCGACATCATGGATCATACTGGCTTCCGTAGTAATGATGACATCATTCTTCCTCTAACCAGCCCCAAATCAATCACCCCCGAAAATCACTGGAGGTCGTATACAGAGTTGCGCTCTACTGTTGAACTCACACTGATAGGTACAGGAATTAGCATAGATTGAGTAAATCAACTGAAAAATGTGTGTGTTTGTTTTATTTATTTTATTTATTTCATTTTCTTCTTTTATACCGAGGATAATGGGATAACACTCTTGTGATTTTTTACATCCAGTCCCCGTGTGTATGCAGTTTTGTAAATGTCATCTGTTCCCACCGGCACACGATGGCCTACTCTTACGAAAAGCGGAACACGATTTTACGTGTGCGCAAGATGTTCCGCGTGCGCTCACACACGGTCCGAAGGACTATGGGGGAGAGTGGAGTCAGCACTGATGTTAACTGCGTGTGCGTGCGTGCGTGTGTGCGTGTGTTTGTGTGCGTGCGTGCGTGCGTGCGTGCGTGCGTGCGTGTGGTGTGTGTGTGTGTGTGTGTGTGTGTGTGTTCTTCAATTTAACGTCTCTTCGCTCACAGTGATATTAAACGATGTGTGTGTGTGCGTGTGTGCGTGCGTGGTGTGTGTGTGTATGTGTGCGTGCGTGCGTGTGTGTGTGTGTGTGTGCGTGCGTCCTTTTTAACAACCAATCTCTTTACACTTGCAACCATACTGAAAATGAATGGCTGTGTGGTGTCTGTCAACCTGTATAATTATCTGTCTTTCTGCCAGTACATAAGTCTGTGTCCGTGTCTGTCTGTCTGCTTGCGTCTCCATCTGTGTGTGTTTAAGATTTCTCTCTGTCTAGGATTAACAATCCCAGAGGAGCCCATCAAGAGAATACGACGTCTACGTTTTCGTACTCTGTCTTCCCATGTTTTTGTAATGGGTAATGCGAGAATGAGTTTCCCTGCGGCATTTTACGGTGGCAAAGTACTCTCCTGAGAGACAGAGAGAGAGTGAGACAGACACAAGACAGACAGACAGACAAACAGACAAACAGACAGACAGATAGACACAGACACAGACAGAGATAGAGAGACAGAGAGAGAGAGATGAAACCAGAATGAATGAAGAACAGAAAGAAGAAAAAAGTATGTGCGTGCGTGCGTGCGTGCGTGCGTGCGTGCGTGTGTGTATTGTGTGTGTGTGTGTGTGTGTTGTGTTGTGTTGTGTGTGTGTGTGTGTGTGTGTGTGTGTGTGTGTGTGTGCGTGCGTGTATTTTGAATTGGAGGAAAAATATATGTCTTTCTGTCTGTCTGTCTGTCTGCCTGTCTGTCTACCTGTCTGTCTGTCTGTCTGTCTCTCTGTCTGTCTGTTTATCTATTAATCTGCGTCATCAGTTCGTGTGACTGTCTGCCAGCGTCCGTATCTGTCTCTGTTTGGGATTTCTCTATCACGGATTACTAATCCCCCAGAGAACGTATCTATAAAAGATCGTGTCTAAATTTTTCATCCCGTCTACCCCTATTTTTTTGTGTAATGTGAGAATGGGTTTTCCCTGCGGCACTTGACTGTGGCTGAATTCTGGGCCTAAGAGAGAAGAGTGACTTTTGTCCAATAGTGTTTGTTCGATGAAGAAGAAGAAGAAGAAGGAGGAGGAGGAG
>CM060330.1:27402443-27417443 GCA_030674155.1 Stramonita haemastoma
AAATAAATAAATAAATAAATAATGATTCCGTATGTCACATCCTAGGGATCAGAAGTCTACAGGAAACCTATCAATGCCTCGCCACCATGAGGACGCCAGCCAGAGGGGCCCTGCACTGCTGCTAGGTCACTTTGGCTGTGTCCGGTAGTACCTGTTTCTGAGGCAACGTACGAAAGACATCACCTACTAAGTCTCCTATTGAGGACAGAAACAGCTCAGTCGCGGAGCCAGGCTGAGTGACAACCACCAGTATATCCCTCCAACAACCTTCTCCCGTGAACTTCGAGCGCCGAAGACTTTGACACAAACTTAATACAGGCGCAGAGCTGTACGGCGAAATCGAAACTGAGGTCATCAAAAGATTCGAGTGACCTTCTTCCTTCACCTTCACCTGTCCCATAGTCCCGTGGACCGTGGAGGCACGACTGAAGATTTTGTAACGAGCTTCCTCCACTCCCCATGGTCCTCCGCCCTCTGTAGTAGATCGTTCCACCCAAGGCCTGTCCACTCTCTCGAGTGACCAGGGTCCATTTATTATTTGTATTTCATGATTATCAATTGTAATGTTAATGACGAATGGAGCTGCTGTAAAAGTGGTTTATGCTTTGAGACACTGCGCAATGTGCAACGCTCTGACCACTAGGCTATCCTTATATCACTCCCTGTGTGTGTGTGTGTGTGTGTGTATGTGTGTGCGTGTTTGTGTTTGTTTGTGTTTGCGTGTGTGTGAGTGTGTTTGTGTGTGTGTGTGGTGCGTGCTGTGGTGTGTGCGTGTGTGTGTGTGTGTGTGTGTTGTGTGTGCGTCTGTGTGTGTGTGTGTGTTGTGTGTTTGTGTGTGCGCGGTGCGTGGTGCGTGTGTGTTTTGTGTGTGTTTGTGTGTCTGTGTCTGTGTGTATGTGTGTGTGTTTTTGTGTGTGTTGTGTGTCTGTGTCTGTATGTATGTGTGTGTGCATGTGTGTGTGTGTGCGCGCGCGCGCGCGCGCGCGTGTGTGTGTGTTTTGTGTGTGTGTGTGGGTGGGTGGGTGGTGGTGTGTGGGTGTGGGTGGGTGGGTGGACAGGCTCCCAAACATTCAAATGACATTTGGTCACCTTTCTCCGCAACAGAATGGAAAATTAGCAAATTTAAATTGACACAGTCTGTTCAAACAAAATTTTCAAAATTCTGTGCCTATTGTGAAGCCTTCTATTTTTTGGGAAACGGCAATTTTTGAGAAAGTTTAGCATGCAATTACTGTCATAAACGTTCATTTGGTTTACTGGCATGACTTCAGGATTTCCATTGCACTGATGTGTTAAACCCTATTCCGCTTTTAGTAAGAGTAGGCCATCGTGTGCCGGTGGGAACAGAGGACAAGATTTACAAAACTGCATACACACAGGGACTGGATGTAAAAAAAGCACATAAGTGCTTTTCCATTATCCTCGATATAAAGGAATAAAATTTAATAAATTAATTTTTTTTAATAAATAGATAGGCATAATCATATTTGCAAATAATCCCCCCAAAATGTGGAAACGACCTTATGGACCTATCCAACATATTTCAGGATTTTAAAAAAAGCAAAGACAGAAAGATTTTGTTTTAAAAAGTAATAAACTCGAGCATAGAAACGAGCATGCAGCTTGATTCATTAAAGAGCTTTTCGCAAAAGTAGGCCACTGTGTGCTGGTGGGAACGGATGACAAAATGAACAAAACTGCATACACACGAAGAACTGGATGTTAAAGCAGCTCATGAGTGCTTGTTCCATTATCCTCGAGATGAATAAATGAATAAGTAAATAGAGAAATAAATAAAATAAATAAAAACAAAAGATTCCCCCCTTGAGGTGCTGGTGGTCTGTCTGTAGAAACAGCATCCCCACCTTCTGGAAATTCTGTGCTAGGAATTCCCTCTTTTCTATCTTTTTTCTTTTTCACTCCACCTTGTTCCTTTTCTTCCTCCTGTCACCTCCTTCTTGTCTATTTTCTGTCTTCGTGGTCCATTCTGTTTGTTGGTCCTTTTTTTTCCCCATAAAGACTCAAATGATAATAACTCTATCCCACCCCGAAGTCGAATGCGTGCTAGGCCTAACTTGTCAGGTGCTTAACGGCAGTGCAACGCCATTTTCGTTCATATGACAGACAACGATAGTTGCAGTCTGAGTGTTCGTCGAAGCAGAAGAAAACGAAGCCTTGTTTGTGCTTTGTAACCATTGGAAATTAATCGATCAATGCCAGTGACAATGGCTAGTTTGCCAATCTTATTTGTCAATCGTGTTGGCTAATCCAATTGGCCAATCTTCAGAAAGTGATGGTCACACACACATTGCCATGTCTTGCATGTTCAAACCGTGTGCCAGCCAGCCAGAGAGAGAGAGAGAGAGAGAGAGAGAGAGAGAGAGGAGAGAGAGAGAGAGAGAGAGAGAGAGAGAGAGAGAGAGAGAGAGAGAGAGAGAGAGAGAGAGAGAGAGAGAGAGAGAGAGAGAGAGAGAGAGAGAAATAGACAGATTCTGTCTGCTCTGGGAGTATTTACTCGATGTGTGCGCGCGCGCGCGCGCGCGCGGTGTGTGTGTGTGTATGTGTGTGTGTGAGACAAGCCTGAGGGCCTTGAAATGTGTTTGCTTCAGTAATTGCTTTGTACAATCCGTCTCCTGTGATGAAGCACCGTTACAGAGTGGAGTGGAGAAGGTTGAACAGAGACAAAGAAAAAGAGAGAGAGGGGGACAAAGACAGACAGACAGACAGACAGAGACAGAGAGACACAAAGAGAGAGTCAGAGAAAAAGAGAAGAAGAGGGAGAGGGGAAGAGACAGAGAGACACAACACTACACTACACCACTCTACACCACCCCACATTAGACTTTACAACACTATACCACGCTACACTACACTACACTACACTACACTACACTACACTACACTACACTACACTACACTACACTACACTACACTACACTACACTACTCTACACCACACCACATTAGACTTTACTACACTATACCACGCTACACTACACTACACTACACCACGCTACACTACACTACACTACATTACACTATACTACACCACACTATACTACAATACAATACTCAACACTACACCACACTACACCACAATACAATACACTACGTTACACTACACTACACTCCACTACTTCACACTACACTACACAACACCACACTACACTACACTACACAACACTACACTACACCATATTTTACTACACTACACCACACCTCGTTAGACTTTACTACACTACACCACGCTACACTACACTGCACTACACTACACTATTCTACAATACACTACACTGCACTACACTACACTATTCTACACTACACTAGACTACACTAGACTACACTAGACTACACTAGACTACACTAGACTACACTACACTACACTACACTACACTACACTACACTACACTACACTACACTGCATCACACCTTACTACAATACAGCACATCACATTAGACTTGACTACACTACACTAAACAACACTACACATCACTACACTACACCACACTACACCACACTACACCACACTACACCACACTACACCACACTTTACTACACTACACGACACCACACCACACTACACTACACCACACACACACTACACTACACTACACCACACCACACTAGACTTACTGCACTACACCACACTACACTACACTACACTACCTCGCACTTTGCTACACTACACCACCTACACTACTCTACACTACACTACACTATACTACACTACACTACGCTACACTACACTACACTACACGACGCTACACTACACTACACTACACTACACTACACTACACTACACTACACTACACTACACTACACTACACTACACTACACTACACTACACTACACCACACCACACCACACTACACTACACTACACTACACTACACTACACTACACTACACTACACTACACTACACGACCCTACACGACCCTACACGACACTACACTACACTACACTACACTACACTACACTACACTACACTACACTACACTACACTACACCACACTACACCACACTACACCACACTACACCATTCAACACTACACCATTCACACTACACTACACTACACTACACTACACTACACTACACCACACTACACCACACTACACTACACTACACAACACTACACTACACTACACTACACTACACTACACTACACTACACTACACTACACTACACTACACTACACTGCACTGCACTGCACTACACTGCACTGCACGACACGACACGACACGACACGACACGACACTATACTACATCGGTCCCTAAACTAAGATTATGGGTCCCCCTGGTGCCGCACTGATTACAAACCCCCCCCCCAGCTCTCTCCTATTATGTTGGTCATGTGCCAAAGCTTGGGTTTCAGCCAAACCTTTCTCGGTCCATGCAGTGATGTTGTTGACCCAGTGCTTTCCATGTCTACCCTTCTCTTCCACTTCCACAGAATGTTCCTCGCCAGAATATTAAAAAAAAAAAAGAAGCTGTGGGATCTGATAATTCAGTTTTCTTTTCTTGGCTGTTGTATATAAAGGGTTCCTGTTAAAGTGGTCTGTGAAAATGTTGAATAAAGCTCTTGCAGCATGCACACTTCTGTATTTGTGATGTTATGGTCCAGGAAAGAGATGTTGTAGAGATTTCCTGTAGCATCGTTCTCACACTCTGTGTTTTCATGCTTTTTAGGAGGAAGAGTTGTTTGTTTGCTTTGGTTATGTTATAGTCCCAGTGGAGATATCCGATTTAGGGGCTGTGGCAACCGCAAATCATCACAATTTGATTCCACCGGCCACCCTAAAAATTGTACAATTCTTAAGCAATAATGGTACGCATACGAAGACGCGCATACCAGAATCCAACAAACCATTGGTCCCTACGAAACTCTTCTCGAAGCAATTTTAGGCTGATACATGAAATTTGTAGGGACCAACTAAAACTGTTTTTCCTTTTATTATTCACGGTAGAGGAACCCTGTATTCGCCTACACGACAGGCATGGGCTCAAATGACTTTCACATTTCAAGCGCCTGAGTTTTTCTCTGCAGTTCTGCCGTTAATTTTCTGTGACTCGCATACGTACATGGATAATTATGAAGGAGAAAAAAATGCACATAGGGGTTCAGATAACTACCTAGAGGAAAATGCCACGTTGTGCTGAAACCATCACTTTCTGCATTTAACTCATCATCTCAAAACTGTTTTTAAACGAATAAAAGACAACTGATACATAATATGGACCTGCGAAGTAATTTTATTTATTCTTTTTTTTTATTCTTTAATATCGAGGATAAGGGAATAAGCACTCGTGTGCTTTTTTTTACATCCAGTCCCAGCATGCATGCAGTTTTGGAAATTTTTTCATTTGTTTCCACCTGTACACAATGGCCTACTGTTTAGAAAAGCGGACAGGATTTAACGTGTGCGCAAGATGTTATGTGTGGGCTGGCACACTGGGCCTCGGTTTACTGTCTCATACGAAAGACTTTTGGGGAGAGTGGAGTCAGCACTGATGTTAACTCCAGGGGAAAAATCCCCTCCGACGGAATCGAAGTAATAAACGCCTTAGTGACAAACAATAAGAGAATGAATGTGTTGCGTCCATCCCGGGATTAATAGTCTCACTGCAAGACAGAAAGACAGAAAGACAGTACTTGAGAGACTAAGAGGAAAAAAAGAGGGTAAAATCAGGGTTGATGCTTGCATAACAGAAGATTTGTTTGTAGACTGAAAAAGGCAAAAATAGACAAAGGAGACAGAAGAAGAAGAAAAATACAAACATAAAATAACGAGACTTAAAAAACTGAGAACTTATCAATCACACTATCTTACGAAGAACTGAATACCATGTTTCCTAAAAAGAAATCCTGGCATCTCCCTACGTGGTAGGGGAGGTGGTACGAGGATTAACGGTGGAGGGAGAGAAGAAAAAAACAACACACACACACACACACACATACACACACAACACACACACACATAACACACACACACACACACACTACAACACAACACACACACAACATACACACACACAACATACACACACACACACACACACATACACACACACATACACACACACAACACACACACACACACAACACACAACACACAACACACACACACACACACACACACACACACACAACCTGGGAGACATGGAAGGATTAAGCCATCAGGAAGGAAAACGAATGTGGATGTTTTCATGTTTCTCGCAGTGTGTCTGGAATAAAAACCCTGTAGCGGTAGTAGTGTGGTATTAGAGAGGATGTGAAGGAATGAGCCCGGCTTTGCAATAGCGCTGGAAATACATCACCCGTGTCTTGGTAGAGGATATCTCCCATGTCCAGGGGTTCTTAACTAGTCACTGAGTGATGCCAGACAAGGAACAAAAGTAAGACAGACAGAGAGAGGGGGGAGGAGAGAGAGAGAGAGAGAGAGAGAGAGAGAGAGAGAGAGAAGAGAGAGAGAGAGAGAGAGAGAGAGAGAGAGAGAGAGAGAGAGAGAGAGAGAGAGAGAGAGAGAGAGAGAGAGAGAGAGAGAGGAGAGAGAGAGGAGAGAGAGAGAGAGAGAGAGAGAGAAAGAGAGGGGGGGGGGATGCATCACAGAAACAAAGAGACAGATATGGGATGAGACTTACAAGTAAGAATAATGAGCACAGAGAGAGAGAGAGAGAGAGAGAGAGAGAGGAGAGAGAGGGGGGGGGGGGGGGGGGGGGGGGAGGGGAGGGAGGACAAACAGACAGGCATAAACAGACAGACAGACAGACATAGAGAATAAACATAAATACAGACAAACACAGGCACATGCACTCAAAGAGAGAGATAGAGAGAGTGAGAGAGATAGAGAGATAGAGAGAGAAAAAGAAAGAGAAAGAGAGAGGGGAAGAAAGAGAAAGAGGGGAGAGAGAGAGAAAGAGAACACAGACCCGTGCACAGAGAGAGAGAGAGGGGGCGGAGGAGAGAGAGAGAGAGAGAGAGAGAGAGAGAGAGAGAGAGAGAGAGAGAGAGAGGAGAGAGAGAGAGAGAGAGAGAGAGAGAGGAGAGAGAGGAGAGAGAGAGAGAGAGAGAGAGAGAGAGAGGAGAGAGAGAGAGAGAGAGGAGGGAATATACAGAGAGACAGACACAGCCACAGGCAGAAATATAATTATGCAGACACTGAGAGGAGGGGGGGGGACAAAATGAAGGAGGCAGATTCAGAAATCGGCAGAGACAGATTACGTGTGAAAGAAAAAGAGCATCACATACACAGACACACATAGGGGGGGGGGGGGGGGGGTACACAAAGAGACAGAGGAGATGGGAGACGGAGAAGGGAGGCTCAGAACTTCAGAATAAAATAATTATTATCCATATACTGCAGTTAACAATCCGTGGATATCCTTCAGGGACAGAGGCTTCACATATTGTACACGCACCCGAAAGCACGAAAATCCTCATGAAAAAGTAGTGAGACAAGGAGACAGAGACAAAATGAGAGGGAAAAGACAGCACAGAGAATGATAGGTAGAGACAACGCTACACAGAGAGAAGACATTTTAGAGTTTTCTCCAGTAGCCAGAATCAAGCTTACATCTATACGAACGAAAAAAAAGAACAAGCGAAAAAAGGGGACACATAGAAACACATATGCATGAACTAATCATCCAGAAGATGATCAACTGAAAGGTTCTGTGATAAATGAACTTTTAAGAAAATAAGTACATGACTAAGAATAGCAGTCTTAAAATACAGAACTGTATCAAACCACAATATAAGAAAAAAAAAAAGGTGGCGGGATAGTTACGACGTTCACCTGCCTAACAAGTAAATGACAGGTCCTGAGTTCGATTCCCACCTTTGCCCTTTCTTTCCAGTTTGACAAGAAAATCAAAATATATGTCAAAGTCCTTCGGATGAGACTATTAACCGAGACTCCGTTTGTGAATACACGCAGAATATCTTGCGCACACACTGAACCTGTTCCACCTTTCAGAAGAGTAGGTCATTTTTGCGGGTAGAAGCATATGACAAAATTTCAAAGCAAAATAATACCGCATGCACACAAGTGTCGTGTTTTGCCACCGTCCACGATGTCGGAATGCGGCGACCTAAATGGTGGGGGGAAAACAGTTACGTGCGCAAAAATCTCACCATTGGTGAATCTGTAAGCTCTTGCCGAGAAACGAAAATAAAAAACAATAGAAAACCCAATATAGTTCTCTCGAATGCTGTATACAGGAAAACAGACACCCTCTTTATTCCATCGTACTTTGAAGTGGACAGGGCATCTCAGTGAACAGAGCACTGGCTCTCTCCATGCTAAGGGTGACCAGCGTTGGTCGGTGTAGTTGCCACCGTGGATGAGCCACCATAGGAGTGGCGCTGCTCTTATAGTGTGACGCACTCTACCCCGTGGAGAGTAGCCCAAATTTCACCCAGAAAAATCTGCCGTGACTTCAAGAGGTGTGTAATACACTACAACACAATACAATACAAAATAATACAATACATTGCATTACAATACAATGCAATTCAATCAAAACAATGCAATACAGTACAATATAACACAACACAATACAATACAATACAATACAATACAATACAATCTGTGCACCTTGGCTTCAGTACAGTCTTTTTCTCCAGTTCACCCAGCTGTTGATAGGAACCTGCCCTCTATAGGGACAGGGTAGGTACATCAGCGAGGATCAGAAGAGGAGATGGGTGCCACCCTCAAGATGCTTACTCCAAGGGCAGCAGATGTCTCTGACACCTTGCTCCCCAGCAGTGACTGGTTAGGTCATGGCACCACCTTTACCTTTCCCTTTCACCTTCACCTGTCTCGTAGTCCCGTTGACCGTGGGGGCACAACTGAAGATTCTGCAACCAGCCTCTTCCACTCCCCACGGTCCTCCGCCCTCCGTAGCAGATCGTTCCACCCAAGGCCTGTCCACTCTCTGATGTTATCTTCCCATCGTTTCCTCTGTCTGCCTCTTCGCCTCCCTCCCCTTACTGTTCCCTGTAAGACTGTCTTGGCCAGTCTAGATGATCGTGTGCCGTGCCCGTACCACTTTAGCTTGCGTTTTTTAACTGTAGTTAGGAGCTCTTTGTATGGACCGATGGCATTCTTTACTCTAGTTTTCACTTCTTCATTAGTGATGTGATCTCTGTATGAAATGCCAAGGAGTCTGCGAAAGCATCTAATTTCTATTGCCTGTATCCCTCTTTCAATGTCTGCTGTTATGATCCATGTTTCACATGCGTACAAAAAATATGAACATGATCAGGGAAAGCAAAAGTCCTTTACCTTTATTTACTTCTAAATGCACACTAACAGATTCCCACTCTTAACATTTTGTTTATTCTTTCCCTTTTTAGCAGTAACCATGCAATGATGGGTTTTTTTTTTAGTGTCTTCATCGTACGCTCAGAGAGCAAATATTGTTTGTCTTTTCTATTGTGTTGAAACTGTGTTGCGATGCTGTTTGCACCTGACGGGTCTTTCTGGGGAGAAAACCAGGAGAGTGGACCAAGAAGGCAGAAAAGAGACAAGAAGGGGGTGGGTGGCAAAGAGGAAAGAAACAAGGGAGAAAAACAAAGAGAGAGATCGAAAAGAGAAAATACCTAAGCCCATAACTTCCAGAAAGTGGGGATACTATTTATAAATACTGACAGGGCCCCGGTATCCCCACAGAGAACAATGATAGCAACATGCTGGTGAAATGTGCCACTATGGTCCAAGTTAAAAACTAGTGTGTTCATCTATCTATCTATCTATCTATCTATCTATCTATCTATCTATCTATCTATCTATCTATCTATCTATCTATCTATCTGTCTGTCTGTCTGTCTGTCTGTCTGTCTGTCTGTCTGTCTGTCTGTCTGTCTGTCTGTCTGTCTGTCTGTCTGTCTGTCTGTCTGTCTGTCTGTCTGTCTGTCTATCTATCTATCTATCTATCTATCTATCTATCTATCTATCTATCTATCTATCTATCTATCTATCTATCTATCTATCTATCCCTTAGTCTGGTGACTGTGGGGGCACCCCTGAAGACTTGACAACTAGTTCCCTCCTTTCCACTCTTTGTGTGTTAATACACTTATTAAAAACAGATTTTAAACTTATTGTACTTTGTTTACCACGCACATTGAGCCTAAATGCCCCTAACCCTCCCCCCCAAAAAAAAACAAAAAAAAACAACAAATCCACGGATAGCAAAACGCAAGGAAAAGAAATAGCAGGAGGAGTTAATCAAAAAAGGCTGAAGTCTCTGAAGGTTTTTCAGTGAATGCCCCCTCACCCCCATATCAGCTGAAGCTGGATAAGTTCAAGTAGAACAGAATGCAGTTTGTCTCCGGTGTCAATGCTGCCAAAATAACAGTTATTATCCAGACACAGAAAGAGAGAGAGAGAGAGAGAGGGGAGAGAAAGACAGATAGAAAGGCAGACAGATAGAGATCCAAATACAGAACAGAGAGGCAGGGAAAGACGAGAAATAGAGAGAGATAAACAGATGAGAAAGAAGGGCATAGACACAGAAACGGACACACACACACTCACAGACCCCCCCACCCCGACACAGACACAGACACAGACATAGACACAGACACAGACACACACACACACACACACACACACACACAAACACACACACACACACACACACACACACACACACACACACACACACACACACACAGAGTGACGCACACACACAGAGTGATGCACACACACATACATACATACACACACACTCACACACACAGAGTGACGCACGCACACACACGTATATAGGAGACCGACAGCCAGACAGCAAACAAATTGAACATTTTCTTTTAGTACCTGACAAAAGCAACATAGAAGCGGCCGAGACAGATACAGACAGACAGATGTAGACAAAGACAGAGACAGGCAAAGACAGAGACAGGCAGAGACAGAGACAGACAGAGGCAGAAACAGACAGAGACATATATAGACAGAGACAGATACAGACAGAGACAGATACGGACAGAGACAGACAGAGACAGATATAGATATAGATATAGATACAGACAGCGACATATAGAGATATAGACAGATACAGGCAGAAACAGAGACAGACATAGACATATACAGACAGAGACAGACAAAGACAGAGACAGAGACAGACAGGAAGAGACAGAAACAGACAGAGACAGATACAATTTGATGCAGTTTGACGACTCAGGTTCGATTCCCGTTCGAGGGGATTTTTCCTCTGGAGTTAACATCAGTGCTGACTCCAGTCCTCACAAAATTCTTTCGGATGAGACTGTAAATCGAGGCCCCGTGTGCGAACGCACGCAGAACATCTTGCGCACACGTTAAATCCTCTTCCGCTTTTCGTAAGAATAGGCCACCGTGTGCCGGTGGGAACAAATGACAATATTTGCAAAACTGCATATACACGAGTACTGGATGTAAAAAAAAGCATGTGGGTGCTTATTCCGTTATCCTCGATATAAAGGAATAAATAAAATAAATTAATTAAAAAATGAATAGATACAGACAGAGACAGATGTAGACAGAAGGGCATACAGATGTGAAGGGAGACAGACAAAGGCATTACGCGGGGGGCGGATAGCCTAGTGGTCAGAACATTGCGCTGGCAATTTGAAGACCCGGGTTCGAATCCGGTCGAGGAAATTTTCTTCCTGGAGTTAACATCAGTGCTGACTCCACTCTCCCCAAAAGTCCTTCGGATGAGACTTTAAACCGAGGCCCCGTGTGCAAACGTACGTAGAACATCTTGCGCACACGTTAAATCCTCTTCCGCTTTTCGTAAGAATAGGCCTCCGTGTGCCGTTGGGAACAAATGACAATATTTGCAAAACTGCATATACACGGGTACTGGATGTAAAAAAAAAAAGCATGTGGGTGCTTATTCCGTTATCCTTGATATAAAGGAATAAATAAAATAAATTAATTAAAAAATGAATAGATACAGACAGACACAGATGTAGACAGAAGGCATACAGATGTGAAGGGAGACAGACAAAGGCATTACGCAGTGTTAGCCGGTATTTTTTTTCTGAATAGTATCACATTCCATAGAAAGGGGTTATCTTTCTGTTTGTGTTCTGCATGCTGCCGTCTGAACATTGTTTTTTTCTAGAAAACCATCAATATTTTTAGTGGTATTTTTACACACACACACGCGCGCGCACGCGCGCGCGCACGCATACACACTACACACACGCAGGCACGCACGCACACACACACACACACTACACATGCGCGTACGCACGCACAAAACACACACACACACACACACACACACACACACACACACACACACACACACACACACACACACACACACACACACACACAACACACACACACACACACACACACCACACACCGACTTCCCCCAAAGGTCCTTCGGATGAGACTATATACCGAATTCCCGTGTGCGAACGCACGCAGAACATCTTGCGCACACGTTAAAACCCGTTCCGCTTTTCGGAAGAGAAGGCCATTGTGTGCCGGTGAGAACGGATGGCAAAATTTACAAAACTGTATACACACGGGGTCTAGTTGTAAAAAACACATGTGTGCTTATTCCACTCTCCTTGAAACAAAAGAATAATAAATAAAATAAATAGATACATAAATATTACACCACACACACACACACATACACACACGCGCACGCACGCACGCACGAACGCGCACACACATATACACACATACACACACAGACACACAGATACACATACAGACACAGACACAGACACAGACACAGACACAGACACAGACACAGACACACACACACACCCCACACACACACACACACACACACACACACACACACACACACACACACACGGGAGGACGCATGGATCCATAGGCGGTAAAGAAAATTTGCCTTTAATGCATGGAAAACATACTCGATAAGTCTTCCTTTTCGTGTGTGTGTGGAGGGGGGTGGGGGGTTGTGGAGGGGGGTGGATGTGTGTGTTTTGTGTTGTGTGTGTGTTTATGTGTGTGTGTTTGTGTGTGTATGCATGTATATGTGTGTGTGCGCGTGCGTGTGTGCGTGCCTACGTGCCTGCGTGCGTGTTTGCGTGGTTTTGCGTGTGTGTGTATGTGTGTGTGTGCACGCGCGCGCGTGTGTGTGTATGTGTGTGTGCGTGCGCGCGCGCGCGCGCGTGTGTGTGTGTGTGTGTGTGTGTGTGAAATTGAATGTTTGTGTGCGTGTCTGTCTTTCTGTCTGTCTTTTTGCATTCATTCTGCATAACATGCATAATATGTATGGATTATTTTAGGGTTTGAATTTGTTTGTTCGCCGTGTTTCTATATTAATGATAATAATATTAATAATACGCACGGTAAAACCTGATGCATTCTGTTCTCTAGCATTAGACTCAGATTGCGTCTGGTCTCAGACCTGTTTGGGGTATGAATCCTTGCTTTGTTACAGCTAGCAGTTATTTTTTGCGTATGATTTTTTTGTTGTCGTTGAAAGTTTGCTTCTTTCTTTATGTGTGTGCGCTAGCTTGCCCGCGTTTTTTGTTATATTTGCATCTGAATCTACCCAGAATCTCTCACAAAGCGGCTAAGTTAGGGGATTATATCGGTATGCACATATCGGGGATAGGGTGCACAGGGGGTAGGGAGGGGGGTGAGGGTAGGGGTGGGGGTGGGGTAGCAGTAAGAATGAATCCCGGTCTGGGAGTGGGAGGATGGGGTGGGGGTGGGGGGTGGGGAGACGGGTACTTTCGGTAGGATAATAGGCAAATCACAACAATGCATGAGCAGACTTAGATGCTAAAGATGCAGAATCCTTTTCATGAGATAAGGGGCGTAAGATATTTGTATGAGACTGGTATGATTATGGGTGTGGGTGTGGGTGTGTGGGTGTGGGTGTGGGTGTGGGTGTGCGTGTGTGCGTGAGTGTGTGTGTGTGTGTGTGTGTGTGTGTGTGTGTGTGTGTGTGTGTGTGTGTGTGTGTTTGTGTTTGTGTTTGTGTGTGTGTGTCGTGTGTGTGTGTGTGCGAATGTGTGAGTGTGTGTGTAGTGTGTGTGTGTGTGTCGTGCGCGCGTGCGCGCGTGTGTGTGTAGGTAGGTAGGTAGGTAGGTAGGTAGGTAGGTAGGTGTGTGTGTGTGCGTTTGTGTGTGTGTGTGTGTTTGTGTGCGCGCACGCGCGCGCGCGTGTGTGTGTGTGTGAACGTTGTGTGTGTGCTTATGTCTTCATTTTATTGATTAGTTGATTCTTTTTTTCAAAGATAATTAAATGAGTATTTTTGTGCTTTTTACATCAAGTTCCCGGTTGCATGCGATTTTGTATATTTTGGCATCCGTTTCGACCGGCGCAAATAGCATACTCTTCTGAAAATGAAACAGGTTCTGTTGTTGTTATGATTGTGATAATAATCATACTACAGTCATGTAGTATTGATATAATAATGATAATGATGACGATGAATATGATGACAGTAGTAGTAGTAGTAGTAGTATAGTAGTAGTAGTAGTAGTAGTAGTAGTAGTAGTAGTAGTAGTAGTAGTAGTAGTGGTAGTAGTAGTAGAAGTAGTAGTAGTAGTAGTAGTAGTAGTAGTAGTAGTAGGAGTAGGAGGAGGAGGAGGAGGAGGAGGAGGAGGCGGATGACAATGGCGATTATGATAACTTATTTTGACGACGACGTGTCTACATGTTTGAGATAAGCGCCCAGCACAATAAATCATTGTCATACCAGCCACCTTGGCGCAGTGGTTAGTGTCTTAGGTTATGGATTAGAAGGTCGCAAGTTCGAATCCCATGAGAGTCACGGGAAATCTACTTCGGAATCCAGCTGGTTCCTACCAGAATGGGTGTGCTGTGAGCTATTTGGGAAGACTGGGACCACACAGTCGAGCTTCATCCACTTTACGAAAGCCATTTTGAAAGTATTGTTCAAATTACCTGACCAGCACTACGGATCTCTGTATCTCTGGGACCTAGTTAATGCTGGGATAATTATAATTGTTCTGATAGGAAGCGATGAGTACAGCCTTGTCAAGT
>CM060330.1:27427443-27432443 GCA_030674155.1 Stramonita haemastoma
TCTTCTTCACAATTCTTCTTCACAGTTCTTCTTGCTTCTTCTTCTTCTTCTTGTTTTTTTCTTTTTGGCATTCTTCTTCTTTGCGTTTTTCTTCTTTGTGTTCTTTTTCTTTGCATTCTTATTTGTTTAGTCTTAATTTTGCTTTGTTCTTCATTTTATTCTTCTTTTTGCATTCTTTTTCTTTTAAGTCTTTTTTTTACATTCTTCTTATTTTTTCTTGGTAGTCTTCGATCTTATTTTGTTTTCTTTTATTTTCCTCTCTTAAGTTTGAAAAGAAAATTCTGGACACATTGTCTTACGTATTCTGTGCCCTTTCTTTGCCTGCCTGCGCTTTTGCTTGTTTGTGCTTTTGTTGGTTGGCTGGTTGGTTGATTGGTTGGTTGGTTGGCTGGCTGGCTGGCTCATTTGCTGCTTGCTTGCTTGTTTGCATGCTTCTTTAATTATTGTGATCATATCTGCCTTAACTTGCAATAACTTCTATTGAAATCACACACACACACACTCACTCACATGCTCATGCTTTCACACAACCACACACACGCTTGACACACACACACACACACACACACACACACACACACACACACAGACACACACACACACACACACACACACACACACACACACACACACACCGCACATGCACAGCGCGCGCGCGCGGATGACAAATTTGCAAAACTCCATATACACGGGGACTGGTTGTAAAAATTAAGCATATTATGGCCTATTTCATTATTCTTAAAAATGAAAGAACGAAATAAAATAAATAGAAAAATAAAATATAACACACACATACACACACGCACGCACGCACGCACGCACGCACACGCGCTCACACAAACACACACACACACGAATACACACACGCACGCACGCACGCACACACACACGAATACACACACGCACGCACGCACGCACACACGCACACACACACACGCGTGCGCGATAACGCTCCATGGCTCCCAAGTGCTCACAACCAGCTCGCTAGCTGGCATGTTTAACTAATTGGTTTCTTCCCTCTCTCGTGCCCATGTCGGCATGACCATGACCGCTCAGCTGTGTCAGTCTTTTGTTGTCCAATGCATGGAATGTGCGAGTGTGAGGGAAGAGAATAATAATAATAATAATGCATGGAATAGAATAGAACGGAAATGAATAGAGAGAGAGACTGATGATAAAAATTGTCATGATGTTAATAAACGAAAAACCTCTTTGAACTCATAAAGCTTCTAATTTGTTAAGATTCTTTTCTTATTGTATGTTATCATACCATTACAAGTAAAATAAGTGAATGAGTACATATAAAGTATGAAAACACAAAGAAAAGAAATGGTGCACAGGTATAAATTAAAGTGTGTAACTACGGCAGACATTTGCTGTGATTATGCAGAAAAGTCTTGCTTTCTTGCAAAGTGGTATGGGATAGCTCACTGGTCACAGCACTCCTCTATTTCTCCAAGCTAAGGTTAAGCAGCATACTGTAGTGGTTAGCAAGTGGATGGGTGACCTGTTTGAGCGCCTTGGCTTCAGTACAGTCCCCCAGTTCACTTAACTGTAAATGGGTACTTGCCCGCTTCAGGGTCAGGGAAGGTAAACCAGCAAAGGGGAGGACATGGTACCGTCCTCGGATATGCTGGCTCCTGGAGAAGATGAGATGTCTGACGTCTGGCTCCTCAACCAACCCATAGGTTATGAGACAGCTTTACTTTTTTAAAGTTTGCAATGGGTGAGGCCAGAATTCAAATGTGTATACATTGAACATGATATCAAACTGAACTTTTTGTTTAAAACATAGTCACACAGTTTGAACAGCAGCCATTGCTAACAAAAATCTAGTCTCCTAATATGCATGTAAATGACAGACATAAAGAACACATAAAAACCACCCACATGAGAAGAAACGCAACTATTCCGCTTGTATGACGTGTATTCTGCACCCTAGGCTGTAAACAATGCATAAACGTAGATTGACGATTATGTAAGATGGAGATTCAAACTGTTGCTCGTGCTTTTTATTGTTGGGGATTTTTTTGGTTTATCTATTATTGCTTGGGATGGTTTGATGTTGTTTTGTTGTTATTTTGGTTTGTTTTTTTCGTTGTTGTTTTTTTGGGGGGCAGACGACAAAGTCTAACATTTTTCTGGTTTATGGACTCAGTTCAGACAGAAAGTGTTTGGGAGTCTCAAAACAAATCTGAAAGAGGAAGGAATGACAATGTTTGGGTAGGAAAGATAAAGGCAGGGTCTTAGATTTCAGACTGTATATCTTAATAAATGGCATCTCCTTTTAGGTGATGTGTTGTCTCTGTGGGTTTTATTAATATGCCTGCTCAAGAAAATAGTCTAGGAATAAATATATCTAAACCCATTAGCATGTTGTTGTTTTTTTACATTCTACTGGCAAAAACTCACATAATAACATCCTTAAAGCTATTTCAAAGGTCAGATGAAACACTTCAAGCGCTTAACGGCAGTGCAACACATTTTCGGTCATAACGATAGATTACAATAGTTGCTGTCTGAACGTTCGAAGAAGAAAGAAGAAGAAGAAGAAGAAGAAGAAGAAGAAGAAGAAGAAGAAGAAGAAGAAGAAGAAGAAGAAGAAGAGGACGAGGACGAGGACGAGGACGAGGAGGAGGAGGACGACGACGACGACGACGACGACGACGACGATGATGATGATGATGATGATGATGATGATGATGATGTTGGTGGTGGTGGTGGTGGTGGTGGTGGTAATGATGGTGGTGGTGGTGGTGGTGGTGGTGGTGGTGGTGGTGGTGGTGATGGTGATGGTGGTAGTGGTGGTGGTGGTGGTGAGGAGGAGGAGGAGGAGGACGACGACGACGACGACGACGACGACGATGACGACCACGACGATGTTAATGACGCCGAATAAACTCTACACACGTTTCTATCTAGTTTTCCAAATGTACTCGTTGACATTTTAAGTACAGCTTTAAGAATAATAGTCAGGTAGCTTTCGTACACATACACTTCACTCATCACCCATAATTATCGCTAACGAGGCCGCCGAGGAAAGAAGCTGGAAAAGACAAGGATGTGTGTGTGGCCTGACAAGAGCAGTTCAACGCCTGCAGGATGGCCAGAGAAACAGGCACGTGCAGCTAACACCAAGTGACATGTCCAGATGACAGCAGTGGGCAGATGGCTTTTGCGCACGTCAGGTTGCATGGGCAGGAACACGGGCAAAAAGATCAACCCTTTCTGTCCCTGGATGTGAAAGGATGAGTTTGGGGTTAATTAACCGAATGCTGGGGGCTTTGGGAGGGATTTTTGTTAGCTTTTTTGTATTGTTGTTTGTTTATCTAGGGTGTTGTTGTTTTTTTGTTTGGTTTTGGTTCTTTCGAAATTGTTGCTCGAGGGAGGAGAGGGTAGAGTTAGGTAGGTAATGGCGGTTTTCTGTTGTGCTGTTTTCCCTGTTTTCATTTCTTTACGTGCTTCATTCTGTTTCCCTCCATTTTTTTGTCTTAGTGATCAATTTTGTGAGGTATTTTATGACACAACTATGTTTTGTTAATGGTGTACAGAATTTTGTTCCTGTCCTTACCACTCACGTACTTTATGAGTGTGTTGAAGTATGTTTTTTTTTTTTGTAAATTCATGACGGTTGGGATCTTTGAGGGTTCAGCTACTAACCACAGTGTTTTTATCCATATGTACACGCGTGTTTAAGGAGTGACCACACCTGCATTTTTAATTTAAAAAAGGATAATGAATGTATCATAGGAAAATATTGTCTGCTTGCAGATAGGACTTTTGTTTTAAAAGGTTTGTTGCTCTGGAAACTAACTCGTCATGGAGAAAGCATCTTCAAGTTGAATGAACGAAAATTTGTCACGAGAGTAAGGCCTCTATAACACATTATGATAGCTTTTCATGCTCTTTTGAACTTGTTGTGTGTGCGTACGTGCGCGCGCGAGTGCGTTCGTACGTGTGTGCGTGCGTGCGTGTGTGTGTAAGACACACACACACACACACACACACACACACACAGACACAGACACACACAGACACACACAGACACAGACACAGACACACACACACACACACACACACACACACACACACACACACACACACACACACACACACACACACACACACACACACACCAAAAGGAAACACAGGAAGATAGATGTGCAGGCATATGTTTTTTACATACCGTATTCCACAAAAGGCCAAGCTGTTTACAAGTCTGGGGGTGGGCTGTTTGTTTGATGGGTTTTTGGGGCAGTGGGTGTTGCAATCTTTTCTGGGACAATCTACTGTGTGCCACCATTTTTGTTGTGACATGACACTTTCTAATTGATGGCAAAAACTTCCAAAATTGTAATACACTTTATTACTTGAAAGTCGACTGTTCCCTGTTTCAATCAAAAGACTCATTTTTTTCCTAGCTTTCATCTCGGAAAGCTGTATTCTTGGACGGTAAGGTCTACAAAATACAAATTCATCATAAGAAGAAACGTTGAGAAGTTAAAAACAAAAATAACCTGCGGAAGTTTGTAATCTTTAGAAGCAAATTCATTTATTAAGTTTAGATTGCATTGTAAAAAGTTATTTGAAAATGAATAAAAGTAATGGAAAGGTATTCCCATACCCCTAAGTGGGGGATGGGGAGCGAGGTGTCAGAAACCTCAGCTTCTCCAGGGGCCAGCATATTGAGGCTGCGCCCATCTCCTCTCTCTCTCTCTCATTGCTTTACCTTCCCTGTCCCTGAAGAGGGCAAGTGCCTGTTTACAGCAGGGTGAACTGCGCGACTGTACTAGAGCCAAGCATTGCAGATAATTCCTTTCCCAAACAGAATGAACAGATCCCAATAAACATTATTCCCTACTGATTCAAGTATTATTTCCAGTCTAGTTTATCAGCAAGAAAAAATGTGTAATTCTGATTTAGCCAGGGTTTGTTTTGAGTAGTGGTTTTCCCTGAGGCCTTCAAAGCATGATGTGCTATGTTGCTTTTTATACCCCTCT
>CM060330.1:27434943-27447443 GCA_030674155.1 Stramonita haemastoma
TATATATATATATATATATATATATATATATATACACAACCTCACAGTCATACGAGATGGAAAGACAGAAAAATAGACCATAACTAACATAGACTTAAGAAATAGAAAATCTGGACAACTTTTATCCAAATCTTGCTGGTAAAAAGCTCTCATCCAGACAAAATCACAACAAACACAATCAATCATGAGAAAAATACCTCCTTGCATGTCTTCTTGCCGTTCCCTGCTCCACAGACATACAGACCTAACAAAGCAGAAACTGACCACAGCATCCCAACACCAGCCATTAAAAGCCTGGGGCGCAATGGCTGTCCATTCTCACCCTCACACTTTCCCTCTGCATGCGGCAATCTCATGAGAAACAAAGATGGCGAACATTGGTAAAAACGTCACGTTGTCGTCTGCCTTGATTTTCTCTCCTGGGATTGCAGCTTGCTGTTTCAGTGTGCTTGTCCATTGGAGGGAGGTCAGTCTCTGTGGGTTCTGGTCACTGGCCATTGTTAGCTAATGAAGAAGTGGTCAAGCGTTTCCAGTATGTTTGTGGGGGTGATGGGGGAGGGAGTGTGCTGTGGATGAAGTCCCTTGATGTTTACTCAAGCTAAAAGCTTTGTCGGCTATTAATATAAGCAAAGAGCCAATGTCTGTGTTAAAATTATACTGTAATTTTAGTAGGTTTTGTGAGTGACTGTCTTCATCTGTGACAAGTTTCTACGGTAGCAACCCCAATCATAAAAAAAAAAGAATTAAAAAAAAATCTGATGTCAGAGTATGTCTACCTAAGATTTATCTTCATTATTGTAATTAAAAACGATCATGCACCCAAAGTTTTCATCCAGTGTGTATTCTCACAGTGATTTCAAGATGCTATTTGTGTAATAGAGTGCATGCTCTGGGTAATCCTTAGGGTGTTTAAAATGTGGCCACCCAACAACAACAGCATCAAAACCCTGAGAAACTCACATGTGGTGATGTGAAAATGCTAGCAAATAAAAAATCATTCACACTAGTTGTCGAAATGTGTCATTGTCTGTCTCTTTCCAGTTCTGTTCTCTGCGTATTTTTGCCTCCTGTTTAAGTTTTTGGCAAGACAGTCCATAGACCATTTACGTAACACGTTTTGTGTAAAATGTTATTTTCTTCAGAGTGGGTGTTATTCATGAATTTATTGAATCAGTAAAGGAAATCTCTCAACCCCTTACTATAAGCCTTCTTGTGTTAAGTTATAAGAACGAAACAAACAAAAAGACACAATACCAAAAGCTTTTAGCCACATGATTGATGATGATGGGACTGCTTTCCATGATCAATGATCTGTCAAATTCATGAATGATGGCTTCAAACACGAAACATAATTTTTTATTCAGGCAAAAGTAAACATGAAGTTAAAAAAAAACACATAAGA
The DNA here is from genome assembly GCA_030674155.1 of Stramonita haemastoma. Taxonomy (NCBI): domain Eukaryota; kingdom Metazoa; phylum Mollusca; class Gastropoda; order Neogastropoda; family Muricidae; genus Stramonita; species Stramonita haemastoma. The sequence goes on from CM060330.1 coordinate 27,436,346, forward strand.
GAAGATGAATAGAGCAAAACTGAACAACAACCAACGAATGAAAACTACAAGCAGAAAATTGGCAGCACTCTGTATGCTTTGATTATTGCACATGATAGAGAGCGGAGAAAATCCTTAGTTCAAGGACATTATCTTTAGCGTTTTGCCATAAAGAAACCATCATTTTGTTCCAGATGATTAGAGAGACAGACAGACAGATAGACAGACAGACAGCCAGACAGACAGACAGACAGACAGACAGAGAGGAGAGAGAGAGAGAGAGAGAGAGAGAGAGAGAGAGAGAGAGAGAGAGAGAGAGAGAGAGAGAGAGAGAGAGAGAGAGAGAGAGAGAGAGAGAGAGACAGACAGACAGACAGACAGACAGACAGACAGACAGACAGACAGACAGACAGACAGACAGACAGAGAAAGAGAGAGAGACAGAGACAGAGACAAAGAGAGACAGAGACAGAGAGACAGAGAGAGAGAGAACAGCACTGAAATAGCCATGGAATCAGCGATATTAAGCATCATGTGGCTTTTCTGTGTGCCTGGTTGTTTTCCCATCATGTGCTACACTGATTGAGGCCAAAGGTTGTATTGCCAGGGGGGCAGATGGAACAACAGATTTCATCTTGACATCACACGTCATGGCTGTCTCTGGCGTTAACTGTCAGGATTTGGAGAGTTTCATCCTGGTCCTGGGCCACCCAGTGGCAATGCCTGAAATAACTCTTGTAGTCTGCATGACCATGGGTGCCAGTGTTAAAAGAACGACGATTTTTTTGGTAGAGGGTTCTATTGTTTTAAATGTAGCTGACAAGAGAGTCAAGACGGATGTGCTTGATTAGTTTTCTTTTAGAAGTAATGGCGGCAGCAGCAGAGGTAGAAGTAGTAGTGATAGCAGTAATTGTAGTGTCAGTTTTGGTGGTAGTGGTAGCAGTAGTGGAGTCGAAACCAAGGTTAACTCCAGAGGAAAAATCCTCTTGAACGAGATTCGAACCCGGGTCAGCGTATAACGAGCGCTTCACTCTGACCACCAGGTTATTCCGTCCTCATGGTGAGTTACACAGAGAAAACAAAACTTAACCAGCATTAGTTCAAAAACAGAGTGAAAAAGTATAAAGTAGAAAAGGTTGCAGCGTAAGACGGGGCTCTATTAAAATGAAGTATTCGGCTCAGTGAACCCCAGAGCATGCTGCTTTATGTTGTCTATGTGTCTCCCTCTATTATTACTGTAGCGTGATTTCTCAACTGGTGGTCATATCCCGGTGCTCTATGCTTCTAAAATAAGATGTCTGGACGTCATAACTAAGCACCATTAACAACCAAACAGCAATAATAATAATAATAATAATAATAATAATAATAATAATAATAATAATAATAATAATAGTAATAATAATAATAATAATAATAATAATAATAATAATAATAATAATAATAATAATGATAAAGTTGCAGACAGGAAAAAGAAAAAAAAAATAATGGATGGCGTTGCACTTATAGCGACGCACTTTCCCCGGGGAGAGCATCCCGAATTTCACACAGAGAAATCTGCTGTGACATAAAGTGGTAATAAATAAATAAATAAATATAAATAAAATATTGTTTTAAGTTGCAAAGGTATTGAACGTGAGTAAATTAAAGTAGGAATAGTGTGTAAATCATCCGTTTGGTGACTAGTTTACCACCTACATTCTACATCGTCAATGTTAATAAGGTCAGAAGTCTGGGAGGGCTACAGGAGATCGTAGAACTCAGCTGAGAGAGAGAGAGAGAGAGAGAGAGAGAGAGAGAGAGAGAGAGAGAGAGAGAGAGAGAGAGAGAGAGAGAGAGAGAGAGACAGAGACAGAGACAGAGAGACAGAGAGAGAGAGAGAGAGAGAGAGAGAGAGAGAGAGACAGAGACAGAGAGACAGAGACAGAGAGAGAGAGAGAGAGAGAGAGAGAGAGAGAGAGAGAGAGAGAGAGAGAGAGAGAGAGAGAGAGAGCAAACCATAGAAATATAAGCCCTTAAGTTATTCCTTTTTAAACCATTAGCAACATAAAAAGCAAACTGAAAGCTAAACAAAAACCCAATGTAGCCCGTTCATGTGCCTGCCCTATCATCTGCCCTTCCTGGTCCATATCCTCGCAGAATGGACGAGGCAGAAACTGACGGCAGCAGCATGGAAACATCCTGGAGCTTAACGACAGAAATCTTCACCCTCACTCTGTTTTTGGCTACAGCTGATAGAGATAATCCCCGGAGAATAAAAAATGGCGAAACTGTGCTAAAAGCGCGGTCCTAGTGTTGTTGTTTTGGGGGTATTAATTTTTTCTTCTGAGATTGCTGTTTGCTGGTGCAGTGTGCTGTCCAATTGAAGTGAGGTCAGCATGTATAGGTTCTGGTCACTGGCCAGTGTCAGGTAGATTGGAGTGATGGTCAGTCTGTGATGTCCGCTGTGTATTGTGTGTTGGCCTGATGGGAGGTGAAATATATGTATGTGTTGTGTGCCTGTGGTGATGGTCCATTTTATACCCATAGGTGTCTTGGAGGTATACAAGTTTAGGTGGTAAAGAATATTTGGCATCCATTCTCTTAGTCTCTTAGTTGTATGTTATGAATTTCAATGTGTTGTATTTCTAGAAAATTGATTGATTTTTTTTTCTCATTTGTTTATTTCTCTCCCCTTTGCCCATTTTACTTGTATTGTGGCCCAAGGTCGAAGTACAATTAAAATCTTCATTGTTCAGTGTTCAGTGTTCTGTGTTCTCTCTCTCTCTCTCTCTCTCTCTCTCTCTCTCTCTCTCTCTCTCTCTCTCTCTCTCTCCTCTCTCTCTCTCCTCCTCTCTCTCTCTCTCTCTCTCTCTCTCCTCTCTCTCTCTCCTCTCTCTCTCTCTCTCTCTCCACAATATGAGTTAAAGCTTATCCTGTTTAAGAAAAGGCTTCTTTTACAAGCTTTTCTGATAGGTAACATCATCATAACCCAGGTACATATCTGACTCCTACTGCCAAACTTGTACATTTGGCTATACAAACAAAGCAAACCAACCAGCCAGCAAATAAAAAAGACGTTTAGCCAGATAAATAATGATGCTAACATTGGTTTTATACATGATGGATGACCTCTTGGCAGCATGAATGAGTTCTTCAAATAACAAGACACAACTCGCTTATTTGAACCAAGGCAAAAACCATGAAAACTGAAAGGAAAAGCTTAATGAGATAACAAAACATTCAAGAAAATTCAGCAATAACCTGCAGTAAGAAAAAATAGAAGAAGAAAACTGTTGATATTACATTTTCCTCATTAGCTGGTTACGTTATTTATAAACACAAAAATCAACCATTAAAGTTGCACCGGAATAAGTAATAACCCCCCCCCCCAAAAAAAAAAAAAAAAAAAAAAAAAAAGTTTTTGTTTCATAGTGTGTTTGTGTCATGTTTAGAATTACAGTGGTTGAGGGCAGAGGTTTTATTGTGTTGGGATCAAATGTGAAGACATATATTTTTTTGACATGATGCATCAGTCTCTTCTCTGCTGCTCATCATCAAACATAATTTTCTTTCTACTGAGGGACTTTAGTTGTTCAATGGGAATGTTTGGAACGTCGCCAGTATCGACAAGTGAAAAAGTTTTAGAGTTCCTGATATTTAAAAGAATATATGTGCTTGAGTAGGAAGCTAAAGCACGTAGATAAATTAATAGTAGTCTTCGCATTCTTCCTCTTCGCAATTCTTTTTCTTCTTCGCAATTCTTTGCAATTCTACTTCTTCGCAATTCTTTTTCTTCTTCGCAGTTCTTCTTTTTTTAATTCTTCTTAATAGTTTTCCCGTGCAATTTTTCCTCTTCTTCTTTTGCTATTCTTCTTCGCTATTCTTCTTATTCTTTGCAATTCTTCTTCTTCTTTGCAATTCTTTTTCTTCGCAATTCTTCTTGTTCCACAATCCCTGGTATTGGGAGGAATGCCTAATTATTACCTGATCTCTTCCTGCGCTTCTGATTGTGCTGAAGATCTGCCCAACAGCCTCAGCCAACACATTCTGACAGGGCAGTCCATTAAAAAAAAGTTCCTAATGAAAAATCTTCAGATTTGATTGAAACAAGGCAGGAGAGTGGACTGGGTAGGCCGAAAATAAGCAAGAAAGTTGGGGGGGGGGGGGGGGGTTTAAGGAGCCAAGGGAAGAGGTAGGAGTAAAGGGAGGGGTAATAGAATAGAGGGATTTTCCACGAGAAAAAGTGGGGATGCTATTTATAATGAAATAGTCGCCAGCATCTCCGGGGAGGAGCGGGGATAGAGGGAATGAGAGAGGGAGGTAGAGGGGGATGGGGTAGAGGGGGGTAGAGGATGGGGTAGATGGGGGCAGGGGTGAATGCTGTGTTATGTTGTCTATATGTGTCTCTGTCCATTATCATTGCATCATGGTTTGTCAGCTGGCGGTCATACCCTGAGGGTTGTCTGCTTCTGAAGTAGGGTGTCTGGGCATCGCTGCTGCACACAATGGTCAGCCAGACAGCAGTGAAAGTGCCGCAGGTATTCATCCTGAGTAAATCACGGAAAGAGCTGCATACAAATCACCCTGTAGTGGACCATTTGTACCACTTTTATGACTGCATACCTTTTTGTGCTTGTCCTTTCTCTATTGCATGATCAGTCTCTTAGAAAACGACAAATTGTTAGGGTACGTTTGCACTGATTTTTTTTTTGCAGAAAGCCGCTATTTGTGAGGTTTTTCTAGTGTATAGCTTGTATATACATACATATGTATTCATTTATTTATATATATATGATTGTATAGATAGATAGATAGATAGATAGATAGATAGATAGATAGATAGAATAGATAGATAGATAGATAGATAGATAGATAGATAGATAGATAGATAGATAAGATAGATAGATAGATAGATTACTTATTGCTGTTTGTGGTCTGGATATGTTTGTAAACCTTAGGAACTAGAAGACATTTTTAAAAGTAAAAAAAAAAAAATTATGTTATGGTTTACGGCCATAGTTGTATTAGAATGATAAACTGGACGGGATAGTTGAGTGGTCAGAGCACTCGCTTTCCCCAAGCAGCATCGAGCGTGGTTACTAAGTGGATGGTAACCGTTTGCACGCCTTGACTTCAGTACAGTCCCCCACTTCACCAAGCTGTAAATTGGTACCTGCCCTCTTAAGGGTAAGGGAAGGCAAAGCGGTGAAGGAGAGGAGATGGGCGCTGCCCTCAATATGCTGGCTCCTAGAGAAGCTGGGGCCTATGATGTTTTGCTCCCCTATGACCACATAGGTTATGGGATACCTTTACCTTTTTTAATATTCCTCTCTCCTCTCTCTCTCTCCTCCTCTCTCTCTCTCTCTCTCTCTCTCTCTCTCTCTCTCTCTCTCTCTCTCTCCTTTCTCTCTCTCTCTCTCTCTCTCTCTCTCCCTCTCTCTCCTCTCTCTCTCTCTCTCTCTCTCTCTCTCTCTCTCTCTCTCTCTCTCTCTCTCTGGGAAAAATCTACTTGAAACTGTCTTATTTTCATAAAATATTTGTTTCTTTTTTCTTAAAGTAAAAAAGAAACCTGTTTAGGCGATGCCATCATGACTTAGATAAATTGCTAGATGAAACCTTTCTGATTCCAGTGGATTTTGGTCATAAGAATAAAACAAAGAAAGAAACAAAAAACCAACCAGACGTCATGCTTTTAGTCCGACAGCTGATGATGTTAAAACTGTTATTACATGATGGACAATCTGCAAGAAGCATAAATTCGTCATCCTCAAAGGCTTAGACACCATTTACTATACTGTTGTCTTTGATATGAGCGAAAATGCGTTGCATTACCGTAATTAATAAAGCGCCTGACAAGTCAAGCCCAACGCATCCGACTTCGGCATGGAAGAGAAATGTGATCTTATAAGTCTTTCCAGAAAAAAGGCAGAATAATGTACCAAGAAGGCGGAAGATAAACCAAAACAGGGTGGCAGGAAAATGGGAACATGGGGCAAACAAAGAGAGAGAGAGAGTTTAGAAAACAGATAATTTCTAGCAGATAATTTCCAGAAGGTGAGGATTCTATTCATACTGGCAGGTCATCATGGCACAGCGCGCAAATCCAGCATAAACTCAGTCAAGTGGTCCAGGGTCCAGTGCTTATATTAGCCCTTTTTCCTTTGACCAAGTCCAGTCGTGGTCAGTTTCTGCTATTATTAGCACCATCTGGGATGGAATGGATAGCAGATGAGTGCAGCTGAAAGTGGGGGAAAACTGACAGCTCTGACCATAGAAAAGCGTAAATGACAGTTTCAAAATGTAAAATAGAATAGCTAGTTCAAACAAAAACATGAAAAGTAAAGGGAAAGACGTAAAGATGAGCAAGGCAATCAACAAACTTCAGCAAACTCAGGTTAAAGAAAAAAAGGGAAGCAGAACACTGACAGCATCCTATTTTCTCCATCATCTTTTTTTTTTTTTTTTTTTAGATATCAACAACACAAATTAGCAATTACATTGGCGCATAAATAAACAATGGCAAAACTAAGCTTTTGCTTCAAAGTGTGTTTTTGTCATGTTTAGGGTTACACTGATTGGGGACAGAGGTTTCATTGTCTTGGGATCAGATGTGAAGACAGATTTATTTCTGACATGATGCATCCGTGTTGTCTCAGCTGCTGATTACTAGAGATGATTTCTTTTCCACTGTGTCTTTTTTTGTTGTTCATCAGGAAATATCTGAAACCGATTATTTTGGTCAGAACTGTTGTGCCAGTATAGGCAAATGATTAAGGTTTCCTAAGAGTTTCCAACCTCTAAAAAAAAAATCAGTGTGGTCATTTAGGAAACGTAAGCACACTATTGGATACTGCTTTGTTGTAGTAGTAGTAGTAGTAGTAGTAGTAGCAGCAGCAGCAGCAGCAGCAGCAGCAGCAGCAGTAGTAGTAGTAGTAGTAGTTAGTAGTAGTAGTAGTAGTAGTAGCAGCAGCAGTAGCAGCAGCAGCAGCAGCAGCAGCAGCATGTATAGTAGTAGTAGTAGTTAGTAGTAGTAGTAGTAGTAGTAGTAGAAGTAGTAGTAGTAGTAGTAGTAGTAGTAGTAGTAGTAGTAGTAGTAGTAGTAGTAGAAGTAGTAGTAGTAGCAGTAGCTGTGAGTAGTAGTAGTATAGTAGTAGTAGTAGTAGTATTAGTAGTAGTAGTATTAGTAGTAGTAGTAGTAGTATAGTAGTGGTAGTAGTAGTAGTAGAGTAGTAGAGCAGCAGCAGCAGCAGCACAGCAGCAGCAGCAGCAGTAGTAGTAGTAGTAGTAGTAGTAGTAGTAGTAGTAGTAGTAGTAGTAGTAGTAGTAGTGTGGTGGTGGTGGTAGTAGTAGTAGTTAGTAGTAGTAGTAGTAGTAGTAGTAGTAGTAGTAGTAGTAGTAGTAGTAGTAGTAGTAGTAGTAGTTGTTGTTGTTCTTGTTGTTGTGGCAGCAGTAGCAGTAGTTGTAGCAGCAGTAGTAGCAGTAGTAGTGGCAGTAGTAGCAGCAGCAGTAGTAGTAGTAGTAGTAGTTAAGTAGTAGTAGTAGTAGTAGTAGTTAGTAGTAGTAGTAGTAGTAGTAGTAGTAGTAGTAGATGTTGTTGTTGTTTTTGGCAGCAGTAGCTGTAGCTGTAGCAGCAGTAGTAGCAGTAGTAGTGGCAGTAGTAGTGGCAGTAGTAGTAGTAGTATTTGTAGTAGTAGTAGTAGTAGTAGTAGTAGTAGTAGTAGTAGTAGTAGTAGTAGTAGTAGTAGAAGTAGTAGTAATGCTTGTGTTGTGGTTGCTGCTGCCAGTAGTAGTACATTAATGAATTCTCACATTACAATACGATTTCCTTAACTAGATTCAGGTGTATTGCTCAATCCTTGCTAATTTCATCAGGACGAGAAAACAGCATAGAACGCAAAAATCGTCTTTTGTAAACAAATGACATGAATACTATATAGGGCGATGAGTTTCTTTTCAATAAATGAAATGTCCAAAGTTTTCTGAGCTTCGGATGAAGACTCTACCTCATGAATATCTGCACTCAAGATAATTATGTGGTCATATTTGGTTTATTTTGTTCTCTTCCTATAAAAAAAAAACAAGAATAAAGTTGCATCAAATTGATGAGAGAGTTGAACAGTATTCACATTCTGTCACATTCCATGTTGATATATTTTTGTTGTCGCAAATTTTCAACGTTACATTTTATTTTTTGTTTTATGAAATTCTCTGTGCCCCAGAGGGCCAAAGGCTAATTAATCCTTTAATCTTGTCCGTGTGTTGTCAGTGTGAGTGTGGTGTGTTGTGTGTTGTTGTGTGGTGTGTGTGTGTGTTGTTTGTGTGTGTGTGTGTGTGTGTGTGTGTTTTTTGTATGTGTTTGCATGCTGCATTTGTGTGTGTGTTAAAAGATAGTTGTGTGTTTCTGTTGCGTGTTGAGTATTTGTTTGAGTGTGTGTGTGTTTGTGTGTTGTATGTTTGTAAATGTGTATGTGTTTATGTATGTATATTGTTGTATGGTGTTGTATGTGTGTGTTTTTGTGTGTGAGAGAAAGAGAGTGTGCGTGTATGTGTATGTATGTGTGTGTGTGTGTGTGTGTGTGCTGTGTGAGAGAGAGTGTATGTGTGTGTGGTCTGTGTCTGTGTGTGCGTGTGTGTTTTTGCGTGTGTTTGTGATTCTTTTCTATGGACAAAAGGGAAAGAGTGTATCTATGCAATTGACAAGAAACAAAGCTTTATGGAAAAATAGAATAAAAGAAAATGGGGGAGAAGACAGAATGAAAGAGACAAACACAGAAACAAAAATAGAGAGACAGAAAAAAAATAAGGAAAGAATGAATTAAAAAGAAATAGAAAAAGAAAAAGTAATTGAGAAAGACCTCTCTCTCTCTCTCTCTCTCTCTCATCTCTCTCTCTCATCTCTCTCTCCTCTCTCTCTCTCTCCTCTCTCTCTCCTCTCTCTCTCTCTCTCTCTCCTCTCTCTCTCAGTCCTCTCAGCTCTCTCTGTCTGTCTGTCTGTCTGTCTCTCTCTGTTCCTCTGTCTCTCTGTCTCTCTGTCCTGTCTGTCCTCTCTGTCTGTCTCTCTCTCTCTCTGTCTCTCGTCTGTCCTGTCCTGTCCTGTCTGTCTGTCTCTCTCTCTCTCTCAATCTCTCCTCCTCCACACCCACACACACTCACAAACATGTACACACTACACACGTACACACGTACACACGTACACACGTACACACGTACACACACACACACAACACACACACACCACACACACACACACACACACACACACACACACAACACACACACACAGAGGGAGAGGAGGGAGGGATAATACAGAGTAAACAGACAAGACAGACAACCTAAGACAGGAAAACAAAAGTACAACGCTTTCTCCTAACACTGCGAAATAAACAAAAAAAACCACCCTCAAACCAACACAAACTCAAAACAAGACAATGATGCAAGTGCTTGACCATACATCTTGCTCTGCTCTATACAGCCACAGAAATAAATAGAATTTTTTTTAAAACTACATTAACGACCACCACAAGTCCCAAAGCAACCCAATAAAACCTTAGGCCTGGGGTAGCTGTTAAACCCCCCCCTTTCCATTCCCCCTAAAGGCGACAGCAAATCCCCGCACCAAAAAATGGGCCCCAAAATTGGTAAAAACGTTACTTCCTCTCCCGCCTTAATTCTCTCTCCCGAATTCCACTTGCCGTTTTAGTGTGCCGGCCATTTGCCACTGAGGTCAACCGCATGGGTTCTGGTCACAGGCTTGTGTCGGGGGATGGTGGGGTTTGCCAGTTAAAGTCCCCTTGTTTACTATTTTTTCTTCCTACGAAAAGGGGGGAAGTGGGAAAGAAAGTATTTTTTGACTGAAGTCCCTAAACTTCCCCTTTCAGATTTGTTTTTTTCGTTCCTGGCCCAAACTCCGAGGCTCACCAATGGGGGGAGTTTCCGTATGGGGACTGCTTTTTTCCCACCAGGGAGGTACTTTTTTTTGACTTTGGGGATGTATGAGGGTATTGTGGTCTATCCAAAGCAACCAACGCTGACCCCGAATTTAACGGAAAACTTTAACATGCATTTTAGATCTTTTATTATGTGTATTACACAAAGTGAATAATGCAGTGTTAGGTCTTTCACTTGAATTTTAAGTGGAGTTTTGTAAAAAACCTGAAAGCCAAATTTAATTTTTAGGGGGTTATAGAAAAATTAAAAACACAAGCCCTAGGAAAAACCATTTTCAAATTTTATTTATGAAGTTTAGTCACCACTACTAAAATTTATTTTTAAAACTGATATCCATAACTACTATCATCTCTATATCTAACTTAGTCCCGGCGACCGTGGGGCACCCGTGAAGACTTTACAACCAGTTCCCTCCATTCCTCTCCCCTGTTTCTGCCTTTTTTTCAAAGTTTTTTCCTATTTCTATCCCGTCCATTCGCTGAAATTTGGCCAAACACCACTTTCAAAAGGTTTTCACCCAAAATGGATTCGCTGGGCCGACTTGCAGATGTTTAAAAGGCACAAAAACACCCCTTTTTTGCTGAAACGACATAAAAACCATTGTTCTGTCCCGAGCCTTTACGAAGAGGAAGAAAATTATTTACATGCTGTTATTCTTGGGAAAAGCCTTTTAACACAAAAACTTTATGTAGGATGGAAAGCAGACATTCGAAGACCTCAACTGGTAAATGCCCCGACACCTATTTGACTGTTTTCAAATGCACTTCCAACGGCACTTCCCTTCCCAATGGTCACCTTAATGGTCCCCCTCCCATATATTTCCATTTGTAAAACTGCCAAAGGGAAAATTTCAGCCTCCAAGTTAGGCAAGTTCCTCTCTCCTTTCCCAGGGCCATTGGTATGGCCCCCCCTGTCTTCAATTTACTGAAAGGCTGCCTTTTTTTTAATTTTTATTAAGAACAAAGGAGAAAGCATACAACAGAAGGACTAAACATCGTGACAAGTCCCTTGTGTTGTTTTCTGTTCATCTGCGGAGACAAATTAACTTTTATGAGATTGTTAAAAGAACAGTGATGCACATTATGTACACACATCCCTGCCCCACCCACCCCCCACACACGCACGTGCGCACGCACGCACGCACCCAAACGCACGCATGCGCACGCACACACGCCTGCACGCATGCACAC
>CM060330.1:27472443-27477443 GCA_030674155.1 Stramonita haemastoma
AAAGATAGACAGACAGATAGACAGACAGACAGACAGACAGACTGACTGACTGACTGACAGACAGACAGACATAGATAGACAGACAGACAGACTGACAGACAGAAAGACAGATAGACAGACAGACAGACAGATAGATAGATAGATAGATAGATAGATAGATAGATAGATAGATAGATAGATAGATAGATAGATAGATAGATAGACAGACAGACAGACAGACAGACAGATAGATAGATAGATAGATAGATAGATAGATAGATAGATAGATAGATAGATAGATAGATAGACAAACAGACAGACAGACAGACAGACAGACAGACAGACAGACAGACAGACAGATGAAATAACGAACGAATAGACAGATGGACAGACAGACAAATAGACAGACCAACAAACGGACAGATCAAAAACAAGATGGCACTAACCAAACAGGAAGAAGTGAGGGTGAGAGGATGGACAAGGAGAGGATGAGAAATGAAGATAAAAAAATAAAGACATGACTTGGCAGATGATGCCGTTATGAGAGAAGAGAGAGATCACGCTTTGTTCTCCCGTTTTTGTTTTTATTGCAGTTTATTCCATTCTGTTTATTTTAGTTCATTCTATTCTATCTTATTTCATTTTTTGTTGTTGTTGTTTGCTTTTTATTATATTTTATTTTTCACGGTTCAGTGGAGGAGAGGGGAGGGAGGAGGTGATGAAAGTGACACCTTCATATCGTTTTTAGTTGGGCAGGAAGAGGAGACGATTGTCCTTTTTTGTAAGGAAAAGAATAAGCCAATAGATGAGTGGAGTGAGTGAGTGAGTGAGTGAGTGAGTGAGTGAGTGAGTGAGTGAGTGAGTGAGTGAGTGAGTGAGTGAGTGAGTAATTCATTCATTCATTCATTCATTCACCCATTCATTCATAGATAGAAGGATGGATGATTGATTAATTGATTGATTGATTAATTGATTGATTGATTGGTTGGTTGATTGATTTGTCTATCGAGAACTGTTGCGTTCCAGTGTTAATATTTTGATAAATCACAACATCAATAGTCTTTTCACGTGTGTGTTACAAACAAAAAATCAGTTCCTTGATTATTTCACGGGGGTTTCGTGGAAAGGACGTTGTTGTCATTTATATACTTTCTATATCGCCCAATGCATAATACCAATGATGAATTATGTATATATACACCCTATGACGTCTGATGACTAATGCCATAGTACCTCGAGGCTCTGAAAAATTCCAGAAATTCTGTTTTCTTTTTTTCTTCTTCTTCGTCAAACACTCAGATGAGTCATTATTTGTTTGGGGTTTTTTTGGGGGAGGGGGTGTCATATGAGCAAAAATGCGTTGCACTGCCGTTAAGCACCTAACAAATCAGGCCTAGCGCATTTAATTTAGGCATAGGTTTGATCCGATAAGCGCAAAATTAAATCCAGATCTTTCGTGGACATTTCATTGAATGTGATTAGCTGAGATACTTCATGATCCTGAGAGATTGTTGAATTTCCATTTGATTGTGATTGACTGTTTTACCTAACCATTCCAGAATAATTTTTTTTTAATTTCGACCTAAAACATAATTGGCTACAGTATGTCACGGCTCTAATTCCAGAAACTATAGCGAATAACAGACTTGCTCTTTAAGTATGCTATAAAGACTTTTGTCAAGTAGCTCAATATTACACATTTGTTCCTGAAACTGGAACTTTGCTCTGTTTGGGTTTGGGGTGATTTATCAAGGGACCAGCTTTGTTTGTCGTTTCCGTCGGAATTTTAATGTCTGCTGAGGCGTGTTCAAGGCAAAGAACTCTTCTAGAGTAAATGACTGTAACCAAAGAAGCGAAAGACCATGAATGGTCACAGCAAGAAACGGAGTATAAGGAAAGACATTTCAAAAAGGGGGTGGGGTAGGGGAAGAGGGCTGGTTATGTCAGTAGCCATAAAACCTCAGAAAAGTTTTATGACATGAGAAACTGTTTTTTGCTGTTATAGTCCCTTTAACTGCTCCCTACAAGGCATTCATACTTCAGTGAGTTTTAGAACACGTTGGAACTTTCCTGCTTTCTTTAGAAACAGTTTTACAGCACGCCCCAATGTTCTGGCTTCAGATGGTTTTGCCCTAAGCTACAGTGGTAGTTTGGGCCGTGAGTTTCATTTTTTGTCTGTGGGGTGTTTTAATACCTCTCTTCCTGTGGAAAATCTAGTTTAGAATATCTTACAGTGCTCCTAGGACAGTCGTTTCTTTAGTTTTCTTTTCCACCCAAAGAATTGACATTCAATCTGTATGTCAGGTTGAGATAATCGAATAAAAGGTTAAAAATGGTAACGGTTTCCTATAACCTGTGTGGTCGTTTGATTTCATTTGATTTTGATTCTTTTATATCGAGGATAATGGGATAAGCACTCTCTGCTTTTTTACATCCAGTCCCCGTGTGTATGCACTTTTGTAAATGTCATCTGTTCCCACCGGCACACAATGGCTTACTCTTACGAAAAGCGGAACAGGATTTAACGTGTGCGCAAGATGTTCTGCATGCGTTCGCACACGGGACCTCGCATTAAAGTCTCATCCGAAGGACTTTTGGGGAGAGTGGAGTCAGCACTGATGTTAACTCCAAGAGAAAAATCTCCTCGACCGGAGTCGAACTCGGGTCTTCAAATTGCCAGCGCAATGTTCTGACCACTTGGCTATCCGTCTCCCGTGATTCTCCCGTCATAGGGGAGTGAGACGTCATAGGCCTAAGCTTTTACAGGGGCCAGCATATTGAGGGCGGCACCCATCTCTTCTACCTCACTGCTTTACCTTTTTTGACTCAAAAGAGGTCATGTACCCATTTACAGCTGAGTGAACCTGGGGACTGTACTGAAGCCAAGGCACGCAAATGGTCACCCATCCACTTAGTAATCATGCTAAATGCTGCTTTACTTTGGCTGGGGGAAAATGAATGTTCTGACCACTCTCCCAGTTTGATTCAATACTAATGACCGATTTTATCCTTTTCCACTGGAAGTGTTTCACTCTAAATCCGAATATGATTCTTTTTGTTGATTCGTTGCTTTCTCCTTTCTCTTAGAAGAAAACATATTAGAGAAGATTTAGAGAGAAAGTTTCGCAAACTTAACTTATTTTCTCTCAAATTCAGTTCATCGGTAGTTACTCTTTGAAGACTCCGCCCAATCCCATCTCAGACCTCAGTATCTTTCATTGTATGGCTTTTGTCTCTTGATTTCCTTCATCCATTTGTTTTAATTTTTGTCCAACACTGGCACAGAAATTATTTCTCACTTTGTAAAAACATAACATCTCTCTCTCCTCTTCGAGGAGATTTTTCTCCTGGGATTAACATCAGTGCTGACTCCACTCTCCCCCAAAGTCTTTCGGATGAGACTATAAACCGAGGCCCTGTGTGCGAACGCATGCAGAACATCTTGCGCACACGTTAAATCCTGTTCCGCTTTTCGTAAGAGTAGGCCATCGTGTGCCGGTGGGAACAGATGACATTTACAAAACTGCATACAACGGGGACTGGATGTGAAAAAGCACATGAGTGCTTATCCCATTATCCTCAATATAAAAGATTAAATATCTTTTTAAAAATTAATCTCTCTCTCTCTCTCTCTCTCTCTCTCTCCTCTCTCTCTCTCTCTCTCTCTCTCTCTCTCTCTCTCTCTCTCTCTCTCTCTCTCTCTCTCTCTCTGTCTCTGTCTCTCTCTCTCTCTGTCTCTCTCTCTCTCTGCTTCTCTTCTCTGTCTCTTCTCTCTCTGTTCTCTTCTCTCTCTGTCTCTCTGTCTGTCTGTCTGTCTCTCTGTCTCTGTCTCTCTCGTCTTCTCTTCTCTTCTCTCTCTCTCTCTCCTCTCTCTCTCTCTCTCTCTCTCCTCTTCTCTCTCCTCTCTCTTCTTTCTTTTTTTTTATCTCTCTCCCTTTGGTTTGCTCTCTTCTTTCCTTTCTTTTTTTTTCTTCTTTCCTTTCTATTTTTTCTTGTTTGTTTCTCTATTTACTCTTATGCATTTCTTAATATCTATCTATCATTCCCCTTTCTCCTCTGTGTTCACTTTATTTTTCCTTCTTTTTCCTGTCCTCATTTTTTCATCATCTGCACTTCATTTCAGCACAGACCGTTGTGTGAAGATGTCTTCTGCCTGATGGCAATGGAGGTCTTTTTCATTTAGCCCAATGCTGGCTTTCTTTGGCGTGAAATTCATTTCTGACCAATCAAAATGCCTTGAGTCTGCTTCTCTTCTCTGCTGCTGCCTGCCTGCCTGCCTCTCTCTCTCTCTCTCTCTCTCTCTCTCATTAGTTATGATCCACTTTTCCTACTTTGTGGCGATTATAATGCAAGGACCAGTAATGTTTTCCCTGTACAACTTGACACAGAGTTAACTCCTTATGTGGCTTGTGATGAATCATATTTATTCTATAATAATGATACTGTAACACATAAAAAGCGTTGTTCAGAAGACAAAGTTATTAATGATTATGGTGGAAAACTACTTTCTTTGTGTACTAGTTTTGGGATGTACATACTGAATGGGGTTTGTGAAGGGGATTTGGGGGATGTTTTACTTATATTTCTTCTGCAGGAAATAGCGTTATTGATTATTTTATTTTGTCTTCAGCACTAGACATGTTACCATTTAAACTGTTTGTTGATGAACGAATCTATTCAAAACACATGCCTGTTGTTTGCCATATATTTTTGTGCAAGCAGCTGAAAGAAAATAGACAAGACGACATGGCAACTGTCTCTAAACTTGTTTGGTCGGAAGAAAAAAGAGAGGATTTTTTCACTCAGATTAATTTGCCAAACAATACTGATGCTTTAGAGGAAGCAAAAGAACTAATAGATCAGGACATTAACAAAGCAGTGGAGTTTGTTTACTACAGTCCTGAAATCTGCTGCCTCTTGTATGATTGTAAAACACAGGATTAAAGATGTCATAAGAGGTCAGGTTTGGTTTGATGCCGAATGTCGGGAGAGTCGGAAGAAGACCAGAAAAGCTCTTCGAG
>CM060330.1:27492443-27494943 GCA_030674155.1 Stramonita haemastoma
CTCACTGCTTTCTCATAAAGCATATCACCTGCCAAGCTGGCTTAATTTTTTTCTGTTATTACTTTTCTTCCTATTTTTCCATATCTTTATCTCCAATTCTACCTTCCGCTTCATTAATGGACCAAAGTCTGAAGTGTGTTTTACATTGGTCTGTTGTCTTTTTAAAACTATAATAATGTTGACTAAGTATCACCATGGAAAACAACAACTATACTAATATAGTGACAGCAGAATTATTACCAGCAGTTACAGCAGTGGCAGCAACATTAATAAGAACTACTGCTGTTGCTATTGCTGCTGTTATTTTGCTATTGTTGTGATCTTGATAACTATCCTGTCTTTCTTTATACGGTAGTGCCTGCTCAAGACCAAACGTTTCAAAAACTTGGTGGAACACTGTAAACATTTTAAGCGTCTTAAATGAAGATGAACAAAGGAAATAGGGTATCAAAGAACTGACCAATGGTAAAATAATAACAGGCTTAAAGGGAATTGACTTAGAGGAAACAGACGTTTGAGATACCAGCCTGTGATAAAGTCAAAGTAAAGACCAGATGCTGCGCTGAGGAGTAGCTGCCTTCAGATGCTAATGATAACAGACTGCCTTTAGATGCTAGTGATGAGAGGCTGCGTTTGAGACAATAATGAAAAGCCCGGAGATTGACGAAATTGCTTCAATTGCCTGAGAAAGATCAAGACGGAAAATGAGGGAGACACTGATTGAAATTTCTCTTTGTGGATATTTACTACGCGGATAGCAAGGAATGGTAATCATTTCATTTCTTCATCTCCACTGCTCAGCAGACTTCTTCCTAAAAGAGTCATTGCGTGTTTTACCAATTCTGGCATTTTTCTACCACCCTTTTCCATAGTAGATTTCTTTGTTTATCTATCATCTGTCTCTAGCATCTTCCAGTGGACAAGCCATAGTGATCAGATGAATCGCTCACCACAGATCATTTCATGGCTTGTTGGTTCATAAAAGATGCTAGCAGATTCACTTGCTATAACATATATTTGATCGCGTTGCAGATTATAAGGAAGTACTCTTCTTTCTGCTTCCATTCCACTTCTTCCTTTATCCCATCTCCACGCTCTTTTGGACTGCTAATGTGTAGAATGGCGGCTCATAAAAGTTGAGTTTATGTGCTTGGACTCATATGGTGATGCTCATGTATTTAGACTCGTATGGTTATGCTAATGTATTCAGACTCATGTGGTTAATGCTCAAGTGGTTTGGATGCATGTGGTTAGGATTCATGTTGTTTGGCTCATATGGTTATGCTCATGTATTTAAACTCATGCGGTTAGGCTTCATGTGGTTAGGCTTCATGTGGTTAGGCTTCATGTGGTTACGCTTCATGTGGATAACCTTATGTGGTTAGGCTTCATGTGGTTAGGTTTCATGTGGTTAGGTTTCGTGTGGTTAGGCTTCATGTGGATAGGCTTATGTGGTTAGGCTTCGTGTGGTTAGGTTTCATGTGGTTAGGTTTCGTGTGGTTAGGCTTCATGTGGTTAAGTGTATGTGGTTAGGCTTCATGTAGTTAGGCTTGTGTGGTTATGCTCATCATGATAGGCTTTGTGTGGTTAGGCTTGTGTGGTTAAGTGTATGTGGTTAGGCTTCATTTAGTTAGGCTTGTGTGGTTATGCTCATGATGATAGGCTTTATGTGGTTAGACTTGTGTGGTTAAGTGTGCGTGGTTGCTCTTCGTGCACTTTGTTTCATTTGAAGTGAGAGACAAGTAATTTATTTTATTTTCAAACGTTGTTATGTTGATCAAAACTTGTCCGTATACGTTTAAAAGTTTGTAAGGAATGTTGTGTGTGTGTGTGTGTGTGTGTGTGTGTGTGTGTGTGTGGTGTGTGTGTGTGTGTGTGTGCGCGCGCGTGTGTGTGTGTGCGTTCGTTTGTGCGTGCGTGTGTGCGTGTGTGTGTGTGTGTATGTGTGTGTGTGTGTGTGTGTGTGTGTGTGTGTGTGTGTGTGTGTGTGTGTGTGTGTGTGTTCTCTCTGTGTGGAAGGGGGGGGGGAATGAATCGGTGCACTAGAGGTAACGCGCCTGCCTAGAAAGTGAAAAGTCCGGGTCGAAGTGTGCGGTGGCTTGAATCCCGTTTGGGCCCCAAACCTTTCCCCCATCCATCAGACCATGATTAGTGTTCTGGGTGCTATTCTGTCGGATGAGACGATAAACCGAGGTCCCGTGTATTACACATCATTATTTAGTGCATGTAAAAGATCCCACGGCAACAAGAGAGTTGTCCCTGGCAAATTTATGTAGAAAAAGCCACTCTGGTAGGGAAACAAATACAGTTGCAGACAGGAAAAGAAAAAGTAATGGTTAAGCGCTGCTCTTGTGGAGACGCGCTCTCTCCGGGGAAAGCAACCCGAATTTTACGCAGGGAAATCTGCCGTGACTTTAAGTAGTGTAATAAAAGTATAAAATGTAAAACTCAGGCCACGACGGAAAACTATCTGATTCCTCCCGAGGCGGGTGGGGGAACA
>CM060330.1:27499943-27509943 GCA_030674155.1 Stramonita haemastoma
TGGGGGTCATTTCTTTAAATGGTAGATGAGATTGGAAAGCCATCAAAACTCTGCAGAACTCACTTCTCCGCAGATCACAGAATTGTCAATCAGTATTTTATTATTCATTTCATTTCTTGTCAACCTGTATTCATTGTTTTAGGGAGCAGTTTTGTTCTGTATTCTGCTATGTTTCAAAATAATCATATTCTAAGTAAATGCGCTCTTTGGAGCTGTCTAATGCTGTCTCCCAAATTCGTCAAATGTCATAGAACTCAACCTTTTTACCAATTCTTTCAATTATGTAGTGGCTGGTGTAAATGGATAGGTACAGGGAAGGTAAAGGCGCCACGGAGAGAAGATGGGCACCGCCCTTAATATGCCAGCCCCTGTAGAAGCCGAGGTGGCCTATATCTCACTCCCCAACGACCGCATAGGTTATGGGAACACCTTGACCTCCTTTTTATACAGGAAAAGTTGTAAGAAACTGACAGATTTACACCCAAGGTAACCTACAAGTTCATAAAAGCCCCGTCCTCTTTATTCACCTAATTCTCTCAAAATGTCGAACCCCAAAAACTGCCACTTGAGCACCAGAAGGATCAGAAGCCTAGGGACCCTGTCCACTTGGACTCATACCAGAAAGATGAATAGGCAAACCCAACAGAGATCCTTCCTTCCATCCTTCCATCCTTCCTTCCTTTCTTCAATCCTGCCAGATGTTAGTGCAGACTGGGCACAAACAGATGCTCCTTACAAATCAGCGCTCAGTTAGTCAGAGTCAACACGCTGCCCTCCCTTGCCCATTTCTCCATGTGGCAGACAAAACTGGCGATGTCGTCTTACCATCAACAGGGCTTCTCTATTCCTGTTTAGTCTCTGTTCTCTGTTTGCCCTCTGTCTCCTTTCTGCTTGTTTGGCTTAGCGCCCAAGCACCAGTGCGCGCACTCACGCACACATACACATACACACACATACACACACATACACACAAGGGGTCTGGGGGACGGGATAGCCTAGTGGTCAGAACATTGCGCTCGCAAATTTGACGACCCGGGTTCGATTCCCGTTTGAGGAGATTTTTCTCCTGGAGTTAACATCGGTGCTGACTCCACTCTCCCCAAAAGTCCTTCGGATGAGACTATTAGCCGAGGACCCGTGTGTGAACGCACGCAGCACATCTTGCGCACATGTTAAATCCTGTTACGCTTTTCTTAAGAGTAGGCCATCGTGTGCCGGTGGGAGCAGATGACATTTACAAAACTGCATACACACGGGGACTGGACGTAAAGAAGCACAAGAGTGCTTATCCCATTATCCTCGATATAAAAGAAAATAAATAATAGAAACATACACACACATACACTCACATTTCTATGCACACACACACACACACTCAAACATACACACGTGCGTACGTGCGCACGCACATTCACACACACACACACACACACACACACATACATACATACACACACACACATATATACATTTCTATATGCGTGCACACATACTGGTCCCTATGCGTTACTGTACCAATAATGATCAAAATAAAAAAAAGAAAAGGAATCAACATAATTATACAAACAAAATATTGACAGACTACTCAGACAGATGATAGTGAGTGAACCCTGCCTGTGCCAGACCTATCTGTGAGCAAACACGTAGACACATTGACAAATTTATCTTCTGTAGCAGCAACCCAAGCACAAACACAGGGGGGGGGGGGGGGGGGACAGGGGGAAGGGGGATCAGAGTAGAGAGATGGGAAGAAATCTGTCTCTCTGTCTCTCTGTGTATTCTCTCTCTGTCTCTGTCTCTGTCTCTCTCTGTCTCTGTCTGTCTGTCTGTCTCTCTCTCTCTCTGTCTCTGTCTCTCCGTTCTCTCTCTCTCTCTCTCTTCTCTCTCTCTCTCTCTCTCTCTCTCTCTCTCTCTCTCTCTCTCTTCCTCTCTCTCTCTCTCTTGTGTCTGTGTCTGTGTCTGTCTGTGTCTATGTCTCTGTCTCTCTCTTCTCTCTCTCTCTCTCTCTCTCTCTCTCTCTCTCTCTCTCTCTCTCTCGCTCTCCTCTCTCTCTCTCTCCTCTCTCTCTCTCTCTCTCTCTCTCTCTCTCTCTCGCTCTCGCTCTCGCTCTCTCTCTCTCTCCTCATCTCTCTCTCTCTCTCTCTCTCTCTCTCTCTCTCTGTCTGTCTGTCTGTCTTCTGTCTGTCTGTCTGTCTGTCTGTCTGTCTGTCTGTCTGTCTGTCTGTCTGTCTGTCTGTCTGTCTATCTTTGTCCAGAGCTATTTCCCCCCCCAAAAAAAATGTTTATACCTTCAAAGTACTATAGTAGACCGATTCACAGATTTAATCTTAATATGTCGGCAAAAATGACCACTTCATTAGAAATGTTGCACTCTCATAATATAAACCATTGAAAAGGCAGGAGGTACAAGAGTAGTGATATGCAAAGAATATCCCTTAATCAGGAAAACGAATTCTATAATAGTTGACAAATCAGAGCCCTGCGCATGCGACTTCGACATGAGAGAGAATTGTTGTTTTGAGTCTTCCTGGGGGGCAAAAAACGGCAGAGAAGTGGACAAGGAAGTCAGAAAAAAGGCAAGAAAGAGGCTTATTTTTTTTATTTTATTTTATTTTATTTCATTCTTTTATATCGAGGATAATGAGATCAGCACTCTTTGTTTTTTTGCATCCAGTCCCCGTGTGTATGCAATTTTGTAAATGTCATCTGTTCCCACCGGCACACGATGGCCTACTCTTACGAAAAGCGGAACAGGATTTAACGTGTGCGCAAGATGTTCTACGTGCGTTCACACATGGGGCCTCGGGTTATAGTCTCATCCGAAGGACTTTGGATAGAGTGGAGTCAGCACGATGTTAACCCCAGGAGAAAAATCTCCTCGAACGGGAATCGAACCCGGCTCGTCAAATTGTGAGCGCGATGTTCTGACCACAAAGGTGACAGAAAGAAAAGGAAAAAGGCGGAAATAAAGAATGGGATAGAACAGTGGTTAATTCTTAACACCGAATTTTTCACACAAAAAAAGTGGGGATACTACTTTGAATGCCGCCAGATTATTTCAGGCTGTGAAGCAATGCCTTTGGTTCTTTGTAGCTAGACTTGATGTATGTTGTGTATGTGTGTATGCGTGCGCGTGCATGCGTGTGTATGTATGTATGTATGCATGCGTGCGTGTATGTGTGTGCGTGTGTCTGTCTGTCTGTCTGTCTGTGTGTCTGCAGGTAGCGGAGCCAGTTCCGAGGACATGAGGCGGCTGAGGAAAGACATGCTGAGCAGCTACAGCCGAGGCATCGTCCCCAACATAACCAGAGCCAAGCCCTGCATGTCAACATGTCCTTCTTCCTCATCATGATTCATGACCTGGTCAGTTCTCTCTCTCTGTCTCTGACCCTCTGTCTGTCTCTTTCTCTGTCTCTGTTTGTCTGTCTCTGTCTCTGTCTCTGTCTCTGTCTCTGTCTCTGTCTCTCTCTCTCTCTCTCTTCTCTCTCTCTCTCTCTCTCTCTCTCTCTCTCTCTCTCTCTCTCTCTCTCTCTCTCTCTCTCTCTCTCTCTCTCTCTCTCTCTCTCTCTCTCTTCTCTCTCTCTTCTCTTCTCACTCTCTCTCTTCTCTCTCACGTGTGTGTGCACGTGTGTGTGATTGTTTGCGATTGCACATGTGGGGGGTGTTGGGGTGTGTGCGGATGTGTGCGTGTGTGCGTTCGCGCACGCACGCACGCACGCGCGAATGTTTAAACGTTATATCAAAGATACTGGAATTAGCACTCGAATGCATTTTTTTTACATTCAGTCTCCGTGCATATGCGGTTTTGTCAATTGTCCACTGTTCCCACCGGGCCATATGGTCTACTCTTCCAAAAGATGGAAAAGATTTTAAGGTGTGCGCAAGATTTTCCATGTGCGTTCGCACACGGGACGCGCGTCGTGCGCTGCGCGTGCACACGCGAGCGCGTGTGTTTCTGTGTGAGTGTGTCTGCCTGCGTGCGTGCGTGCGTGCGTGCGTGCGTGAGTGCATGCACGTGCACACACATACACAATCACTCAACACAACACACACGTGCACACACACATACACACACACACACACAGAAAGAGGATGGGAGAGAGAGACAGCCCAATAGAGAGAGACAGAGACAGAGACATAAAAAACAGACTACAGACAAAGACAAAGAAGATGCAAACAAAACAAAAAAATTAAAGACCTCTCAACAACAACAACAACAAAAAAGATCTATGTCTTAAAATGGGTTTCACATGTAAAGAGACTCCAAAATAAATGTTGCAGATCTCCATGCAAGTGGGGGGGGGGGGGGGGGGGGGGGGGGTGAAGAATTGGGAATAAATTTCTGCGGCAGTGAAAACTGAAAATTTCTGTCGTTTGCTGTCTTCTGTCCATTGCGCGCGCCTAGGGGCTCGTTACAACTTTTTTTTCTTTCTTTTTTTTTTTTCCAAGAGGAATAAAGGACAGAGCTGGGCGAGAAAGAAGAATGAATGTATGTGTATAGGGAAACCGATAGATAGGACACCAAGCGCAAGAAAATTCTCATGAATGTTCATGAGTGCAAGTTATCGAATTTGTTGTCAGGCTGATACGTTTTCCGCGCCAAAAAGCGCTTGTCCGTTAGTGGAAGATTTGTCGTCTTTTCAGTTTCTGAATCGGATTAAAGGAAGGAGGGGGGGGAGGAGAGGAGGTGGGGGGTAGGGGGGTGGTGTTGTGGTTAGAACTGTGTGTGTTAGGGGATCTGACAGTAACTTAAGTCTGCCTGTTCAAGTCTTTTGTTGAGATGTCTTTTATTTTTGTTGTTGTTGTTGTTGTTGTTGTTGTTGTTGTTGTTCAACGGCTAGAGCTCCTATGTTCACCAATGATTGTGATTTTGCGTAGCAACCGTTTTTACCCACCATGAATGTAGCCGCATCTTGACTTCAGGGGAAGATTTTACTTTTGAGAGGATTGTTTTCTCCTGAAGTTAAGAAAAAATGGTATTAACTCTGTATCCCTCCACTGTTTTTTTTTTTATAAGCTTTTGTAAGACTTTGATAAGACTACAAACCGAATGTCTTGTAGGTGAACACACAACACACACTTACCTGGCGCACCCAATTTAAAAACACATCCACACGTTGTTAGAAGAGCAGGCCATTAAACACCGGTGGTATGGTGATACCAACATACCCAGCATGCACTCTGCTTACCTAGGGAGGCTTGGACTCCGCCAGATTCATCTTGCCCAAGAGACACTGCCATGCCTGAAACATTCTGTGCAGTGCTCCCACGGACATGGGGATGGGGGTGGGGGAGTTATAATAATAATAACAATAATAATAATAAAATAATAATAATAATAATATAATAATAATAATAATTTAATAAATAATTATAATAATAAGATGATGTTAATAATAATAATAATTAAAATAATAATAATAATAATAAATAATAATAATAATATAGTAGTAATAATAATATGTAGTAATATATAATAATAATAATAATAATAATAATAATAATAATA
This sequence comes from Stramonita haemastoma, assembly GCA_030674155.1. Lineage (NCBI taxonomy): Eukaryota > Metazoa > Mollusca > Gastropoda > Neogastropoda > Muricidae > Stramonita > Stramonita haemastoma. Next base: position 27,505,453 of record CM060330.1, read on the forward strand.
ATAATAATAATAATAATAATATAAATGGAATTGATATAGCGCTATATCTTGGCAAAAACAAATCAAAGCGCTTGCTTCAACCAATTCTTGCACATTGCAGCCAATAACAATTTAATTTTAAGACCACAATACAATGGGACACCACACACCACAGCATGCACCCTCTACCAGACACACTCCCAGATTCAATTTGCCAAGAGACACTGCCCACCAAACACACCCATCACCTCCATACCACACACACGTAATGGGGTTGGGGTGGAGTGGAGTCAGAGAAAACCTAGTCAAGTCTAAAGAGAAAAAGAGGATGGGGAATGGTAGTAATAAAAAAAAATTAAGGTAAAGGTGTCCCATAACCTGTGTGGTCGTAGGGGAGCGAGGCTCAGAGACCTCAGCTTCTTAGGGGCCAGCATGTTGAGGGCGGCGCCCATTCCTCCTGCCAATGTTCTGACCACTAGGCTATCCGTCCCCCTTTTAAAATTTAAACTGATTTTTTTCAGTTCTTGATATGCCCCAAAAGTCATCCTTGTCAAGTCAAAGTCTAGTCAAAAACACTTAAATCCCCCTGAAGGACAATGTACAGTACTGACAGGCATATTGATACGAATCATAATCAAAAGACACAAGACAGCTACTGTGTCAAAGCATTTACCATCCGAACCCCCCCCCCCCCCCCCCCCCCCCCCCCCCCCCCCCCCCCCCCCCCCCCCAAAAAAAAAAAAAAAAAAAAAAAAAAAAAAAAAAAAAAAAAAAAAAAAAAAAAAAAAAAAAAGCTCGGATTTTTTTTTTCATAAAGTATCGACAAAAAGCATACATCATTTCAAATCAGGTGCTGTGTAATGATTTCAGTGCAGGCTGGCTCAAGCAGAATTGCGCTACAGATTCAAAGTTTCCCTGCCATGTCGATGTCTACGTCAATATGGAGCAAATATGTAACAACACACACATATACTTTCTCTCTCTCTCTCTCTCTCTCTCTCTCTCTCTCTCTCTCTCTCTCTCTCTCTCTCTCTCTCTCTCTCTCTCTCTCTCTCTCTCTCTCTCTCTCTCTCTCTCTCTCTCTCTCTCTCTCTCTCTCTCTCTCTCTCTCTCTCTCTCTCTGGTCGCGTGTGCGCTTGCGACAAACAAAAAAATCATATAGGACATACCGTCTCTGTGTGTCCACTGGCGAGTGTATTTGTTGTAATAGTTGTATTTGTATTGTAGGATGAATTGAGATTAGTTGCAGTATCGAGACTGATTTTCTGAAGTCAAAATGCCAGCATAGGATATAGTCTGGATCTAGTTCAATAACTTAGTCATCCTCAGTTTGTTTGACGAAGTTACCAAAGTAGTTTCTTTCTTAATCTATCCTTGATTTTTGTCCGCTCACATTGGAAAAATAGTGTAGATATTTTTTCACCACAATATGCTGTTGCAATCCTTGCACTTAATCCACATTAACCGACATATATATTTAAAGTGCCCAGAATAACCAAACGTGTATCAATGTAAACTTTCTTTTTCCAACTTCCAATTTTGTCTTTGATTTTTTTCAAATCCGGACAAAAGCTTCAGGTTGGTCCAACCGTTTTTCTAGTAAATCTAGTCTATCTACAAAAATTTAGTCAGTTTAGAAATCAAACTTCAGAAATAACTCCAAAGCACACGGACCATGATGGTTCCACAAGATGGATTACAAAGTTTTTCATGTCCATACAAGTTGGAACTAACATGCAGTACCCTTGAAACCGATTCTCTCTCTCTTCTCTCTCTCTCTCTTCCTCTCTCTCTCTCTCTCTCTCTCTCTCTCTCTCTCTCTCTCTCTCTCTTCTCTCTCTCTCTCTGTCTTCTGTCTCTCGTCTCTGTCTGTCTTCTGTCTGTCTGTCTTCTGTCTGTCTGTCTCGTCTTCTGTCTGTCTCGTTCTGTCTGTCTCTTCTCCTCTCTTCTCTCTTCTCTCTCTCTCTCTCTCTCTCTCTCTCTCTCTCTCTCTCTCTCTCTCTCTCTCTCTCTCTCTCTCTCTCTCTCTCTCTCTCTCTCTCTCTCTCTCTCTCTCTAATGGCTGGTTTGAGTCCGGTCGAGGAGATTTTTCTCCTGGAGTTAACATCAGTGCTTTATCCACTCTCCCAAAAGTCCTCTCGGATGAGATATAAAACGAGGCCGTGTGCAACGCACGCAGAACATCTTGCGCACACGTAAATCCTGTTCGCTTTTCGTTAAGAGTAGGCCATCGTGTGCCGGTGGGAACAGATGACATTTACAAAAACTGCTTACTCACGGAGACATGGATGGTAAAAATGACAAAAAGAGTGCTATTCCACTTATCCTCGATATAAAAATAATCAATAAATCTCTCTCATCCGCGCAGAGGCACACACAAAAACACCCACCACACCACACACACACACACACACACACACACACACACACACACACACACACACACACACACACACACACACACACACACACACACACACCACAACACACACGATACTAACCAATCCACTTGCCTCTGTTTGACAGGGGCTTGTCGTGGCCTGACAATGGAGCACAACATGCCAAACGGTGCATCCTGAAAAAGCCGACTATGTACCTGACCCAATCTGTGTATATATACCTACCTAGCAGTAACTGTGTTATGGAATTGGAAATAAATGATGCTCTCCGCACATACACCTGACAGTGGCTAACAGATTGGCCAACTGACCAAAAAAAAAAGCTCGGAAAAAAGTAGGGCAGTATGTCTTTTAACAAGACACAATATATTTAACAACACATTCTATTCTTGCGGGTTTTTTTTTTTTAATATTTAGAATGAATTTATTTTAGGGTGGGGATGAATATCCATCAAATTCTTACCCGTTCGCTGTAATCTGTTTGATAACAAATGGCACTACAACAATATAGAAGAGTTCTTTTTGTGTATTTCCATATTTATGTAAGATCCTTTCAAGAGAAGTGGATCGGTGGTCTAGAGGTAACGCGCCTGCCTAGGAAGCGAAAAGTCGGGTCGGAGTGTGCGGTGGTTTGAATCCCGTTTAGGGCCCAAAACATTTTTTCTCATCCATTAGACCTTGAGTGGAGGTCTGGGCGCTAGTCTCTCGGATGAGACAATAAACCGAGGTCCTGTTTGTTACACATCATTACTTAGCGCACGTCAAAGAACCCACGGCAACAAGAGGGTTGCCCCTGGCAAAGTTCTGCAGAGAAAAGCCACCCTGATAGGGACACCAGTCGCCAGTCGCCAGACTTAGTCGCTAGACTAAGGGATAGATAGATAGGGAAACAAATACAGTTGCAGACTGGAAAAACAAAAATAATGGGTAGGCGCTGCACTTGTGGTGACGTGCTCCCCCTCACCCCCACCCCCACCCCCACCCCACCCCCGGTGGACAACATCCCGAATTTCACGCACAGAAAAATCTGCTGTAACATAAAGAGGTATAAAAGAGAATAAATAAGATAAAATAAAATAAAATAAAATCAATGTATTTAGCAAAGAGGCTTAGAATGCAGCGTGGTCTCTATGCATTATCACTACTGTCAGGTGACACTACTGCTGTTCATCACGTTTCCCTATACCTGCTACTTATCCTGACACTATGTCTTATCTTTCTGCTGCTGGTCTGGTGTTGTTTCGCGGTCTTCACAAGGATCCTGACCTCTTCACAGGAAATGCTTGTCTTGTCTTCTGTGTCTGTGTTGTTTGGTTTACGTCTCTGCTTCTTCTCGTGCTGTCTGTCTTCTGTCTTGTTGTGTGTGTGTGTTGTGTGTGTGTTGTGTGTGTGTGTGTGTGTGTGTGTGTGTGTGTGTGTGTGTGTGTGTGGTGTGTGTGTGTGTGTGTGTTGTGTGTGTGTGTTGTTGTCTGTCTGTCTGTCTGTCTGTCTGTCTGTCTGTCTGTTGTTCTGTCTGTTTCTGTCTAGTCTGTCTGTCTGTCTGTCTGTCTGTCTGTCTGTTCTGTCTGTCTGTCTGTCTGTCTGTCTGTCTGTCTGTCTGTCTGTCTGTCTGTCTGTCTGTCTGTCTGTCTGTCTGTCTGTCTGTCTGTCTGTCTTCTCTCTCTTCTGTCTCTCTCCTCTCTCTCTCTCTCTCTCTCCTCCTCTCTCTCTCTCTCTCTCTCTCTCTCTCTCTCTCTCTCTCTCTCTCTCTCTCTACTTCTCCTCTCTCTCCTCCTCTCCATATCTCTCCTCTCTCTCTCTCTCTCTCTCTCTCTCCTCTCTCTCTCTCTCTCTCTCTCTCTCTCTCTCTCTCTCTCTCTCTCTCTCTCTCTCTCTCTCTCTCTCTCTCTCTCTCTTTTTCTCCTTTTTTCCTCCTTCCTTCTATATATGATCATACTAATTACAACAACACTAACAACAATACATACAGCAGTACTTAACAATTCCACCAACAACAATAACAACAAACACAGCACAGCAGAGACTAAAATAACCTTCACACCAAAAACCAGAAACGTGAACGAAAACACACACACACACCCACTAAAACCAAACAAACACAAGGACTGGGGAA
>CM060330.1:27514943-27517443 GCA_030674155.1 Stramonita haemastoma
GGGAGGCTTTCTTTTGAAATATTTGGAGCATTTCCACGGAATGTATAGACTAGTAGTTTAAGCTCTGTCTGGAAACAGAGACAGATGTGTGTGTGTAAGCTGAGGCTTAGTGTTTTCTTCGTCGTCGTCCTAGAACGTTCCGACAGCAACTTCTGTCTATCATAATTATGGGCGAAAGTGTGTTGCGCTGCCGTTAATGATGGATCGGTGGTCTAGAGGTAACGCGCCTGCCTATAAAGCGAAAAGTCCGGGTCGGAATGTGCGGTGGTTTGAATCCCGTTTGGGCCCAAAACTTTTCGCCCATCCATTAAAGTATGAGTGGTGGTCTGGGTGCTGGTCTTTCGGATGAGATGATGAAAACGCCTGTGTGTTACACATCATTATTTAGCGCACAAAAAAGAACCCACGGCAACAAAAAGGTTGTCCCTGGTAAAATTTTGTAGAAAAAAAGTCACTCTGATAGGGAAACAAATACAATTGCAGACAGGAAAAAGATAAAATAATGGGTGGCCCTGCACTTGTGGCAACGCACTTTCTCCGGGGAGAGCAGCCCGAATTTCACGCAGAGAAATCTGCTGTGACATAAAGTGGTATACAATAAAATGAAATTGTTTTAAAAGGATAAAATAAACGCCTGACAAGTCAAGCCCAGCGCACCAGACTTTGGGGTGGCAAGTATTTTCTACATCCGTGATTTCAAAGAATTTTTAGTTTGATAGCAACTGGAATTTTGCAATATATCATTGTTCTGATTGCTTTCTAAACGCCTGGCAAGTCTAAAGAATTATGAATTGAAACTGATCATTCTTCATCATCGCATGTGCCTTGTCCATCAGCTTGGCTGACTCACTCATTTGGAAATTTTCCACAATTTTGATGGCATCCAGCAAAAATTAACACCGTCGCCTTTCATTGGCAAAAGATGAATGTGTTTGATATTGGTAGTCATCTCTTATCGTGAGAACGGGATAGCTCAGTGGTCAGAGCGCTCGCTTTCCCCCAGCCAATGTTAAGCAGCGTCGAGCGTGGTCACCAGTTTGGTGGGTGACCGTTTGCGCGCCTTGGCTTCAGTACAGTGCCCCCAGTTCCCCCAGCTGTAAATGGGTACCTGCCCTCTTTTGGGTCAGGGAAGTTAAAGCAGCGAGGGAGAGGAGATGGGCGCTGCCCTCAACATGCTGGCCCCCAGAGAAACTGAGGTCTCTGACGCTTCTCTCCCCTACAACCACATAGGTAATGGGACACCTTTACCTTTACCTTTTACGTGTTTTTTTTTCTTTTTCTTAAATATTTAAAACGTGTAGGATGTGTTTGATTCTAAATCCTTTTTGTTGATACGCACAATACAGAATTAGAATCAACTCATTATACAATCTTTAAATCAGGTGGGTTTTTTCTTGTTTTGTTGGAGTTTTTTTGGGGGGGGAGTAAAAGTAACATTTCAGAGCCAATAATGCGACAAAATGCTCTGTGATATAGATAGAAATGCCACTAGTTATGTTTTTTTCATTTTTAAGGATGGTGTAACAAACGTTTAACCTTCTTTCTTGTTATCAAGTCTGGATTTATCTCTGTGTATGTATTCAATAATTTGAGTATTGAGTACTCAGTGATCAGAGCACTAGCTTTCCTCAAGCTAAGGTTAAATAGTATTGAGCGTGGTTACCTAGTGGATGGGTGACAATTTGTGCGCCTTGGCTCCAGTACAGTCCCCCAGTTCACCCAACTGTAAATAGGTACCTGTCCTCTTTTGGGCTAGGGTAAAGCAGCAAGGGAGAATATATGGGCGCCGCCCTTGAAACGCTGGTCTCTGGAGACGCTGAGACTTCTGTTACCTGGTTCCTCAACCACCGCGCAGGTTTTGTGAACACCTTTGTCTGTTTCTGTATGTGCACGCACGCGCACGCGCGCGCGCGCGTGCGTGTGTGTGTAGTTATCTTGTTTTGAGTCTGTTTATGTATTATAAAAGAGTATGTGTCTTTTGATCTCTCTGTTCAACTGTGTCTGTATAATGTTTGTGTGTATGTCTGCCCCTGTTGTGTGTGTGTGTGTGTGTGTGTGTGTGTGTGTGTGTGTGTGTGTGTGTGTGTGTGTGTGTGTGTGTGTGTGTGTGTGTGTGTGTGTGTGTGCTTGTGTGTGTGTGTGCTTGTGTGTATGTGTGCTTGTGTGCTTGTGTGTCTGTGTGTTTGTGTGTGTATATATATATATATATATATATATATTTGTCTATCTGTGTATGTGTTTGTGTGTTGTGCATGTATTTGAGAGAGGTGGAAGGGGGGTATGAATATGTCACACAAGGGAGGAGGGGGAGTGAAAGTTATAATAATCCTTTCCTCATCTTCCAGCCCTCTCTTCTTTTCTCTGGCGCCTCTGTCTCTTCCTCGCTGCTATCTTGCTGATAATCCTCTACCACTATTGTTCAATGTGCTTTGCAAAATAAGCGCTCATGTATTCATTTATCACTGGTTCTTCATCATTCACCACAGTCAGGCTGATAGCT
>CM060330.1:27519943-27527443 GCA_030674155.1 Stramonita haemastoma
GTGTGAGAGTGAGTGAGTGAGTGAGTGTGTGTGTGTGTGTTCGTGCGTGCGTGTGAGCATGCTTTCGTGCGTGTGTGCACGTGTGGGGTGGGTGGGTGTGCGTGTGTTAGGGGGGGCTGCGTTGTGTGTGTGTGTGTGTGTGTGTGTGTGTGTGTGTGTGTGTGTGTGTGTGTGTGTGTGTGTGTGTGTGTGTGTGTGGTGTGTGTGTGTTTTGATCACAAAAAGCAGACCTGTAGAAAACAACAACAGTTACAAAGAAAATCAATGACAAAAAAAATGTTTAGCCAGATGATAACTTGTGATATAAGAGGATTTTTTTCTCGACTTCTATTCATTCACATAATCCAATTAACCGTTATCTTCTCTGTTTCTGGTATTGCAGGATATGAAGAATCAAGTGTTAACTGCAAGCGGATGGCTGAAGATTGTGAGTATGCCCACCTCCTCTGCTTATGGTTATTCTGATGGGAACCTGGGTGAATGTGCTTAGTTTTGTTTCTCCTTCTGACCATTTTAAATCCTCATGAGTGTGCTCAGTTCTTTTTAATCATCATGATATTTGTTATCGTGGATGTGCTCAGTTTTGTTTGTCATATTGGAAAATAGTACTGTGAATATTTTCAGTTCTTTTAATCATCCTGATATTTATAACTGTGAATGCGTTCAGTTCTGTCTATCCTACAGGAAAATGATGCTGTGAATAATTACTCTCAATTCTTTTCACCATCCTGATATTTGATATTGTGGATGTTCTCATTTCTGTCTATCATATTTGGAAAATAATACAGTGAATATTCCCAGGTTTTTTTTATCATCCTGATATTTGATACTGTAAATGCACTCAGTTTTGTACATCACATTTGTAAAATGATACTGTGAATATTCTCGGTTTTTTTTTAATCATCCTGATATTTAATGCTGCGAATGTGTTCAGTTCTGTCTATCATATTTGGAAAATAATTCTGTAAATATTCTCAGGTTTTTTTTTAATCATCCTGATATTTGATGCCGTAAATGCGCTCAGTTTTGTACATCACATTTGGAAAATAATTCTGTAAATATTCTCAGTTCTTTTCCTCATCCTGATATTAAATTTTGATACATTGAATGCGCTGAGTTCTGTCTATTATATTGGAAAATAATACTGTGAATAATTGTTCTCAGTTCTTTTTATCATCCTGATATTAAATTTTGATACATTGAATGTGCTCAGTTCTGTCTATCATACTGGAAAATAATACTGTGAATATTCTCAGTTCTTTTCATTGCCCTGATGAATAGTGCCATGGATGTGATCAGATCTGTTTATCATACTGATAAATAATACTGTGAATGTGCTGTATTCTGTTTACCATCTCGATAATTATTACTGTGAAAGTGCTCATTTTTTGTTTATCATCTTTTTGGTTAGTACTGTGAATGTGATGTTGTCTGTTTATCATCCTGGTAATTAATAATGTGAATGTTCTCAGTTCTAGTGATCGCTCATTCAGAGAGTGACCGTTATAAGTTCTTTAGTTTTTTGTCATGTTTTTTGGTTAGACATTGCTTTCTGTCCTGTTTGTGACTGTGAATTGATAGGGAAAGGTTAGCATTATTTTTCCAGTCTTTGTTGGTTTCTACTCTTAATTGTATTGTATTGTATTCTGTTGTATTGTATTGTTTTGTATTGTATTGTATTTTGTTGTATTGCATTGTTTTCTATTGTGTTGTATTGTATACCACGTTAAATCAGCAGATTTCTCTGCGTGAAATACTGGCTGCTCTCCCCAGGAAGATCACGTTGGCATAAAGAACATCGCCACCCTTTTTTTTTTCCTTTTTGTCTGCATGTGTATTTGTTTTCCTATCAGAGCAGCTTTTTTCTACAGAATTTTGACAGTATCAACTCTCTTTTTGCCGTGGTTTCTTTTCCGTGCGCTAATGATTTGCCTTTTTGTAAGATCAGTGGTTAGAACATCGTTACTCGCGATTTGGAATAAGATGAGTGTGCGTTTGAGTTGCCACTGGACTGTGTATTTGAGAGGATCTTTCTTATTTTTCATTTTTATTTTATTTCATTCTTTTATATCAAGGATGATAGAATAAGCATTCATGTCCTTTTTACATACAGTCTCCGTGTGTACGCAGTTTTGTAAATATTGTCATCTATTTCCAACGGCACACAATGGCCTACTCTTACGAAAAGTGGTACGGGATTTAACGTGTGCGCAAGATGTTCTGCGTGCGTTCGCACACAGGGCCTCGGTTTACAGTCTCATCCAAAAGACTTTTGAGGAGAGTGGAGTCAGCACTGGTGTGAACTCCAGGGGGAAAATCCCATCGAACAGGAATCGAACTCGGGCTCAGTACAGTTTATTTTAGAGTTTAGACTAGTTCCTCCCCACCATGCCCTTCTGGTATCTTCAGACGGGTTGATCAAGTTGTCTCGAGTCTTGAGTCTGTAACCTTGGAGTGCGTGCACAAACACATGCATAAACCTCTTGCACACACGTTAGAAGCCCCCTCTATCTCTGATGGAAATGTATTATAAGGCCAGTCAGGGTCTGTAGCATCGATGACAAAGAACGTACCCAGCATGCAATTCTAAACCAGGAGAGGAATGAACTGCGCCACGCAACTTACCAAAACAAGCGTCACGTGGAAAGTTCAGGACCGTGTCCCGAGGATTCCTCGGAGACCTAAGAAGGGAAGAGAGAGAGGGGAAGGGAAGGGAGGAAGAGAGGGAATGGTGGTAGTGGTTTGGGTTATGGTAATGGTGTTAGGACATGGCTTGTATAATGTAGTGGTGATGATGGTGATAACTGGGGGTTTAAAAGCTTTCTCTCTTTTTTTCTTTCTTTCTTTTTTTTTTTTTTTTTTTTTTTTTTTTGGGGGGGGGGGGGGGGTATGTTACGGCTTGGTTGTTGTCGACGTTGTAGTGATCGTCGTCTTTGCTGTTGTGAGGGGAAGTGGAGTATAAGTTTATTTTGTTTATGTGTTTCCTTTTCGGTTGTTGTTGTTTTTTGTGGTGTTTTTAAAAAAAAATGTTTAGGGAGGGGGGGGGGGTTGTTTCTTTCTTCTTTTTTTTTTCTTTTTTTGTTGGGGCGGGGGGGGGGGGGGGTCTTGTTTGTTTTCGAAGGGGGTAAAGCGTTTTCTTGTTTTAATTGGTTGGTTGGTTGTTTGGTTGGTTGGTTGGTTGGTTGGTTGATTGATTGGTTGGTTGGTTGGTTGGTTGGTTGGTTGGTTGGTTGGTTGGTTGGTTGGTTGGCTGATTGATTGGTTGGTTGGTTAGCTGGTTGGCTGGTTAGTTGGTTAGTTGGTTGGTTGGTTGGTTGGTTGGTTGGTTGGTTGGTTGGTTGGTTGGTTGGTTGGTTGGTTGGTTGGTTGGTTGGTTGGTTGGTTCGTTTGTTTGTTTGTTTGTTCGTCTGTTTTGACAAGGTTTGGTTTGGAACGGTTGCTTGTAGTCTTCTTCTCCTTTCTCTTCAAATTCTTTTTCTTTAAATTCTTCTTCTTCAAATTCTTCTCCTTCTCTTCACTCTTCTCCTTCTTCTTCTTGTAGCATTCAGAAACCAAACGGACATCAACAGGTGACGAAGATCACAGATAGAGAAATGGCCAGTTCTAACTTTTGACGCATGTTATACACAGACCCAACCTGTCATGCATTAACGATTTGGTCATCCTACACTTCGATTGTATTTCTGCAATACACTCTTTTGCCAAAGTGTCCTGCTGACCAAGACATCAGAGGACACAAATTTAATAATCTGGCCCGGCCCGTAAGATGTAGACCTGCCCATAGAAGTGTGGAAAATGAACTGAGCAGAGGAGGTGTAGGTTAGATAGAGAGGCCTTCGTTCCTTGGGAGTGTGCTGAAGATTTCAACATATATTGGGAGACGGGATAGCCTAGTGGTCAGAACATTGCGCTGGCAATTTAACAACCCGGGTTCGATTCCCATTCGAGGGGATTTTTACCCTGGAGTTCACATCAGTGCTGACTCCATTCTCCCCACGAGTCTTTCGGATGAGACTATAAACCGAGGCTCTCGTGTGCGAACGCACGCAGAACATCTTGAGCACATGTTAAATCCTGTTCTGGTTTTCGAAATAGTAGGGCATTGTGTGCCGGTGGGAACAGATGACATGATTGACAATAACTGCATATACACGGGGACTGGATGTAAAAAAAAAAAGCACATGAGTGCTTATTCCATTATCCTCGATATAAAAGAAGAAAAAAAAGAAAAACATGGATTAAAAAAAAACGTTTTGAAAAAATAAAAGGTGTTGTAGTTGTCGTTGAGTTTATTGCAGGTGGTGGTGGTGGTGGTGGTGGTGGTGGTGGTGGTGGTGCTGCTGCTGCTGCTGCTGCTGCTGCTGCCGCCGCCGCCGCCGCCACCGCCGCCGCCGCCGCCGCTACTGACGACGACGACGACGACGATGATGATGATGATGATGATGATGATAATAATGATGATGATGATGATGATGATGATGATGATGATGATGATGATGATGATGATGATGATGATGATGATGATGATGATGATGATGATGGAGCTGCTGTTGCTGCTGCTTTATTTTTGCATGTTGCTGCTGTAATTTTCCGTTTGGTTGGTTGCTTGCTTGTTTAGCTAGCTGGCTGACTGGCTGGCTGGCTGGCTGGCTGGCTAATTCAGTGTGCCAGTTGTGTATTGCTGGTTTTGAAGTCTAGCAGTCGCACTAGTCATCGTGATGGTCATCATAGACTTCTTTACCCCGCCACTGCCGGAGTGCGCAGTATTTGCAATAACCTTTATTTCTTTATTTTATATTATTTTATTTTATACCACTTAATGTCACAGCAGATTTCTCTGCGTGAAATTCGGGCTGTTCTCCCGGGGAGAGCGTATCGCCACAAGTGCAGCGCCTACCCCCTTTTTTTAGACAGCCCCCCCCCCCCCTCTCTCTCTCTCTCTCTCTCTCTCTCTCTCTCTCTCTCTCTCTCTCTCTCTCTCTCTCTCTCTCTCTCTCTCTCTCTCTCTCCTGGGGACTCCAACTCCCCGATTTTTCCTCAGGGTTAGTGTCTGAACACGACACCTGTGTGCATGCTGGTTGTTTTTTTTTTAATTTTGTCATCCGCTCCTACCGGCACACAATGGCCTGCTCTTCCGAAAGGCGGAACGGAGTTTTAACGTGTGCGCAAGATGTGCTGCGTGCGTTCGCAATCGGGGTCTCGGTTTACAGTCTCATCCGAACCTTGTGGCTGTTGCTGTAACTGGTGGTTTCGCTTTCACGCTTTCTTGTCTTCTCCTTACTGGTGTTCTTCTCCCTGTGCTTTCCTGTATGTTAGTGTGATGGGGTGGTAAGTAGATTATTTCCCATGTGATCGGAGCGTGACAATCGCAGCGTTGTGTTTCTATTTAGAGACACACCTGTGAATTGTGGATGCTTTGATTCCTTGGGTAGTGGTCGAAAACCCACCGTTCCACACCCTTTGCCTTCCCGGTGCAGAGATGGGGCATCAAATATGTCCACTCTGTAACATTAGTTTTTTTTCCCCATCATGTCTTGAGGGTCGAAGATTCTGATCGAAGATAGCATTTTCGCAATGAATTTGAAAGTGGTTGTAATTGTACGTCCCTGGCCATCCCATCCCTTCCACCTAGCACTTGGATCTGATGATTGATGGGGAGAGGTGTGTGTGTCACAGTTTATAAAAGACAGACTTTGTTTCTGTTTATTTTCTTACCTTTGTGATAACTTTTTTTTCCATTTCTTTTGTTTATTATTGTCAGCAATCCGTTCAGCTTTAATCTGGTGTTCAATATTTGTTTTTTGTTTGTTTGTTTGTTTCTATCCTATTTTTCTTGTTTTTCTTTATTTCTGGGTTATTCCTTCTTTTTTTATTTCGTCTCTTCTCTGTTTAACTTATTCAATCTTTCTTTCTATGTCGCTGTGTCTACTTTTGCTTCTCTCTCTCTCTCTCTCTCTCTCTCTCTCCTCTCTCTCTCCTCTCTCTCTCTCTCTCTCTGTGTCACACATACACCACACACACACGCGCGCGCGCGCGCGCGCGCACGCACACACACAGACATGAGGATTTTTTTTATACTCTTCACTCTTACATTACAACACTCTGCTTACTTTTTTGTCTTTCTTTCTTAATTTAGGAGTGGGGGGTGTTCAATTGTTGTTGCTGCTTTTTATAGGGTGGGAGATGGTTGTTATTTTATAATAAGTATACTGCTTGGATTTTATTGTGGTTTAGCTTCTGTGTCTGTATTTTGGATTGTGTTTGTGCTGAACGCTTGTGATTCTCGTGGTCAGAGTTATGCACCCGTGATCTGCTGACCCGGGTTCGAATCTCGTTGAAGAGGATTTTTCCCTTGGAGTTAACACCAGTGCCGACTCCACTCGCCCCAAAAGTCCTTCAGATGAGACAATAAACCGATGTCCCGTGAGCAAACGCACGCAGAACATCTTGAACAAACATTAAAGCTCGTTCACTTTTTTGAAGAGTAGGCCATTGTGTGCCGGTGGGAACGGATGAAAAATTTACAAAACTGCATAAACACGGGAACTGTATGTAAAAAAAAAGCACACGGATGCTCATTACAAATAAAATTTGAAGAAACCATCGTGAATATCATTCCAGAACACATAACTGAGTGCTCAAGTAAAGTTTATTTTATGCAAGATTACATTGAGAGCTTGCCTGCCTCTTTGTCTCTATCTCAGTCTGTCTGTCTGTCTGTCTGTCTGTCTGTCTGTCTCTCTGTCTGTCTGTCTGTCTGTCTGTCTGTCTGTTGATAAAGAGATTATTCCTTTGTTTTACAAATCTTATATTCTTCTTCTCCTTTTTCTTCGTCGAACACGCAGACAGTAACCGTTTTTGTCTGTCATATGAGCGAAAATGCGTTGCACTGCCGTTAAGCGCCTGACAAGTCAGGCCCAGCGCATCCGACTTCGGCGTGGGAGAGAATCATTATCATTTAAATCTTTCTGGGAAAAAAGGTAAAATAATGGACCAAGAAGGCAAAAATAGACAAGACGGGGGTTACAGGAAGAAAAGGAACAAGACAGAAACAAAGAGATTTATAGAAAAGAGGGAACTCCTAGCACACAATTTCCAGAAGGTGAGGATGTTATTCATATTGACAACCCCCCTACAGGGGATGATATAAAGATTCTTCCTTTGTTTTACATATCTTACATAGAAAACGTATCTAATTTTACTGTTCTTTGTTGGGTTAATAACCAGAGCGTTAAAAAAAGAGAGAGTGGTCTTCAAAGAATCGCGAGAATCTTATGCATAAAAAAAATTATTATTCGATAAGGTGAATAAGAGTAAACGGATCCCACAGCATTCTGCATGCTGCCATCTTGGCCGATCCCTTTCATGGTTTGGGGTGGGATTGTTTTTTAATTGTTTTGTTCGATCTTTTTCTCCTGATTTTCAGTTGTTATTTTCAGGACGTTGCTATCAGTGCCCCAAACAGACAAAACAGACAAAAGACATCTTTTAAGCCAGTGA
>CM060330.1:27529943-27534943 GCA_030674155.1 Stramonita haemastoma
GGTAAGGCCACAGAAAAAAGCTGGAAAGCCGAAAAGCAATAAACTTTTGGGAGTCCAGAAATAAAATGTCTGTCTGCAGCTTATTTTACAGCTGACATTGCAATCAGTTATGCAGACTTTTCGTGTCGTTTTGATACACAAATTCAAGTATAGAACCAAAATGTCAAGTTTACAGCATTTTATTTATTTTTATTTTTTATACCACTCTATGTCACAGGAGATTCTCTGCATGAAATTTGGGCTGCTCTCCCCAGGGAGAGTGCGTCTCCACAAGTGCAGCGCCTACCCATGATTTTTTTTTCCTTTTTCTTGTCTGCAACTGTACTTGTTTCCCTATCAGAGTGGCTTTTTTCTACAGAATTTTGCCAGGGACAACCCTCTTGTTGCCGTGAGTTCTTTTTTGTGCGCTAAATAATGATGTGTAACACACGGGACCTCGGTTTATCGTCTCATCCGAAGGACTAGAGCCCAGATCACCACTCATGGTCTAATGGATGGGGGGAAACGTTTTGGGCCCAAACGGGATTCGAACCACCGCACACTCCGACCCGGACTTTTCGCTTTCTAGGCAGGCGCGTTACCTCCTAAACCACTGATCTACATGTGTTCACTGACACTACATTTATAATAGGGATTTTTTTTATCATTTCAATACGCTGTTGTTTGTAGCCCTGCCAACAATGAAGGCCATTACCAGTAATATCACCTCCCTCATTATCAAAACCTGCATAAACATTGAATACAAAGTCTAAGCTAAACATGCCGCTCCTACAATTCCTTCCAACCCTGTCGAACTGTAAAAAGTCTATATTAAATGACACAATGCCTTAACATTAGCTCAATGGTCAGAGCACTCGCTTTCCCCAAGCTAAGGTTTAGCAGCATCGAGCGTGGTTATCAAGTAGATGGGTGACCGTTTGCGCGCCTTGACTTCAGTACGGTCCTCCAGTTCACCCAGCTGTTAATAGGTACCTGCCCTCTTTAGGGTCAGGGAAGATAAAGCACTGAAGGAGAGGAGATGGGCGCCGCCCTCAATATGCTGACCCCTAGAGAAGCTGAGGTCTCTGACACCTTGCTTCCAAACGACCACACAGGTTATGGGACACCTTTACCTTATAAGACCTTGCAGCTGAGGGCATATTTGCATAAAATTTATATGGATGCCAATACTGTTTTGTTACCAAAACAAAACATGGGTTGTTGTTATGCTAGGAGCTTGTCACGGACACAGACATTGTCAAAGCGTAACAACTTGTTAATGTAGCCTTTGTTCCTTTGTTTTAGATCAAACGTTGACTCTTCTTCTTTTTTTTTTTCCATAAAGACTTAAAATACAATTCTCTCCCTTGCCGAGGCTGGATGAGCGGGGCCTGACTTGTCAGGAGCTTAACAGCAGTGTAAGGGGAACGGGATAGCCTAGTGGTCAGATCATTGCGCTCGCAATTTGACGACCAAGGTTCGATTCCCGTTCGAGGAGATTTTACTCCGGGAGTTAATTTCAGTGCTGATGCCACTCTCCCCCAAAGTCCTTCGAATGAGACTATAAACCAAGGCCTCATGTGTGAATGCACGCGGGAACATCTTGGGCATACGTTAAATCCAGTTCCACTTTTCGTAAGAGTAGGCCATCGTGTGTCGGTGGGAACAGATGACAATATTTAAAAAACTGCATATACACGGGGACTGGATGTAAAAAAGCACAAGAGTGTTTATCCCATTATCATCGATATAAAAGAATGAAATAAAATTAAAAATAAATAAATAAAGTAAAGTGTTCATGTTTCGTTCATATGACAGACAGCTTTCGGTCGACCGGTCTGGATCACAGACAAAAGTAATGTGATGATAGTCATTTTCCCTGTAGAGAAGACCTTCAGGTTAGAATAAAGTGGTGTGAAATTAAATCTCCACTGAAGCCAACCAAATTTCAGAAACTGTCCCTTGAAGTTTTGTTGCGTTCACTTTTTCTCCAAGTCATTGAATTTTCTATGTAGAATTTTGATTTTTTACAAATAGAAGAAAAAGGGGAAAAAAAACCAAAAAAGAAAGAAAAAAAAGAAAAGAAAAGACAAAGAAAGGAATCTTAATTGCCTGAAATGTTTGTCCCACAGTTTTAGACCTGTTTTGTGTTAAGGGTGGGTTTTTTTTGTTTTTGTCTCTACTGTTTTAGCTGGAGATGAGTAAATTTAATGTAATGTTAAAGACTGGCTTCCTTTTGTTACTCCTATTTTAGAAATAAGTAACTTCAGTAAACATGGTGAGGGAGTTTTGTTTGTTTGAAATTGACTGTAAGGGGTGTACTATTCTAAATATTGTCGTTCTATCTTTTCCTTTCTCTCGATGTTCTTTCTTTCATCCTTTGTTTCGTTTTTTCCTTTTTCTTTTCTTTTCCTCTTCTTTCTTTCTTTTCTTCTTTCTTTCTCTTTTCTTTCATTATCATTTTGTTTAATCAATTTCCTACTTTCTTGTTTTTTTCTTTCCATGTTTTTGTTCTTTTCAGTATTGCTTTCCTGCTTTCTTTTGTTGTTTTTTTTCTTCTCTTTAACTTTTTCCTCTTTCTTTCTTGTTTCTTTTCCATTATCCTGTTCTTCTCTCTTCCTTTTTTTCCTTTTTATTTTCCTTTTTTTCCCTTCTGAATAAATTATATAAATGTCTTTTGTAAGTTGGTTTCGTGGCTAAAGTTAAAGAAACGACATAATAAGGTATTCTATTCTGAGACACCTATTCTTTCTTTCTTTCTTCTTTCTTTCTTTCTTTCTTTCTTCATCTTCTTCTTCGCAATTCTTCTTTTTCGTCGTAATTCTTCTTCTTCGCAATTCCTCTTCTTCGCAATTTTTCTTTTTCTTCTTCTTCTTCTTCTTCTTCTTCTTCTTCTTCTTCTTCTTCTTCTCTCTCCTCCTCCTCCTCCTCCTCCTCCTCCTCCTCCTCCTCCTTCTTCTTCTTCTTCTTCTTCTTCTTCTTCTTCTTCTTCTTCTTCTTCTTCTTCTTTTTCTTCTTCTTCTTCTTCTTCTTCTTCTTCTTCTTCTTCTTCTTCTTCTTCTTCTTCTGCTGCTTGCTGCTCTTCCTCCTCCTCCTCCTCCTCTTCCTCCTCTTCCTTCTCTTCTTCCTCTCCTCCTTCTCTAACTGTACCCCAGTAGAGTGGAAGGCCTAGTAGTAGTTGTCTAGGTGAAGGGGAAATCAATGTCCTGAGCTTAGGGAGGCGAAGTTAGTGTTGGCCTGGTTCATTGTTTAGCCCTCATTTCCGTGGGACTTGGCGACCAATCAGAGGCGATGGAAGCGTCCACATGTGACCTCCGCCATCTTGGCCCTGTTCAATCAACTGTTAAAACTTTGCTGCTACGTGCTTCTTGTTGTGTTGGTGCACGCCTAGTCTAACCTAGCCTAGTCTAGCCTAGCCTTGCCTGCCTGCCTGCCTGCCTGCCTGTCTCTCTTTTGCTTCTCTGTCTTGTCTTGTCTTGTCTTGTTTTGTCTCTCTTTTGTTTCCCTGTCTTGTCTTTGTTTGTCAAAGTCAAAGTCTTGATTTCTAGTATTCTTTTTTTTTAGGTTATGTAGTGAGAACGTATAGACACTTAGAAATTGGTACTGACAGTTAAAAGAAAAGGTTTCTGCAAGATGTTGGCACGCAATTGTGTTAGAAGGAAATGGGTACAGATTTTTTTTTATAAAAGAGGGTTAGTGGAGAGGTTTAGATACCCACACAGAGATCAGGAGATAAAGAAAGAAAGGACAGAGGTGAGGAGAGAGAAAAGTAATAGGAATAAGAAGAGTGCAAGTTTTTTATGACTTTATATTTTTGAAATGCCAAACGAAACACATACTGGTCACAATGCTATAAACTAAAACGAAACACACACACACATACACACGCATGCACGCACGCACACACACACACATACACATACACACACACACACACATACACACACGCGCGCGCACGCACGCACACACACACACCTACACACATGTATGTATGTATGTATGTATGTATGTATGTATGTATGTATGTATGTATGTATGTATGTATGTATGTATGTATGTATGTATGTATGTATGTATGTATGTAGTATATATATATATATATGTATATATATATAATATACATATATATATATATATATATATATATATATATATATATATATATAACTGTTACAGCCAAACTTTAAAGGTTTCACAGAAAAATTGTTACACCTGGCACACTAAATGCTTGTATCAATAGGGCTGAAAAGTGTCCTTACTTAATACATCGCATGGATCTCTGAAATTCTCCTGTAATATAATAACCTATATCTCTGTGACCGCCTTTAGTTTATTATCTATATTATTTTCTATATATATAATCTGTGTCTATTTTCCCTGTTCTTCCGCTAGAGCTCAGAGGTTCATCAATGGTAAGATTTTGCAAATGTGACCGCTTTTGCCCACCGTGAAGGTAGCCGCATTCCAACTTCGGGGATGTATGCTGGAAATCTTTGTGTTTCCGTAACCCACCGAACAAGTGTTACAGAATTTTTAACACGCATATTTGATCTTCTGCATATTCGCAAAGGGAATTAAGGCACTGGCAGGTCTGCACTTAAAATGACCTAGGCGATCGTAAAAATTCTTACCCTTAATTCACCAGACGCCACCGAGATTCGAACCCATGATTTCATGGACCCTTTGGATTAAGGCGAAATTGACAAGAGTAACAATAGAATCAGTCCAAAACCTAATCAAAAGTATCATGTAGTGTATGAATTTCTCTTTCACACAGGTGTGATACAGACAAAAACATCTGTAAGTCTCTGTAACGTGTTCTGTGAAACTCATTACATTTTTTACACACACTAGAAAATGTAGAAAACATCAGCTTTTGCCTTGCCCATCGCTATCATGTGAACTAAAGTCTGAAATAAAAAAAAAAGAGCAAAATTAAACAAAACGCTAAACGAATTTCCCATAGCCCTGCACACACAGGATGTTGCTGTTAAATGAATGTCCGGAACAAAATGTAATAT
>CM060330.1:27537443-27539943 GCA_030674155.1 Stramonita haemastoma
AGATTCTGTTTCCTTTTCAAAGCAAAGGAAAAAGATATACCCAAGGACAAAGCTACCAAGACTGGAAATCTTTCTGACTAATGAACAACAACAACAATTTCATATGCAGCAATAAAATAAATCAGACTGTGAGAGATCACAATGACAATGATTAAATACTGCTTGCTTGCTTTCAAAACTGCTTTACAATGTTTAATCATAACCAGTCTTTGAATGCTAATCGTGAACATTGATATGCCTGGCCATTTTTTGTTTTAGATTTGTTTCATTTTCACCCCATATCCTGAAGGTCCTTTTGTAAATGGAGTGAAAAGCTTGCACATTAAGATCATTTGTCATTGTCATTCTCTCTCTCTCTCTCTCTCTCTCTCTCTCTCTCTCTCTCTCTCTCTCTTCTCTCTCTCTCTCTCTCTCTCTCTCTCTCTCTCTCTCTCTCTCTCTCTCTCTCTCTCTCTCCTCTTCGTACATATATACACATCCACTTTATGAATGCGTCTGTTTTGGGGGGCGTTTTTTCCCCTTGAACTAGTTCCTTGGTCTACTGGATATGTCCACAACTCGTGATGAATTGTGTAGAGACAGCAAAAAGTAGCCCCGCGTGTTGCCCCATTAATCAACACACTAACAGTGTGGACATAGCGTTGAACAGCCTTGTCTAATATTAGTGAAAGCCTCCATTTATTTGGGCTTTTATTTATTGGGTCCATACCGCTATAAGGTATAAGAGAGAGGCAGAGACACAGGAGAATAATGAGATAAACAGACCGAGACAGAAAAATACTTCCTTTTCCTGTCATTTCTACAGATTTGCAGAATACTTAACCATAATCATACAGACTTCCACGAAGTAGGAATACGGCTACCTTCGTGGTAGGCATAAATGGTTCACTCACTCTCTCTCACTCAGTCCCATGTCCCAAAGGACGTAGGGGGGACATGAGAGAAGACGCAACGGAGATCTTTTTCCATGCTTCACGATCCTGTGTGGCTAGTAGGAGGCGTTGCAGGGGTTGGGCAGTCCAGTCTTTGATGTTGTCAACCCATGATTTCTTTTGGCGGCCTCTTCTTCTTTTGCCCTCGACTGTTCCTTGCAAGATGGTTTTTGCTAGGGTGTTGTGTCTTGTGGTGTGACCAAACCACATCAGCTTTCTCCTCTTTATGGTGGAGAGCAAAGGCTCTTGGGGGCCCACACGCTTTTTGATTTCCTCTTTCACATAGTTATTGGTCTTGTGTTCTTTGTATGATATTTTGAGGAGTCTTCTGTGGCACTTGTTCTCGAATGCTTGGATTCTTCTCTCTAACTCTGCTGTCAGAGTCCATGATTCACAGCCATATAGGAGGATAGATATTACGAGGGATTTGTAGAGGTGGTATTTGGTGCAGAAGCTGATGTTGTTGCTTCTGATGATCCTCTGGAGTCTGACTAGAGCAGATGTTGCTGTTGCAATGCGAGCTTTCACCTCATTGTTTGATGTGCCATCTTTTGTTAGGATGGAGCCTAAGTATTTGAATTGGCTCACCTCTTCCAATATTTCTCCATTCATCTTTATTTCCGTGCTGTCATTACTCGCGCTGTTGACCATGATCTTCGATTTCTCTGTACTGACCTCCATGCCGTATGCGCTCGCTCGGTCTGTTAGACTGTCTGTGAGGATTTGCAGTTCTTGTTTGCTGCTGCCCATGAGGTCAATGTCATCTGCAAATCTGAGGTTGCAAAGGGGTCTTCCACCAATGGAGATGGAAGTGTGGTGGTTTTGCAGTGTCTCTGTCATGATGTTTTCGAGGAAGAGGTTGAAGAGTACAGGTGAGAGAAGGCAGCCCTGGCGGACTCCAACCGTGGTCTTGAAGAACTCGCCCACGTGGTTGTTCATGAAAACTGCACTTCTTGCATTCTCGTACAGAGCCTTGATGACTTCAATTAGGCAGTTGTCAATGTTGAAGTGCCTGAGTACTTGCCAGAGGCCGTCATGCCATACCCTGTCAAAGGCCTTTTTGAAGTCTATAAAATTGTGGTACAAATCTTTTTGGTGTTGGAGATGCTTCTCTATCAGAATTCTCAGGTTGAAAATTTGTTCCATTGTGCTGCGTTTTGGTCTAAAGCCCGCTTGTTCTTCTGCCAGGAGTTTTTCTGCTTGGTTTTTCAGTCTGTTGAGGACTACCTGCAGCATGATCTTGCTAGGATGGCTTATGAGACTGATGGTTCTGTAGTTCTGGCATTGCTTGAGGTTTCCTTTCTTTGGCAGGGGTATTACAAGAGACTGTGTCCATTCTTTTGGCCATTCTTTGGTGTCGTGGATCTTCTGACAAAGGTCTGTGAATCGCCTTGCTGTTTCATTCCCTCCATTTTTTATGAGTTCAGCTGGGATGTTATCGATTCCAGGGGACTTCCCCTTCTTCAATTGCTTAATAGCTGTGTCTACTTCACACCTTAGTATTGGTGGGTCTTTATCTTGGTGTTCAGGGGGTTTGTTGGAAACTATGTTGGTATCTGGGCGTAGTG
>CM060330.1:27544943-27559943 GCA_030674155.1 Stramonita haemastoma
CAATACACTGCTATACGATACAATACACTGCTATACGATACAAGACACCGCAATACGATACAATACACTGCAATACGATACAAGACACTGCTATACGATACAATACACTGCAATACGATACAAGACACCGCAATACGATACAATACACTGCAATACGATACAACACACTGCAATACGATACAATACACTGCATTACGATACAACACACTGCAATACGATACAATACACTGCAATACGATACAATACACTGCAATACGATACAACACACTGCAATACGATACAAGACAATGCAATACGATACAATACACTGCAATACGATACAATACACTGCAATACGATACAATACACCGCAATACGATACAATACACTGCAATACGATACAATACACTACAATACGATACAATACACTGCAATACGATACAATACACTGCAATACGATAGATACAACACAATACACTACAATACGATACAATGCACTGCAATACGATACAATACAACACAATACACTAACCAGACGTTACAACACAATGCAATACAATACAACACAATATACTACGATACAATACAAGACAATGCGATGTAATACATGCCCAGTACGATATATTGCGAAACAGTACAGTACAATGCAACACAATACAATATGACACTAATCTGAGACCTTCACAGAAGTTAAAGTAGTTTGAAAAAAACTCGCTATATTGCTTGTACAATTATCATAAAGACTATGGCCAGAATCGCTGATCTTCCCTTCTAAACTACTTCCATCATGCATTATGCAGTAAAAACTCTATCCCTCGCGTAAAGATAATAAATGATACATGTATTTTACAAGAATCATTTCCATACCCTGCTCCATCTTTGGTAAGTCCGTGGACTTTCATTGAAATGAATGTCATAGTGTGAAGAAACCTAACAAAAAGTACACTATTACTTCACACCAGAAAATGTACCAGGGGGGGCCTGATTTCAATGACGACACCTTTTCTCACTTTAACATTAGAATTGTATTAGCGAGTGTGTATGTATGTGTGTGTATGTGTATGTGTGTGTGTGTGTGTGTGTGTGTGTGTGTGTGTGTGTGCACGCATGCGTGAGTGTGTGCGTGCGTGCGTGTGTGGGCGCACAAGCGTTCGATGTGTGGCGTCTGCTTGTATATTCATAGCTCGTATCATTTGGTCCCTGCCCTCCCCACCCCACCCCCTCACCCCCCACCCCCCACCTCCCCACTTCTCATCCCATCCCCACACACCTTCTCTTTAATGTTCTCCGCCTCAGCACTGTGATCATGTTGTACATGATGAGATTCCGACGTACCCTCCATTATCAGGCATTCATTTATTCATGTAGTCAATCTTTCATTCAATTACGTATTCGTTGTTTATTGTATCGCATTTTGTATTAAAAGGGTTCATGGCGACAGCCAATTTCAGAGCCTGAAAAGCAATGCCCTGTGAATAGCATCGTGTGGGCCTGGCTCTTTTGGCAGTTATTGACCTGTGTATCTAAAGTGCCAAGTTCTGTTTCAGAATGTTGTTATGCCGTGAAAACGTTATGTTGTGATTTTGTCGTCAGCCATGACAAGCTCGTAACATAACTACCTGTACTCTCTTTTAAAAAGGAGAACAAAATTAATGTCCTCTGAAGCAGGAGTATGGCTGCCTATATGGCGAAGTACTAGATGTACCATTGCAAGATCTGCTCAAAGTAACAAATAATGTGCACAAGCATAGTTTGTCTAGGTACATTTTTTTCATTCTATTAACGAAAGGAAAACAATGTGGACTCAAACACTTTCTTGAAATAACTGTTACGATTTGATATGTCTTTATTATGCATGATTTTTCTTAGACATCATTTTCTTTCCGTGGCTGGGTTATGATTGATTATAATCATGAAATGGAATAACTTGTATTCTTTCTCCTTAATCAGTCATGATTCATTACCTGCTTATGCATTTGCTTCGGCAATGATATGAATAAACCCATTGCTCCATCCCAAATGTATTGTGGCCCAAGGCCAATGTGCATTAAATCATTTCAGAGTTCAGAGAGTTCAGAGTTCTCTCTCTCTCTCTCTCTCTCTCTCTCTCTTCTCTCTCTCTCTCTCTCTCTCTCTCTCTCTCTCTCTCTCTCTCTCTCTCTCCTCTCTCTCTGTCTCTCTCTCTTTCTCTCTCTCTCTCTCTCTCTCTTTCTCTCTCTCTCTCTCTTCTCTCTCTCTCTCTCTGTCTCTCTCTCCCTCTCTCTCTCTCTCTCTCTCTCTCTCTCTCTCTCTCTCTCTCTCTCTCTCTCTCTCTCTCTCTCTCCTCTCTTCTCTCTCTCTCTCCTCTCCTCTCTCTCTCTGTGTCTGTCTCTCTGTCTCTCTCTCTCTGCCTCTGTCTCTCTCTCCCTCTCTCCCCCTCTCTCTCTCTCTCTCTCTCTCTCTCTCTCTCTCTGTCTCTCTCTCTTTCTCTCTCTCTCTCTCTCTCTCTCTTTCTCTCTCTCTCTCTCTCTCTGTCTCTCTCTCTCTCTCTGTCTCTCTCTCCCTCTCTCTCTCTCTCTCTCTCTCTCTCTCTCTCTCTCTCTCTCTCTCTCTCTCTCTCTCTCTCTCTCTCTCTCTCTCTCTGTGTCTGTCTCTCTGTCTCTCTCTCTCTGCCTCTGTCTCTCTCTCCCTCTCTCCCCCTCTCTCTCTCTCTGTCTCTCTCTCTCTGTCTCTGTCTCTGTCTCTGTCTCTCTGTCTCTCTCTCTCTCTCTCTCTCTCTCTCTCTCTCTCTCTCTCTCTCTCTCTCTCTCTCTCTCTCTCTCTCTCTCTCTCTCCCTCTCCCTTCTCCCCCACCCCCTGTGTGGTACACAAAAGAAGTACAAACGCACAGACAAGCCAGCCAGCCCGAAGACGCAGAGTGGTTGACACCACTTTTAACCTGTCTGTCAACACCTCATCACACTCATTTTGTCTCTCACTGAACCACTCCCACTTCGTTTCTCCTTACCCACCCACCCACCCACCCATCCACCTATCCATCCACCCATTCCTTTCCCCCCTTCTTCCCCTTTCATTTCTTCCTGTCTAATGCTACTGTTTCAAAGAATTGATCGTCTGCTTCAGAGGAGGAGCCATCAGGGGCCGAGGAAGAAAAGGAAGGAAAGGAGAGCTGGGGAATGTGTGGGTGGGGGTGGTGGTTCTTGCAAAAGAGTTCTGTGTACTGGGTGCCTTTAACTGTGTTTATCTATTCATGATTTTTTATTTTATTCTTTTATTTTGAGGATAATGAAATAAGCACTCATGTGTGTTCTTTGTTTGTTTGTTTTTTTACATCGTATCCCTGTGTGTATGTACTTTTGTAAATTTTGTCATCCCTTCCCAACAGGCACGCAATGGCCTACTCTTCTGAAAAGTGGAACGGGTTTTAAACATGTGTGCAAGATGCGTTGGCACTCGGGACCTCGGTTTATACTCTCATCTGAAGGATTTTTGGGGGAAGTGGAGTCGGGACTGATGTTAACTCCAGATGAAAAATCCTCTGAAACGAGATTTGAACCCGGGTCAGCAGATCACAAGCACCCCCAGTCATAGGATTTGATTTATATAGTCCCAGTCAGAAGAGTTGATTTATATATAGCCCCACGCATAGGACTTGATTTATATTTAGTCCCAGTCATAAGAGTTGGTTTATATATATAGCCCTAGTTATAGGATTTGATTTATATATAGCCCTAGTCATAGGATTTGATTTATATATAGCCCCACGCATAGGACTTGATTTATATATAGTCCCAATCATAAGAGTTGATTTATATATAGCCACACGGATAGAACTTGATTTATATATAGCCCCACTCATAGGACTTGATTTATATTTAGCCCCAGCCATAGGATTTGATTTATATAGCGCCAGTCACATGACTTCCATGGAAATAGAGTCAGAGGTAATGAATGTTATTCACAACAAGTTAAAAAAGACCCTTCCATTTCAAATGGTCATTCCAACAGAGATTTGGAACCCACGTCCTCAGTTAGGGTCAGGTACGTTGCAAGGTCGATTGTCTTTCTACCCATCACAAGGTCATCTCACCACCAAGAGTACAGCATTGCCATGACTGTAGGTTTAGAAGTGTTAGTTTCCACAAACAGTCCAGTAGGGTACAGACCTGGTGCAATGTTAGACACATGTTCAATCCTCTTCAGGTGGGGTTACCTGTGCCGTCACTGGTAATATCGATATATTTGTTAAACTTTAAAACTGTGCTCATTTTCCCTTTTACTAAAAAAAAAAATGCTTACATTATGAACACTATCGGTAACAGTCAGTTGTTAGAGGTTTTTTTTCCCTTCTAGAGGACGACAATATTAAGAAGAAGAAGAAGAAGAAGAAGAAGAAGAAGAAGAAGAAGAAGAAGAAGAAGAAGAATGTCGATGACGTCACATCCACCCCGATTTCAGCAGGATTGAACATAGGTCCTGATAATGCCAAAGTATTGCTACCTCCTACCTCTGTGCACTGTTGCGATGTATGGCCGGCCTGAGACTGTTTCTCTGTACGGCCTGGTCTGTTGGTCTGTGTTGTCTTCACCACACAGAATGGAACCACTCACTACACAACGTGCCTCTCCCTGGATTAGTGGGGTCAGTGTAGTCAGCTGCCACTTGGAGTTGGGCACGTACAGTCACTGTACCATTTCCCATCAGGTTCCTCTCTCTCTCTCTCTCTCTCTCTCTCTCTCTCTCTCTCTCTCTCTCTCTCTCTCTCTCTCTCTCTCTCTCTCTCTCTCTCTCTCTCTCTCTCTCTCTCTCTCTCTCTGTGCCTTAGAACACTTTCCTTTATTATCACTTTCTCTGTATGTGTTTCTGTGGGAGGGGGGGGGGGGGAGTGCGTGTGTGTGTATGTGTGTTTGTGTGTGTGTGTGTGTGTGTGTGTGCGTGTGTGTGTGTGTGTGCGTGCGTGCGTGCGTGCGTATGTTTGTGCGTGCTTATTTATTTATTTATTCATTTATTCTTTTATATCGAGGATAATGGAATAAGCACTTGCGTGCGTGCGTGCGTACATGTGTGTGTGTGTTTGAGTGAAAGTGCGCGCGCGCGCGTGTGTGTGAGTGTGTGTGCGTAAGTTTGTGTGTGTGTGTGTGTGTGTTGTGTGTGTGTGTGTGTGTGTGTGTGTGTGTGTGTGTGTGTGTGTGTGTGTGTGTGTGCGTGTGTACGTGCGAGTGTCCTCGTTCGCGCACCCTCGCACCTATGCTTACGATGGCAGCTTGTTCGATATGAAAATGCCATTTGCTCTTTAGAAAATTCTGTACTGGAAACGACTGTGTTCTACTTTCTCTCTTTACATCTGCACTTTTTCTGCCTTAGTTTTATCTCTTCCAGTTGACTTTTACCTAAATGTTGTCGCTGTTGGCAAATAAGTGGTGTGACATTTAGCGCCAGAAATGCACTATCAAGAAGTCTTCATAAATTGCCTACTTTGGATTATCTCGTTTTGTCATCCATCCACAAATATTTAATTCCCTGGTTCGATGTCTTGCTGTTTATGGAACCCGCCTTTGGACTATAGATGTTCAAAATAGCAGTAGATTTTATATGCACATGACATTTCTACGGGACACGATGCAAACATGTACGTGAATGGAATTGGACAAGCATTTAAAGTTTATAGTGATAAAAACGTTGAGTTGGCTCGTTTACAATCGTCTCCGAAAACATTCAGACTCTAACATTAACAATCAAATTCATACTTTAAAACCAACAGTAAACAACTTGATATCTCTGCGAGTATAGATACATATTCTCTCCAGTGGCTGTACTCAAAAGTAAACGTCTCAGCAGAAACACTTTTAAAAAAAAATAATTAAAAAAAAAACACAGGTGTGTGTTATTGTTCCATATCCGAAGGGAAACAACTCGGCGGCACACTGTCGACCCTGTCTGCAAAAGAAGAACTGGCACGTGACTAATCGGCCATTTTAACCGGAAGTGAAAACTAGACACGTGACTTTATAAGCTGCGAAATGCTTATGGCTGTCTCGCAGCCGTGAATTATTTGGCGGCAATGTGTGCAGAGTGCAAACCTTTTGCTTTTTTTTTCACAGTCTCCTGCTAATTCTTGTAAAGGTCAGCCTTTCTTGTCTACTTCGTGTTTATCCCCTTTCTGTGCTTGCTGAAAGGAAAAAAAAAACGAAAATTTTTATTTCTAAAGAAATCTGAGCTGGCCCTCTGTGTGTATGTGTGTGTGTGTTATCGTGTACGTGCGTGTTTGTGCATGCGTTTGTGTGTGCGTGTTTGTGGGTGCGTGTGTTTGTACGTGCGCGCACGCGTACGTGTGCGTGTGTGTGTGTAAAACCAGAGAAAGACTACAAATAGTTTGTGAATAAGAAAGATATATAGATAGACCAGAGAAAGAGAGGAATAGAGATTGGAGAGAGAGAGACAGAGAGAGAGGGGGGGGGGGGGGGGTCAGTTAGGGGGATTTAATATTGAGGACTGGACTAAGGCGGTACGAGCGTGTTAAAGCTTTCAGACGGGACAGTGATCAATGGGGAGGGAATAATAGCGGGCCTGTCAGCCGGCCCCTGCTGCACCCCATTCACCCTTCACTCACTGCCTGACCGCCTGACCGCCTGCCTGCCTGCCTGCCTGCCTGCCCGCCCCATGATACACGACAAGAATGTTCCTCATCCAGCCAGGCATAGGCTGGCTAGTCTGCAGGCAATATTCTCCTCTCTCCTCTCTCCTCTCTGCTCTGTATGTATGTACGTATGTATGTATGTATGTATGTATGTATGTATGTATGTATGTATGTATGTATGTATGTATGTATGTATGTATGTATGTATGTATGTATGTATGTATCTCTCTATCTCTATGTCTGTCTGTCTGTCTGTCTGTCTGTCTGTCTGTCTGTCTGTCTGTCTGTCTGTCTGTCTGTCTCTCTCTCTCTCTCTCTCTCTCTCTCTCTCTCTCTCTCTCTCTCTCTCTCTCTCTCTCTCTCTCTCTCTCTCGATCGGTGTTCTAGAGGTAACGCACCTGACAAGACAGCAAAAAGTCCAAGCTGGAAGTGTGCAGTGGGTTGATCCCATTATGGGCCCGAAACTTTTACCCCATCCATTAGACCATGAGTTGTGTCTTGGTGCTAGTCTTTCGGAGGAGACGATAAACCGAAGTCCCGTGTGTTTCACATCATTATTTAACGCACGTTAAAGAATCCACGGCAACAAGTGACTTATCGCTGGCAAAATTCTGTAGAGAAAGGCCACTCTGATAGGGAAATGAATACAGTTGCAGACAGGAAAAGAAAAAAAATAATGGGTGGCGCTGTTCTCGTGGCGACGCGCTGTCGCCGGGGAGGGCAGCCAGGATTTCACACAGAGAAATCTGCCGTGGCTTAAAGTGATCTGAAAAAATTCAAAAATGAAATTAATGCCCGTCTTTTCGTCTGTATGAATGTATATCTGTTTGTGTGCAAAAAGAGTTACCTATACATATAGCAGTTGATTTATTTGACAAAATTGTCATACCAGTTTTATTTAATGACTGTGAAATTTAGGAGTATGAAAACCTAGCAATGGTTGATGAATGTCAATCAAAGTTTTTTCAGTATATTTTTCGTGTGAAGCGTACATGGAGAAACGGGAATATAATTATTATTCTCTTTCTGTTTTGGTTTTTGTTCAAATGGTTTGATTTTTTGGATGCAAATTATTGACTTTTGTTCGGAAAAAATTGTCGTCAAAATGTTTATCACATGATGAAAGACCGACACGACAAACGCTTAATTCAGTCAGCGTGGATAAATAAGATAGAAAATATCTTAGTACAAACCGGATTTAACTCTTTGTGGAAGGGAGAGTTTTGTTTAAGTATCAATTCAACAAGCTCACATATTAAAGCCTTTTTTAATCCATAATTTTGTTAATGAATGGAGAAATGAGCTTTCGACAATAGTAGACGTCTTTAGTATAAGAACTATAAAATCGGTATGGAAAAATACATAACTTGTCTAAAAAGGTAAAGGTGTCCCATAACCTATAATTATGATCGTAGGAGACCTCAGCTTCTCTAGGGGCCAGCATATTGAGGATGGCGCCCATCTCCTCTCATTCGCTGCTTTAACTTCCCTGACCCCAAAGAGAGCAGGTACCCATTTACAGCTGGGTGAACTGGGGGGACTGTACTGAAGCCGCGATGCTGCTTAAACTTAGCTTGGGGAAAGCGAGCTCTCTGACCACTGAACCCCCCGTTTCCTTATAACTTTACCATAATAATATGTATATTTCTAAGCTCTCAACAAATTTCGTCGCAGTTGCTACAAGCTCCCTCTTGAGGTTAGATATATCTTACTTTCTAATGGGAAGACAGAGTATGTACAAAATGTAATCTATCTGCCCTGAGGGCTGAATTTCATTTTATCATAGAATGTCCCTGCTTCTATCATTTACGACAAATTTCACTACACGACATTTTCTTCAGCCTATATCAAGTTATAATTTCTGTAAGCTGATGAAATGCAAATATCTACAAATTCTTCAATATCTGTCAAAGGTTATCAAATTTGCCGTGTTTCATGAAACGGGGTTTTTTTTTTCGCAACTAATCACATTTTTCCCTGTGCCTTTTAACTGAAATTGTACATTGAAAAAAGTGGATGCAATGTTTTTAAAATAAAATTAATGCCTTGCATTTCTTGTTGTGGATTTTTTCATTATAACTGTTCCTCTAATACTGAACACTTGGGTTTACTTCAGTTTCTCTTGGCACTAACAATATCTTAAAGTCAGTTACTCTCAGGTTTGTTCTACTGTTTTGTAATCCTTCGTACCCCAAACGGGGTTAAAGGAATTAAATCTTGCAATCTTGAAATCTAAATTGTGTCTGTCTGTCTATCTGTCTATCTGTCTGTCAGTCTGTGTCTGTATGTCTGTGTGTCTGTGTGTCTGTGTGTCTGTATCTGTGTGTTTATGTCTGTATGTCTGTGTCTGTGTGTCTATGTTTGTGTGTATGTACCTGTGTCTGTGTGTCTGTGTATCTTTGTGTGTGTGAGTGTGTGTGTGTGTGTGTGTGTGTGTGTGTGTGTGTGTCTGTCTGTCTGTCTGTCTGTCTGTCTGTGTCTGTGTCTGTGTGTCTATGTCTCTGTGTATGTGTCTGTGTCTGTGTGTCTGTGTATCTTTGTGTGTCTCTGTGTGTCTATGTCTGTGTGTCTGTGTCGGTGCACTTCAGCCGTATGCAGTACATGGACAATTTACATCTTTTTTCAGTCTTGCACACTTAGGCCAAATTTGACTCTCTTTGGTAAACTAAATGGATTTGCTCTCAACTTCTGGCGGGTGAATGAGTGTGTGTGTGTGTGTGTGTGTGTGTGTGTGTGTGTGTGTGTGTGTGTGTGTGTGTGTGTGTGTGTGTGTGTGTTGTGTGTGTGTGGTGCCCGTGTGTATGTTTGTGTGCACTCATGTATATATATATATATATATATATATATATATATATATATATATATATATTATATGTATGTAACTACCTACGTACGTACGTATGTGAGAGCATGTGTGCGTGCGTGCGTGCGCGCGCGCACGTATGTGTGTGTGTGTGTTGGTAAGCACGTACCTATATCCGTACATAATATCCGTACGTATGTATTCATTTATATGTATACTAATGCATTTGTGTCTCTGTGTGTGTGCCTATGTGTGCACAAGTGTCTGTGTGTCAAAGTCAAACTCAAAGTCAAAATTTTATTTGCAGATGGTACATTGAGTAAGCAATTTTTTTTCATCAAGCCATCTATGTCTGTCTACGTGTCTACGAGTGTGTCAGTCCGTCTGTTTGTCATTCCGTTTATCTGTCTGCCTGTGTACATTCGTGCGTGCGTGTGTGTTGTTGGACTTTGAAGTTACAGTTTCATCCCAAACCTCTTTCGTTCCTGGATTCACTCTGCACCGTTCAGGGTCCAGAAACAGTTGCTAACCCCTCACATCCAACTCCAGGCCTGTGAACACACTGAACCCTCTTTGAATATCGTCCTTCTATATAGAGCAGTGATTCTGCAATATACGCGGTACGGTTTTTTTAACCTGTTCTGACCCATCTACTGTTCCCCTTACTGATGACCGAATAATAGCTCTGTACTGCAGCCAGACTGTCTGGGGTACCCACTGCCCCTCATCAGTCTCCGCTCTGCAGACTTTGACATTCAGTCATCACAGGCACTGCGGGGCATCAGTGGTCTACTGGAAAAGCCCCCCATCAAAAGAGGGGCGGATCGGGTCCCCTCAGAACACTGACTTTTTCTTCTCTCCCACCATCCACTAGACCAAGACTGGAGATCTTTGAAATTGCATACACGCTGGGGACCCGGGTGTTTTAAAAGTGTTTATTCCATTATGCTCGAAATTCTATCTATCTATCCCTTAGTCTGGCGACCGTGGGGGCACCCCTGAAGACTTGACAACCAGTTGCATCCATCCCTCTCTGTGTTGTTGTAATTCAGTAATTCCTCTCTCTGTTCCTCTCTCTGCTCAAAATTAAAGAATAAAAAGGTGTTTGTGTTTTTCATGTGTAATAGACGCTTAGCGTAAAAGAAGCCACGACAGAAATCAAGAGAGTTGTTGGCAAAGTTAGGTTCACAATAATTCCCTCTGATAGGGGACTAAATGAGTGCGAAGCAATGTGGTGGTAGCACTGATATTGCTCCCTTTGTGAGAAACTCATGTTGTTATGTTATGCGATGCACTATGCTAAATTGTGCTTTCATAGTTAATCTAAACTATGCTGTCTGAAAGGGAGAAAAAACGTTGAAACTGGGATCAACTCAAGTACAGTTCTTGAGAGAAGTCAGCATATTACGTGTAACAATCTAAAAAGCATAAAGAACTATTATGCAGATTGTTGTCTGGTTTTTGTTTGATTTGTCAATTCATCAGACTGTGTGTAAGTATCGTGTATTGCAAACTTCATCTTTTATCAAAGTATCTGTGGGGGGAGGGGGGGGGGGCATCTTGGCGGCTGTGGTACAGCTTATGATATGGAACAGTCTGATCCTTTTGAAACTTTGGGGAAAAATAAAGTTATTTTTTAACAAAATAAAAAGGGGGAGGGGTATACATGGCAATCCCAAATTCTGCACCTCAAAGCTAGTTGTTCTCACGGATGTTTCTCTGGTGTACTTTGGTCATGCTATTGCTGCCTTTTTGTGCCTATTGCTTACTTCTAACTTTATAAAACAGGGACATAATTACTAAATTACAACAACCAAGACATCAAACTATAGATATGTATATACTGATTATATATATATATATATATATATATATATATATATATATATATATATATATATATATATATATATATATATATATATATATATATACACATATATATACTGATTATATATATATGTATATATACTGATTATATTTATATATATGTAACTATGTATGCATATATATATATATATATATGTATATATATATACATATATATATATATATATATATTCAGTAATCTTCAGACAATCCTAATTTCGCATTTAACAATAAAAAAAATAATTAAAAAAACGAACAGAACTACTGGTAAGCTTAAACTGTCGACTTAGCAGGGTAAATAGACAGTTCATCAAGCAGAGTTCGCGCTCCCTTTCTTCAGACCTTTGCAGTTGCCCATAGGCAGGAGAGAGAGAGAAAAAAAGCACAGTGCTGTTCAATTAATCCCCTCCCAGCTTGCTCCCTGGGGATTCCACAAGGACCAGGCAAGTCCAGAGCTGCTCATATATCGCCAGCATCCTCTACCAGCACTGCCAGACGTGGTGGTATTTCAGGCATGGGAGAGAGGGAGGAGGTGGGAGGTGTGTGTGTGTGTGTGTGTGTGTGTGTGTGTGTGTGTGTGTGTGTGTGTGTGTGTGTGTGTGTGCGCGCGCGCGGTGTGTGTGTGTGTGTGTGTGTGTGTGTGTGTGTGGATCGGGAGAAGTGGATGGAGAGGGTTCCGTCACTACACGTCTGTAAAGAGTTAACAAGTCTCCACACTGTCTTGTCCTTTCTCTCCGGTTTCAAAGCAGCGTAAA
This sequence comes from Stramonita haemastoma, assembly GCA_030674155.1. Taxonomy (NCBI): domain Eukaryota; kingdom Metazoa; phylum Mollusca; class Gastropoda; order Neogastropoda; family Muricidae; genus Stramonita; species Stramonita haemastoma. Next base: position 27,556,966 of record CM060330.1, read on the forward strand.
GAGAAGCTTTCTCACTACCCATCATTACACCGTTTAAAGGGGACTCCAAAACTGTCTTTTAAAAGGTTTTAGAATAATTTAAAACGTGGCTTTCATCACTTGGATAATATTTTAAAGTAAAGAATATCCATCCTATGAAAATGGAAACCGGAAAACAATGTTTCCACAGTAAATTTTCAGAAGCTGCAGACACTGCTACTTGATTGTGAGAAAGCGTCTTCAGAGCCTCATGTCTGCTGCACTGCTTCTATCTTATGTTTTGTTGTTGTTGTTTTTTTTTATACCACTTTATGTTACAGCAGATTTCTCTGCGTGAAAGTCGGGCTACTCTCCATAGGGAGAGCGCGTCGCCACATGTGCAGCGCCTACCTATTATTATTTTTTTTCCTGTCTGCAACTGTATTTGTTTCTCTATCAGAGCGGCATTTTTCCATAGAATTTTGCCAGGGACAAGCCTCTTGTTGCCGTGGGTTCTTTTATGTGCGCTTAATAATGATGTGTAGCACACGGGACCTCGGTTTATCGTCTCATCCGAAAGACTAGCACCCAGACCACCACTCATGGTCTAATGGATGGGGGAAAGTTTTGGGGCCAACCTTCTTTGTCTTTGTCTGTAGAGTGCTGACCATTTATTGAAACTGACTAAATCAAATTTTTATCGGGATTTTTGTTTTCTTTTATATCGATAGAGAACCCTCTTGTCTTTCCTTATCCTGTTAAACTCGTCTATTATTGTTCTGGAAAGCAATTTGTTTTGTTTGATTTTTTTTTTCATTTTCACTTCTGTAGTAAGTAGGGGACAGATGGAATCAGAAGGCGACTAATGCAAATTTGCAACAATAACAACAACAACAACAACAACAACAACAACAACAACAACAACAACAACAACAACAAGGGCTTATATTCCCACAGCTTCGAGCAGATGATTCAACACTTAAAAAAAAAAAAAAACCAGGGGCTAGAACTTCCGCACAACATGCGCACCGTCATTCCAGATGGCCATGACAAACTAGTGGTGGTGGTGGTGGTGGTGGTGGTGGTGGTGGTGGTGGTGGTGGTGGTGGTGGTGGTTATTGTTGTTGAGCATAGATTTCAAATATGTGATTAGTGTTTCCAATATACAATTATGTGATGAGTTTTCTAATGGCAGAATTTTTTTTATAAGTTCTAGTGTGATTGACGTTGTGTCCCCTTTAAACAGTCTATGACCGTTTTTTGTGATTTTTTTAATTTTCTTTTGTGTGGAATGATAGAAGAGAGACAGGAAGGAGAGTCAGTCATCCTTCAGGCAGACAGGGTCTGGTGTCTGTGGATGGTTTTAGTCGTCTGTCCCCTGATTAAAAAAATAATAAAGGCTTGTGCCAGACAGAGAGGAAGAGTCTCTCTCTATCTTATCTTATCTGTCCACCAAAGCCATTCTTTAGGGATTCTTTTTTTTCTATTTTATCTTTCTTTTCATTTTTACAATTTTTTTTAAAATTGTATTTATTAATTCATTCTTTTATATCGAGGATGATCGAATAAGCACTCGTCTTTTTTTCATCCAATCCCTGTGAGCATGCAGTTTTGTAAATATTGTCATCTGTTCCCATCGGCACACAATGGCCTACGCTTATGAAAAGCGGAACAGGATTTAACGTGTGCGCAGGATGTTCTGTGTGCGTTCGCACACGGGGCGTCTGTTTATAGTCTCATCCGAAAGACTTTTGATTAAAATATGACTGTGTAATGCTGTTTAATGATTGAAGTATGACTGTGTAATGCTGTTTAAATTGTATTTACACTGTATGCTGTGTTTGGGAAAGTATGGATGCAAAAGATGCGTGACAAGTATACCTTTATTGCTGTTTGTAAGAAGAACAACATGAAAAAGAAGAACACAAATAAGAAGAACAAAACCAAGAAGAACAAGGACAAGAAGAACAAGAACAAGAAGAACAAAAACTAAAAGAAAAATAAGAAGAAGAAAAAAAAAAGAAGAAGAAGTCCAAACGTCATGATAACAGTAATAACAATAATGATAAAAAAAAAGGATAGAGAAACACACACACACACACACACACACACACACACACACACACACACACACACACACACACACACACACACACACACAGAGCGACAGACAGACAGACAGAGACAGACAGAGGGATAGAGACAGACAGGTGGACAGAGAAAGAGAGAAAGAGGGGGCAGAGACTGACAGAAAAAGAGACCGAGAGAGAGAAAGAGAGAGAGAGCCGATTTAATCCAGAATTCAATCTTGCTGTGACATCATTCAGTGGTAACGACCCAGAAGGGCAGAAGAGCTTGAGACGAGCGAGGATCAGCAGAGGTTGCGGGAGGGAGGTGGGGGTAGGGGGTGGGGGTAGGGGGTGGGGGGGAGGGGGTAAGCGCGCTTCATGTCACAGAAGCCTCTGTGTGGTACGATATGAGAGAGAGAGACAGACAGACAGACAGACAGCGACAGACGGATAGACAGGTAGTAAGACAGACAGACAGAGACAGACAGACAGACAGATAGACAGGCAGACAGACAGACATACAGACAGACAGATAGACAGACAGACAGACAGACAGAGGCAGACAGACAGACAGACAAACAGATAGACAGATAGACAGACAGACAGACAAACAGATAGACAGACAGACAGACAGACTGGCAAGCAGTCAGACAAACAGACAGACAGGCAGGCAAACAGACAGGCAAGCAGACAGGCAGGCAGTCAGACAGGCAGAAATACAGACAAACAACCAGACAGACACACAGACAGACAGACACACAGACTGGCAGACAGACAGAAACAGTGACATAGATGATAATTATCATAGAATTCTTTCCGACATGTGACATTGCAATGGCCTGTATTCTGTGTCCAGCGAGCTGGTCCCTATACTGTATGCTCCAATACACCCTGAGAAAAAAAAAAAGGAACTGACGAGCCGGTGAAATTGAAGATGAGGAGGAGGTTTGA
>CM060330.1:27574943-27584943 GCA_030674155.1 Stramonita haemastoma
AGGTCACACAAAACATCTTGCCGCACACATTAAAACCTGTCCCGCTTTTCGGAATAGTAGGCCATTGTGTGCCGGTGGGAATGGATGACAACATTTTCAAAAACAGCACACATAATATAGGACTGAATGCAAAAAAAGCACATGAGTGTTTATTCCATTATCCTCGAAACAAAAGAATAAGACAAGAATAAAGATAAATAGAATCAAAGTCTTTTCTTGAATGAAGTATGTCTATACTATAATGCAGCTGTATAAAGTGACATTTATATATTTCTTCCAGGGTTTTTTTTCCTGTCCAAAGCCAGCACATTTAGATAGCAGACGTCTCTGTCTCTCTACAGTGTCACTGCTTGTCCATTCCTGCTGTTTCTTATTGTCATAGGCGTAGGGTTCATGTGTGAGATCTTTCACATGGATCATTCTAGGCCACTTTACAGTCTGAGATTCTCACACACATTAAAAAAAAAGCCAGCTTCCTCATCCTGCTGAATAAATAAAGATTCCAACAAATATGCTTTAGAGAACACAGCCTATGTCTTAACTTGTCTAACCTCCTATTCGATTTACTTTCGATTTAAACAAAACCATTTCCCTATTCGAAGATGTTCTTATTTCACGAAATGCATGTTTCAGAAATCATACACAGGACGTGATCTTCCATAGAGATGCCCTTTCTTTCTGGATCCTGTGGGACTTCAACATTCAGATCTAGATTCAGATACCGCCTCATCTCCCAATAAAGGGGGAGGGGTAGCCTGGGGGAGGGGGGGGGGACGGGAAAGCCTGGTGGTTAGAGTGATGCGCTCGTGATCTGCTCGTGATCTGCTGACCCGGGTTAGAATCTCGTTGAAAAGGATTTTTTTCCCTCTGGGTTAGCATCAGTACCGACTCGTCCCGTGAGCGAACGCACGCAGAACATCTTGTGCACACGTTAAAACCCGTCCCGCATTCCGGAGAGTAGGCCATTGCTAGCTGGTTAGAACAGATGGAAAAATTGTAAAAACTGCATATACACTGGGACTGGATGTAAAAAAAAGGTATCCTCGAAATAAAAGAATAAATAAATTAGTTAATGTCAGAACATGGTGGCCATATGGAATGTAGGGAGTAGGAGGACAGGAAGTTTTCTTCAACTCCAATTATAAAAAAGAAGGAAGCCGTTATTATTCGTTGGGATTTTTCCTCTTGTGTCCTAGTTTCTGCCTTCTTGAAGGCCATTGAACCCAAGCATGTCTAGATTTTATTGTTCTTTTAATCGTTTGATTTCTTTGTATGTGATAACATGAAAGTTTTTATTCCTCTAGTTGTGTACATACGCTTGATGAGAAGGTATCTCACAAATCGTATTCTTCCTTTAAGGCGAGGGCTTATCTCTATGAATGACATTGAAAGACGTATCGTGTTGCTGACGGCTTTATTTTTTTTAGGCATCTTGCATCTTTTTCCCCCCAGGCAAATTTTCAAAGTTTTAATTATTTCAGGACTTCAGAAAGACCAAGGATGTGGCGCCAAAAGCGAGTCTCTGTTGCAGGTACGATAGATCTCAATAAAGCCCCCAAGTCTTCAAAACGAACTATTAATGAAATGGTCCTTCCTTCGTATAAAAAAAATTCTCAGTACACAAGGTACAATATACCATTCCAGATAGTAGAGCTGTAACATTCCCCTATCTGAATAGAGTGTTTGCTTGTAGTCAACAGCACAGTCTGACCCTTTTGTCCCGAACACTGTGGCTGTAGTCGACATGAGGGTCACACTAACTGAGTTGACAAGGTCTGCTGAGTAAATTCTGATTGAATGGCCATCATCTCTTCCTCCCTGGTACCTCGGCATTGTGGAGGCAGGAAGGTGGTCAGATAGACCCAAGTTGAGAGGTCCTGGCTGTACCAGTTTGACATGGGAAGTATACTGGTCACATAGGGAATAAATACAGCGTATATTCCTTGTGTCTGTGTTATGGCATCCTTTTATTGAGGGGGAAATGGCTCTTTCGTGAATAAGTCATTCATCCAACGACCCAAACCTGGCCCTCTCTCTCTCTGTCTCTCTGTCTCTGTCTCTGTCTCTGTCTGTCTCTGTCTCTGTCTCTGTTCTCTCTCTCTCTCTCTCTCTCTCTCTCTCTCCTTCTCTCTCTCTCTCTCTCTCTCTCTCTCTCTCTCTCTCTCTCTCGTCTCTCTTCTCTCTGTCTTCTCTCTCTGTCTTCTCTCTCTGTCTCTCTGTCTTTCTCTCTCTGTCTTTCTCTCTCTCTTGTCTTTCTCTCTCTGTCTTTCTCTGTCTCTCTCTGTCTCTCTCTGTCTCTCTGTCTCTCTGTCTCTCTCTGTCTCTTCTCTGTCTCTGTCTTGTCTGTCTGTTGTCTGTCTGTCTGTCTGTCTGTCTGTCTGTCTGTCTGTCTGTCTGTCTGTCTGTCTGTCTGTCTCTCTCTCTCTCTCTCTCTCTCTCTCTCTCTCTCTCTCTCTCTCTCTCTCTCTCTCTCTCTCTCTCTCCTCTCTCCTCTCTCTCTCTCTCTCTCTCTCTCGACGTTTCCAGTCATAGGAGAAAGAGATCAGAAAGAGATTGATTGCTCAGTGAAAGAAGGCACGAAGTGATGGTAAACATGCCACATGAGTCTTCCTCCATCTCCTGATTGATGCGCAGAAATGTACTGCCAGCCACAACGAATGATGTGCTGGTCAAAATGAGATAGGGAGTCAGCCAGGCCAATTTCTTTTGTTGGTGATTTGCCCCACCTCTAGAGGAAGCATACAGAAAAGAGAGCACTGGTTGTACAAATGTCACAGAGCCATGTGAGCCACACGCGGCTGATACGTGCTGAACCTGGAGAAATGGACACGGCTGTGCTCTGTAACTCTTTCAACTATCATCTATTAGTTTCAGCGTGCTCATGTTGGCTATAGGTGGTGAAGGAATCTTATACTGTCAAATCTGTTACACAAAAATATGAATGATATTTTCTTTCTTGTCTTGTTCAAGTGGTTTAGGAGAGCGTTTATGTGTAAATAACGAACTCAGACCATTTTCTTTTCTTAGCTGGAGTACTAGTGTGAATTATCTGCTTTCAAAACTTGATGATTTTGTGTGGTCTATTTTGTTTTATTGATTTTATATTTGTCACTGTTTGTTACCTGTGATATTTGGGGGGGCAAACAAGCCATTATATTTTCTGCCCAGGGGAGATATTCTGATGGGTCTCTACTATGTCTTCAACGTGATATTAACTCATTCGGTGCATTAATGAATAGCAAGTCTGACAGCTCTGTGCTTTCCTTTTCTATATTTTCTTTCTTTTTTGTTTCAGATGAAAACGTCATAAAAAAAATTGTACATCTGTACTTTATGGACTCCCCTATTATGCTCAATTGGTAGACAAAAGGGTATGGTTCTTATGAAGGCAATTCATGTATAATTTTATTTCTGTAAATCATGATTGTTGTGCATTACTGAACCGAGGGGGTTGAAAATATTTCCCAAGATCCAGAGAAAGAAGTGTGGCCATTAGAGGACAAGCTTTCATTGAACCTTTGTTTGTCAACAAATTCTCAGAAGATAATATACGTATCAGTTTGGATAAACTATTGCTAAATATGCGTTGTACTTTAAACGCATGTATACCTAATGGTATATATGATGGTGACTTAAGTTGTCACTACGCATGCCTATCTGAAAAAGGAAATAGTGTCAGTGACTATTTCGTACACAATCTTTCAAACAGTTGCACCCCCCACCCCCCACCCCCCACCCCCTCCCGAATAATGTCCTTAATGAAGCAGGGGGGCCCCGTCAGGGTTGACATCACATCAAAGAAACGTGTCCTGTCCACTCTGGCCAATAGAATACCTTGTTAGAGGGGGCCCAATCTAGCCAATCAGAGGGCCTGTAGTACTGTAGTACGAAGGGAGGGACAGTGACCAGGGCTGTTATTGATAGTGATGGGGATGTAGCTCGCTTCACTGGCTGCCTTTGATGAGAGAATTTGTCCTGACAACGCTCACCTCTCTTCCTTCCTGCTCCTGGGAAGACTTTGGGAGTGAGTAGAGCTAGAGAGAGAGAGGGGAGAAAGACAGAGGGGGAGAGAGGGGGGTGGAGAGAGAGAGGGAGAGGGAGAGAGGAGGGAGAGAGAGAGAGAGAGAGAGAGAGAGAGAGAGAGAGAGAGAGAGAGAGAGAGAGAGAGAAGAGAGAAGAGAGAGAAGAGAGAGAGAGAGAGAGAGAGAGAGGGATTGAATCGAATTGAATAGAATTGAATTGAATAGATTTTATTTAGAGAAGGTATGGCATAAGCAAACATGTTTTTTTTTAAACCAGCCCTCTGGGCATAAAGAACACAACCAACAAAAAAACCGAGAGACAGACAGACAAACAGACAGAGACAGACGGAGACAGACAGACAGAGACAGAGACAAACAGACAGACAGACATACAGTCAGAGGAGGGAAGGCAAAATTTAATGAAGACAGATATGAGGAAAGGTTTATTTTCTGGCACATGCAACACACATACATACAGTTACACATATCCTCCAAAAACACTTTAACAAAGTGTGTAAAGTTGTGACTCTCTCCTGCCAAAGTCACACACCAATATAGCTAAAAAATATCACACACACACACACACACATATATATACATATATATATATATGTATATATATATATATATATAACATTTATGATATATACATGTGTATAATATGTGTATGTATATATATACATATGTATTTACATATATATATATGCTAACAATATATATACTAACACACACTCACACACATACATATACATATACTTATTCCAAACCACAACAAACACAGCCATTATTTTATTTGTGACTCAGACACCAGCAGATGGCCAACACAAATATCTTAATTCAGTTGTTACTCTCACCAGAGAATGCATCTATAGACAAATTAACAAGAGAGGAAAGAGAAAGTATAATGGTTATAGGAAGGAGCAAGCGTGGGGAGGAGGACGCAGTGTGCAGGTGATATATCTATCTCTCTATCTGTGAGATGCTGGACTGGGAAACAGACAGTGAAAGAAAAAGCTCTGTGCTCAAACCCCATCCATCACACAACACAGACACACAGACACGGACACAGGGAGGGGAAAGATGTCGGCACGGACCAGCCAACCAAGATGTACTGCTGCATCAACTAATGGACCTCTGTCAGCCCTTACACTGTGCAGATCTATGGACTATTCACTGCAGTGTTCTGTGAGGCTTCTGTGTGGTCTGACCACTCCACAAAGCCAACGGAAGAGGAGCCAAAAGAAGAAGGAAGATGGATGGACCAGCAAAGATATATATAGATATATATACATATAATATAGATATATAGATATATATAGATATAGATATATAGATAGATAGATAGATAGATATAGATAGATAGATAGATAGATAGATAGATAGATAGATAGATAGATAGATAGATAGATAGATAGATAGATAGATAGATAGATAGATAGATAGATAGATCAATTCAGTCTGAAGAACGCTGGCTTCAGTGCACTGGCTTGAAGTTGACCCTCTTGCATTAGCATTGTTAGATATTTGTCTTTATATCTTACCTTTTTTATCATTGAATTATTTTTTTATTCCTTGGCTAGAGTTCACAGGTTCACCAGTAATGAGATTTTGCGTATGCGACCGTTTTGGCCTACTATGAAGGTAGACATATTTTGACTTTATGAATAACAAGTATGTTCGTGTTTCTGTAACCCACCAAATAGTAACGTGAATTATGGGATCTTTAACGTGCGTATTTGATATTCTGCATGCGTATAAACACGAAAGGAATTAATGCACTGGCAGGTTTGCACTTGAAGTTGACATGATATATAGCAAATGTCCCCACCCTAAAGTCACCAGAGGCCGCCGAGATTCGAATCCCTGATTTCATGGACCCATGAGATTGAAGTCAAACGGTCTAAACCACTCGGCTATAGCGTCTGTCTTAAGTCAAGTCAAGTCAAGTCAAAATGATCTTTATTGAGGGTAAAAGATTAAGTTTACGCAACTGTTTTTCATCCTGCCCTCAGAAACAAAAATCTTGAAAATTGACTAAAATTGATTGAATAGCTATCTTAAGCATGGATGAAAGCAAAAGCAGGCCACTGCTGGAACTGGGGAAGGTCACTATGTTCTGGGTCAGCACCTTGGGGACTGCTGCACTCCTCTAGGAAATGACTGACTCAATGTGTGAATGAATTTTGCCCAGGTTGAGGCATTGTCTCCCTTTTTTTTTACTGCCCCTTTGGTGATAGTCTAGGGCACCAGTAGCCTTTGAGAAAAGTTCTGAAGCAAGATCCGATGTTGAAAATGTATGTACACACATTAAAGAAACTAAGGCGATAAGAATTTGGCGCCAACATAAGGAAATGAACAAATATGCATGCAGACAGACAGGAAGGTGGGAGACTGTACAGCAGCATTACGCTTTGCCTGGAAATGTGGCCTTGGATTTAGACAGCAAAGTCTTCTCTGATCATAGTACCATACATTACATAATGATAAAATGCAGCACTGTAAACACAGTGTAATGCGAGTCGTTGTAATCATCACCATGGATATCATATCTGTTACCGGTTACTGTTTTGTTTTTGTTTTTTTTGTTTTGGTTTGTTTTGTTGTTTTTGTTGTGTGTGGGTTTTGTTGTTGTTGTTGTTGTTGTTTTGGGGGGGTTCAATATATTAGAGGCACTGATTCTCCGCATGTAACACTGGTTTAATGTGGTCGCAGGTCTAATGTACGTAGATGACCTCATGGTTGTTATCAACTTCAAAACCAGTTTTCAAACCTAAAATTGAGAACTTGCTATAACTGCTGATAAAATTAAAACTAAAAAAAAAAAAAAAAAAAACTAAATGTCTAATTCATTGTTTACGGAAATTGTTTCTCAAATTCCTGTTTATTTCATGTGTGGAAATAGTACTACTAAAATGATAGATAAGTGCGTTGTTTTTAGTTTGTTTTTATTTCAATTCACTGTGCCTCAAAAACATTAAACCCAGCAAAGCAATAAAGCCATTTGTTGTCTCCTTATATGAGAGATATGTTCTTGAAGTATACATTGTGATGCACTTAGTATTGTCCTAGTCACCTTTGTTTTAAATGTAGAATTAAAATATTGTTTTCTTTTAGTCGTGGGTTTTTTTCCCAAACAATGGTTTAAAAGTAAACGCTCTATTTGTAATATGTTTATCACATCACTTCCACTAGGGAAAATGTGGCAGACAAATAGTTTGTGTTCACAAGAAAACAATGACCTTGTCCACCTTTGAGCGAATTAGGCAAATGTCCGCTAACTTTGTTTTTAAAAAGTATGTCATTTAATTAGTTTCTGGACTCACATCACAGAGTACGAAAATAGCATCTTGAAATTGTTGTCCACAAAATATATTAAAATGACGAAAAAAGATATTTGAATATATTTTAAGAAGAAAAATTGATAAGATATATTATTATTATTATCATATTACTATATACATCAACAATTGATGGCACTGGATGGCACATAAAACCTCAAACGATTCTCTCACGCGACAAAAACAAAACTAGTCAGAATTTTTCAAACCTTTTGGGACTCGACAGCAACAAGACATTCTGAATCATTTTTACAAGAATGGGAAAATTGTTTAGAAATGAGATCTTTGTTTAGTGATGCTCAAAAATAAAAATGTCAGGCGCATAATTATTCAACGGATTTTGCACAAGTTTGTCTGATTTATTGATAGAACAAGAAGAGGATTAAGTTATGCCTTATCAAAACAGAAATGGAATATACTGCAACAAAATAGAAGATGCATATCACACACTTCATGTGTGTGTGTGTGTGTGTGTGTGTGTGTGTGTGTGTGTGTGTGTGTGTGTGTGTGTGTGTGTGTGTGTGTGTGTGTGTGTGTGTGTGTATTAGAAAACTATCTAAGACATAACTGGTTGTCTCATGTTAAAAGAAGCCAACAGAATGACATACAAGATAAGGAAACTGTATGTAAAACACATACATACATACATACACACGCACGCACGCGCGCGCGCGCACGCGCACACACACACACACACACACACACACATACACACACACACTTGAGAAAAAGACAGGGACATCGACTCACTGAAACACACACACACACACACACACACACACACACACACACACACACACACACACACACACACACACACACACACACACACACACACAGATCAAATCAAATCAAATCAAATCAAATCAAAATTTTATTTCCAGATGGTACATTGAGTAAGCAATAAATTTGCTTTTTTTCATCAAGCCATCTATCTAGAAAAAAAACACCTGTATGCACACAAGAAAAAACAACAGCAAAAAAAACCAACTAAAATCCACTTAAACAAAAAACAGACTAACAGAAATGAAGCAGCAAACAAACAAGAAAGTTAGCCAAGAAAACCCCACCCAGAAACTATATAGTTACAACATTGTTACAATTTTTAACGAAAAAATAGACTCAAAAGAAACTTAAGAAAATACAATGATAAGAACAACAACAATAATGACAACAATAGCGATAAAAATAATGATGATGATAATGTACTGTAAGACTCACTCTTTCACGAAGGCTACACACACAGACACACACAGACACACACAGACACACACAGACACACACAGACACACAGACACACAGACACACAGACACACAGACACACAGCAACACACACACACACACACACACACACACACACACACACACACACACACACACACAAACATTCATACTCACACTTACATAATCATATATCCGCGCTCGCACATGCACTTACATTATTTTTTCGGGGGAGGGGGGGGGGGGAGGGGGCGGTGTCATCGGAATCATAAAAGTCAAACAATTATATCAGGTTACAATATCATCCATTCTTTACATTCATACTTTATATAAGAAGGAAACAAAAACAAACAAATGAAATATAAAAAAAACAACAACAACAGAAGAACAGGAACAGAACATCCTAAAAAATGATATTTAATCTATCAACAAAAGTCATATAAATCATAATACTTTGATAAAAGGGGAGACGAAAAAAGAACAAAAGACAAAAAGTAAAACAAAAGAATTGCACACACACACACACACACACACACACACACACGCACGCACGCACGACACGCACGCACGCGCGCACGCACGCACGCACGCACGCACACACACACACACACACACACACACACACACACACACATAACACACACAGGGTTCGCAGGCATGTCATCAATAAACTTCATTCTAAAGAAAATATACGCCCGATTTTAATAAATCATTTAACGGACACAAGAGGAATCCATCCGTTGTAAGACAAATTTTCAAACATATATGTTCTACTATCTTATCAATCTTATGATTATGGTCATAAAATCACGTTCATAACCATTTCATAATCACGATGGAGAGAGAGAGAGAGAGAGAGAGAGAGAGAGAGAGAGAGAGAAGAGAGAGAGAGAGAGAGAGAGAGAGAGAGAGAGAGAGAGAGAGAGATCATTATTTTCCAAGGGCTACAGATAGGCATTCGCATAAATGATTTCCCTCCGGCCCTTGCCCTGATTAGGGACTATCAACAAATCAAGAAGGAACGCCTTCGCAAAAAGCACAACTACAAGACAACAATCTGACAATCAGTAAGATAAAGGAACAAGCGGTAAGTAAACGAACAGGTCACTGCAGGTACATGCTCTCTCCTTCTGTTAAAAAAAAAAAGAAAGAAAGAAAAGAAACGCTCACATTTCCTGAGAAAAATAAACTTAAATTGTCAACAGCCTGAAGCCGTGGGCTGGCTTAACGCTCATTTATATACCCTGCTGTCTGGGAGAGATTTACATGCATGGTGTGCGGGGTATGTATTTACAAAGCCTCTTTCACTCCCTTTTCATTTGTATCGGTTGAGGGTAGCAATAACCTATTGTGCCGAACAGAAAACATCTACAATCAACTATTTTTTTTCAAAAGCATGTTAGGAAAAATATTTTCAAA
>CM060330.1:27597443-27627443 GCA_030674155.1 Stramonita haemastoma
ACAGACAGACAGACAGGCAGGCAGACAGACAGAGATAGAGAAAGAGAGAGGATTGACAGAAAGAGAAAGAGAAAGACAGAACGACAGACAGACAATCAATCAGACAGACAGATAGTGACAGAAAGAGATGAAATTGACGGGGGGAGAGAGAGAGACAGATTTGATATTGATTTGATTTATTCTTTTTTTTATCGAGGATAATGGAATAAGCACTCTTGTGCTTTTTTTTCATCCAGTCCCCGTGTGTATGCAGTTTTGGAAAGAGAGAGAGAGAGACGCACGCACGCGCACAACACACACACACACACACACACACACACACACACACACACACACACACACACACACACACACACACACACACACACACACACACACACAGTACAAACGACCCAGTGCACTGACTTGTAAAAACGACTGTAACAATACAATACAATACAATACAATACAACACCTGTAATAATTAAGGTATGTGACAGGTAAATACCCATTCGACACTCAGAAATGTGACATCCGCTATCTGACGTGGATGCACACCAACCGAACACTGACCGTAGCCCCTGAGTTCGATTCTATCAATCTTGATGCTCAACTGCCTAACGGCGAGTGGGATATCACTATGGTAAGTGGCGAAACGTGTGTGTAGGGGGGGTGGGATGAGGGAGGGGGTCTGTACATGCGTGTGAGGGTAGGGGGAGGGGTTGGGGGGTTATGATGTGAAGGGGTGTGGTGTGGTGTGTATGTGGTGTGGTGTGAGTGGTGTGGTGTGGTGTGTGGTGTGTGTTTGTGTGCCTGTGTGTAGTGTCTGTCTGTCTCTGTCTGTCTGTTTGTATACATGCATGTCTGTCTGTCTGTCTGTCTGTCTGTCTGTCTGTCTGTCTGTCTGTCTGTATGTATGTATGTATGTATGTATGTATGTATGTATGTATGTATGTATGTATGTATGTATGTATGTATGTATGTATGTATGTATGTTTGTATGTATGTACCCCCTAAAAAATAAACCAATTCATTATTACTGTTATTACCAAGATCAGTTTCATCATCATTGTTGTTGTTGCCGCTGCTGCTGTTCTTGTTGTAGTTGTTATTATTATTGTTGTTGCCTTTGTCTTTATCAGTAGTAGTAGTAATAGCAGCAGCAGCGGCAGCAGCAGTAGTAGTAGTTGTAGTAGTAGTAGTAGTAGTAGTAGCAGCAGCAGCAGCAGCAGCAGCAGCAGCAGCAGCAGCAGCAGCAGCAGCAGTAGTAGTTGTAGTAGTAGTAGTAGTAGTAGTAGTAGTAGTAGTAGTAGTAGTAGTAGTAGTAGCAGCAGCAGCAGCAGCAGCAGCAGCAGCAGCAGCAAAGGCAGCAGCAGAGGCAGCAGCATTATAACCATCGTCATAATCATCATCATCATCATCATCATTATCATCATCATCATCATCATCATCATCATCATCATCATCATCATCATCATCATCATCATCATCATCATCATCACCATCACAATCATCATCATTATTGTACGGAGGTTAAACACTACACTTACACCCAACATCACATACCCATCCACACACCCCACGCCCACCCCACCCTACACTAAATCACTAACCATTCCTTATTCACACCATACAATCATACTCATCATCATAATCCTCATCATCATCCTTGTCCCCATCCCACCCTACACAAATCACTAGTTATTCTCCATTCACACCATACCATTATATTCATCATACTTATCATAGTTATCATCATCATCATAATCCTCATCATGATGATCCTTGTCCCCACCCCCTCCTCCACACCCCCCTACACTAAATCACTAACCATTCCTTATACACACCATACAATCATACACATCATAATTATCATAATCATAATCATCATACCATAATCATCATACTCATCATACTCATCATAATCATCATACTCATCATTCTCATCATACTCATCATACTCATAATCCTCATACTTCTTATAATCATCATAATCATTATGCTCATCAAAATCATCATACTCCTCATACTTCTCATAATCATCCCAATCATCATAATCATCACACTCATCAAAACCCTCCTAATCATGATAATCCTTGTCCCCCAAACACTACTACCACCACAGACGGAAGCCAGACACTACTCCTACCCCAGCACCTACCGCCTGGGCTGGGAACACACGGGCACCACCTTCGTGGTCTACCTGAGGCGCAAGCGGACCTTCTACATCCTCAACACCATCATCCCCGTGGTGATGCTGTCCCTCCTCAACGTGCTGGTCTTCATCCTGCCCGCAGACTGCGGAGAGAGGATGGCCCTAGCCGTCACCGTCCTTCTCTCCTTCACTGTCTATCTGGGCATCATCTCTGACAACATGCCTAAGACTTCGGAGAGTCTGTCCGTACTGGGTGAGTTGGGAGGAGAATGAGGCGGTGGTGGTGGGTGGGTGGGGGGGAGGGGTGGTGGGAAGGTGGGGGTGGTGGTGGTGGGGGGGGGGTCGTGGTGGTGGTGGTGTATGTGGTGGTGGTGGTGTGTATGTGGTGGTGGTGGTGGTGGTGGTGTATGTGGTGGTGGTGGTGTATGTGGTGGTGGTGTGTATGTGGTTGTGGTGGTGTGTATGTGGTGGTGGTGGTGATGGTGGTGGTAGCATCATCTCCGACAACATGCCCAAGACTTCGGAGAGTCTTTCCGTACTGGGTGAGTTGGGGTGATGGTGATTGAGGATTAGGAGGAGGAGAATGTGGTGGTGGTGGTGGTGGTGGTGGTGGTGGTGGTGGTGGTGGTGGTGGTGGTGGTGGTTCTGGTTCTGGTTCTGGTTGTTCTTGTGTGGATGTAGTGGTAGTAGCGGTTGCGGAGGTGTGCATAAAGGAGACAAAGGGTGGGTGAGGGGGCGGAGAGAGTGGTGGTGGTGATGCTGGTGGTAATGGTGGTGGTGATGGTGGCGGTAGTGGTGGTACTGGTACTGGTGGTACTGGTACTGTGGTGGTGGTGGTGGTGGTGGCGGTTGTGGTGGTGGGGGTTCTGGTAGTGGCGTTGTTGTAGTAGGAGTTGCGGTAGGGTGTGGAGAGAAGAAACAGGTGTTTGAGGATGGGGGAGAAAGTGAGTGGTGGTGGTGGTGGTGGTGGTGGTGGTGGTGGTGGTGGTGGTGGTGGTGGTGGTGGTGAACAAGAGGAAAAGGCAACCATTCTGAAAGTTGGGGTGAGGATGGGGGGTAATCTTTGTCATATGCAACATGGTCTAGTAATGAGAAAGGTTACACTCTGTATGTGGGTGTGTCTGTCTGTCTGTCAATCTGTCTGTGTATGTGTGTGTGTGTGTGTGTGTGTGTGTGTGTGTGTGTGTGTGTGTGTGTGTGTGTGTGTGTGTGTGTGTGTGCACGAGAGCGTGCATGTATGTGTGCGTGCGTGCATGCGTGCGTGCTTGTGTCTGTCTGTCTGTCTGTCTGTCTTTCTGCCTACCTGCCTACCCGCTGTCTTTCTGTCTGCGTGCGTGCGTGTCTGTCTGTCACTCTGTCTGTCTGTCTGTTAGCGTTTGGAGTGTGTATGATTGTGTAAATGTAAATGTAGGAAATATATGTCTAATGATACGGAGCATTTCTTGAACGAAAATATTAAACTGAAGTAGGATAGACTAAACTCTGTTAGCCTACTTGACACAGTTCTAATCTTTCGGGTGAGACGATAGTCCGAGGTCTCGTGTGCAACACACTATGAGAGCACATAAATAAAGCCACGGCAACAAGAGAGTTGTCCTTGGCAAAATTCTGTAGAAAAAGTCCACTCTGATAGGGAAACAAATACACATGCAGAAAGGAACAGGAAAAAATGGGTGGCATTGATCTTGTGGCGACACGCACTCCCCTGGGAGAGCAGCCACAATTTCATGCGAAGAAATCTTAAAGTGGTATATATGTACAATTTCCCATTGTTCAGTTTAAGTCATAATTATGCCTGATTCCTGATTCATTCTGGAATCGATACAGGGTTGCTGTTTTTTTTCATTTGATTAATTGATTTCTTATTCATTTTTCCAACATCAATTAATTTCTTACATCTTAATCCATTTCTTGATGTCTAATGATATCATGTTCATAGTAGTAGTAGATAGTAGTAGTAGTAGTAGTAGTAGTAGTAGTAGTAGTAGTAGTAGTAGTAGTAGTAGTAGTAGTAGTACTGCTGTTGCTGCTGCTGCTGCTGCTACTACTACTACTACCACTACTACTACTACTACTACTACTACTACTACTACTACTACTACTACTACTACTACTACTACTACTACTAGCTGCTTGCTGCTGCTGCTGCTGCTGCTTTGATTTGTTTTTGCAAGATATAGCGCTATATAAATTCCATGTATTATTATTATTATTATTATTATTATTATTATTATTATTATTATTTATTATTATTATTATTATTATTATTATTATTTACTACTACTACTGCTACATGATAATCATGTTCACACACTGTTTCACTACTACTACTACTACTACTACTACTACTACTACTACTACTACTACTACTACTACTACTACATGATAATCATATTCACACACTGTTTCATTATACCTTTTGCTGATACAGAGATCCTTTTTCTTCTTGTGTTCTCTTTCTCCACAGCGGTGTACCTCACCACCTTGCTAGCCGTCAGCACGATGTCGGTATGCTGCGCCGGGCTCGTGCTCAACATCCACCACCGGGACCCCTCCCACCCTGTGCCCCCCTCCCTCAAATGCATCTTCATCAAACACTCCCACCCCTCCTCCTGGACTCGTACCTCCACCCTGAAGAGGCGAAACTTCCGCACCAGCTCGGAGACCTACCACCGGCCCAGTGTGGACGCCACGGAACAAGCCCATCACCTTCAAGAGCTGGGGTCCTCGACAGATTGCAACAGCACGGACCATCTCACCCGATTCTCTGACCGTCGGGACCTCCGGTCAGAACGTTTGGACCACGTGCCAGAACGGTCCGAACACCGGCCAGAATGGACCGAACACCGGCCAGAGCGGTCCGAACACCGGCCTGAGAGATCGGACCTCCAAGCGGACCATTCCCCTTCCGTGAATGTTGACCACCTCAAAGAACTACAGGTCGTTTGTGAGACCAAGGTCAAGGTCAAGGAGAATGGCGAGAACGAGGTACTACGTCACGTGAGGCGAGGAGGAGGAGGGGGAGGAGGGGGGAGCAGGGAGGGGCGAGGGCGAGCGTCCCGGATGGAGCGGTCAGTGCCCAGGGAATGCCAGAGGCTGATGAAAGGCTCTTCCACCCTCGTCAAGCCGCCGGAAGTGACGTGGCACGAGATCGGCAAGTCCCTGGATCACATTCTGTTCTGGATTTTCTTCATCATCACCAACACCATCACCACCATCATCCTCGTCCTTTTCATGGTCTTGTAGGTAGGCCCTGCGTTGCCTTCTGTGCTTTACCCAAAGATCGTTTCTCTGGGGCTCTGGTAGGGACCTTGTGTTCAGAAGAGAGAGAGCTAGAGAGCTGTGTGCCTGACGACAATGATCAGCAAGGATTCTGTTCTGCAGCACCTTAGTCAAAGCGAAAGTCACAGCCAAGTGAAGAAGAAATTGTGCCGTCTGATACAATTTTTTTTTAAAAACCGCCTCAAGTTGCTGATTTTGTCAGGTGGGCGTTAACAAATTTGTTTCAGAAGACAACATTGAAGTTGCTTCTGAAGGATGGGTATTATGAAATCACCTCTCTCTTTTTTTTGTCTTTGAAGTTAGAGTGTGAAGTAACAATGATTCCCATCATTGTGATGGGTGAGACAGAGTGTGTTGTATTCTGGGTGATTCCCCGGGATGCGTTCAAAACTGGCAGAAAGCTCATCAAAAGGGTTATCACTGGGTCACATGGCAATCCTCAGCTGCCCCTGTCTTCGATACAGTAAGGCAAGGGCAAGGCAAGGCAAGCACAGTAATCTCCCATCGTTGTCATGAACTTCAGATTTGTTAATGTCCTGACTGTCTCTGGGGCTAGCTTATATAATATTCCCAAACAGTGTACCACACGTGTTGGATGGGGCTGGCTTTACCTCGGGGAAGCAGGCTGCATCAAAGCAGAAAGCACAAAATTTGGAATTATGTTCTACGTGTCAGTTTTAAACACGCGCTGACATCATTAAAGAAGTAAAAATACGTACTTCATCAAAAAAGCGCAAGCCATCGTTGCATAATAGTGGTGTTTTGTGAAGTTTTTTGGGAAAGTTTTTTTAAACACGCAATGACATGAAAGAAGTGAACAAAAATGTCATCAAATGTGCAAGCCACCGTTGCAGTATACTGGTGTTTTGTAAAGTTTGATGGAAAAAGCCCTGCACCAAGAGGGCAAAGAAACGTTACTGTGAGGAATAAGTCAGCTGAACGTGTCACCATGGCGAAAAATCCTCTTTACTATTGAAAAACAAAATAGTGGGTTTGTGTCATATGTTACGCTAGTACAGACGTGAATGATTTAAGACAGTTATACGATAAACGAGGTGCGCGATATTACTTCAACAAAGTAAGACAAAGCATTTCTCGTGACGCGGGGACTGGATGTAAAAAAAAAAAAAGCACATGAGTGCTTATTTATTATCCTCGAAATAAAATAGTTTGGCTTTGACTTGGACTTTGAACCAGCTGTTTACATTTTTCCTCATTTTTGAGGACAGCCCATGTGCCGACAAAGCAGACGTCTTGTCCTTCTCGTCTGCCTGACAGCAAAGATCGTTGGAAAGGAGAACCACGGCTAGAGCCACACAATTTTCTTTTTCATCTCTGAAAGTGGTAACAATAATCTTTCAACTCATAACGTTATCGTGATTCAAGAAGACTTGAATGAATGAATGAATGAATGGAATGAATGAATGGAATGAATGAATGAATAAATGAACGAATGAATGAATGAATGAATGAATTAATTAATTAATTAATTATCTTTATTTTCGAGGGTGACAGATAAACATTCACATACTTTTTTTTCCTTCCGGCCCTTGTCCTTATTAGGGACTATCAAAACAAAAACAAAACAGACAAAAACCAAAACAAACCAAAACCAATAAATAAGTAAATAACAGCAACCCCCTCCCCCACAAAATGATTTATAGAAAGGATATATATATTCAACTACATAATCCCTAACTGGATACAATGATAACTGTTTCAATAAAATAGATGAGTTTTCAATAAAGACAGGATACATTAGAGAAGAGAGCAACCCAAGCAAAAATGATATATATCAAAGCATTATCACAAATCTTTCTTACTTTAAAACAATACTATGAACTAAAAAAAATATTTAACAACAACAAACACCTTTTCTTTTTAAATCAACAACATTAAGATGTAACAACCCATAAATTATCCAAACATAATATTTTTCGAACTGTGTTCGTAAAAATGAACTTTAGAAAAGCCTTGGAAACTGACAACATTCAGTATCTACTGATGGTTGTCCTTTTAGCCCAAAAAGCGTATCCCAAATTCGCCATGGCCTCGGAGGTATCGCAAACAACAACACAAAGGACTGACCAGGCTCAAAACTGCTAATTATTATGTGCTTTCTGTGACGAGCTTCTATATTCAAAGTTGCGACACGTCCCCGAAGTCGAAATGTGGCTGCCTTAATGGCTGCAGGGACAAACGGTCGCATACGCAAAAGTTTCATCGTTGGTGAACACCTGAAGCTCAGGCTAGAAACGAGAAAATGGCCACACACCAGCAAGTGCTCAACTAACACGACATCGAAAAGCATGGAACACCGTCGTCGGAAATGCCAAACTCGCCAAAATATTATCAAATGTTACATTTAGCCCCCAAAATATCAACATTTGACATCAGTTAATGTACTAAGCAAGGCGGTGACGAAGAAAGCAGTCAAATGATATCGAAGGTTGATATTTTGGAGCTTATTTTGACCAGAGCATTGAGCAAGGTGATGAAGAAGATGGATAACTTCATTCTCGTGACTTGTTCCATGATACCCCTATGGCCAGTAACATTACAGCGATCAGGGATAAACCGCCGGCAGTCACAGAGGTGAATGTGTCCCATAACCTTTGTGGTCGTTGGGAAGCGAGGCATCGGAGACCTCATCTTCTTAGGGGCCAGCATATTGAAGGTGGCACCCATCTCCTCTTCCTCGCTGCTTTACCTTCCCTGACCCTAAAAAGGACAAGTACCCATTTACAGCTGGGTGAACTGGGAGACTGTGCTTAAGCCAAGGCACGCTATCGGTCACCCATCCAATGTTGTAACCAAGTGGATGGTACGGTAGTCATAGCTGGGATCCAACGTTGTCAATGCAGGGGAAAGAGGAGGAGGAGGGGGACATACTGATTCTGCACAATAGAGAACCACCAAACAGCCAAGGGACAAAAACAAAAACTTTGAGATAATGGGGAAAACGTGCTTTGTGTGATGTTGGTAGAGTCACACAAAATCATTAACTGTGCCTGTACAGCTGGAAGCTTGCTGGAAGCAAGTATAATTATCACTGGTGAACAAAGAAGGTCTCTGGATGGTAAAAGATGACCTTTTATTCCGAATACCTCTGATTAACTCCTAAAGTATTTCTGGGAATACAGAGGCAGAAGAATAGACCAAAAAGGGGCAGAAGAAAAAAAAAGAGACAAGAAGGAAGTAACAGGAAGAAAAGGAACAAATCAAAACCAAAGAGAGGGTTAGAAAAGAGGGAATTCCTAGTTCAGAATTTCGAGAAGGTGGGGATGCTATTTTTTACTGGCAGCTCCCCTTCCTCCTGCCCCCCTGGCATCCGCACAAGGGAATTATGACATGATAACAGACAGGAGTAACGATCCCTCATTGTGTACCGTGTATACATGTACAAGCCTGAAGAAGGACGGACAGACTACCAGATTCAGCTATCCCACATCAGCTTGCCCGAACACACACAGGACTATACGCTGTGAGCCAGTCTGAAGGCTAGGTGGTAAGGTGACAGGAGTTCACTTTTCTCACACCTGCATCAATGTGTTGATAGCCTTGTTTGTTGGTTTATTTCTTTGTATTGATGACGTAATATAAACCGTAGCCTTTCGGTCATGACGACGATAGTAATGACGTTTTCAGTGACGTGACTCTATTGTGTGTCTGTTGTGAATCTTGTGTGCTGATGATGATGATGGGGATGATGATGATGATGATGGGGATGATCAAATTGTGTGTCTGAAGCATTCTGATGATGTTGAATCAACTGATCGATTGATTGATTGCTTGATTGATTTGATTTTTTTCACTTATTCATTCATTTATTCACTGATTGATTCACTGATTCGGTACGATCAATGAAGTGCACTGTACATGTGTACATACTTGTAGATGCATTGCCCAATCAGAAGGCGATTGTTTGTTTGTTTGTTTGTTGTAATTTTATTGGCCCTTCATATGCAGTTACTAGTAGGCGACACGAGGTGTCGTGGCACAGTGGTACAGACACTTTAGTCGTTTGCTTGGTGAGTTTCGAACGTGATTTTTTGATAAATGTGGCTGTCTGTCTGGCTGTCTGTCTGTCTGTCTGTCTGTAAGTCAGTCTGTCTGTTTCGTTGTTGGTTTCTCTGTCTGTTTGGTTTATCTTTTTTCAGCAACGGCATGAGTGCATGTGGAACACTGCGCAACTATCTGCACGATTGGAAAAATAAATCTTCGTTCACTCAATCATAGCAGGCCCAGTGTTTGGTTATTGTGCGAATTTTCTCTCTTTAGCTCTGTATCTGTGTGTTTGTTTTTGCTTTGTGTTTGGGTTTTTTTGTTGTTGTGCTTTTGTTGTTGTTTTTGTCCGTCTCACTGCTAGCCTCTCTCTCTCTCTCTCTCTCTCTCTCTCTCTCTCTCTCTCGCTCGCTCGCTCGCTCGCTCGCTCTCTGGAGTGTGTGTGTGTGTGTGTGTGTGTGTGTGTGTTCCTCGCACACGCGCTGCACAGTGAATGGGATAGGGCCAAAACAAAAACAAAACACCTACCAACAGATGCCAGATCAGGACCTATCAAAAAGAAGACAAAATAACTGTTTGTACGCAGCCTTGAACACATCACGCCATAGAAACTTATAGGGGAGAAAGTGTGTTCCAAAGTGTCAATAGGTTCTGTTTGGGGGTGAAGTAGGCCATGTCTATGGTTAGAGAGAAGAGTAGATCAAAAGAGGTTCCATCTGTCAATGGACGACTCGGGTTCAGTTCCCGTTCGCGGGGATTTTTTCCCCTGGAGTTAACATCAGTGCTGACTCCACTCTCCTCCAGAGTCCTTCGGATGAGACTATAAACCCAGGCCCCGTGTGCGAACGCACGCAGAACATTTTGCGCACACGTTGAATCCTGTTCCTCTTTTCGTAAGAGTAGGTCATTGTGTGCCGGTGGGAACAGATAACAAGATTTACAAAACTGCATACAAACTGGGACTGGATGTAAAAAAAAAAAAAGCACATTGTGCTTATTCCATTATCTTATATATAAAAGAGTTTTTTTTTAATTTAAAATTAATGGAGGCTGGAACATTGTCTGCCCATCACTTTGTGCAGACCACGAAACAGGCTACAGGTCCACCTCTCTGCTAAGGTGTTGGTTCAAATGGACGTGTTTCCCTGGGGTTCATTAACATCAGCACTGACTCCACTTGCCCTGAAGAGTGTGCTTTGGGTGAGGCTATAAACTGAGGTCCCATGTCCAAAACACACAGCAGAACATCTTGGGCACACAACTCGTTGGTAGTTTTTTTTTTTTTTTCCAAAGCTTAGACTTCAGTGCACAGTTAGCTAGGTATGACGGGTCAAACCTTAGGCTTCAGCATACAGCTCAATAATGATGTGTCAAACCTTAGGCTTCAGCATATACTTAGTTCAGTATGACGTGTCAAACCTTAGGCTTCAGCATACAGCTCAATAATGACGTGTCAAACCTTAGGCTTCAGCATATACTTAGTTCAGTATGACGTGTCAAACCTTAGGCTTCAGCACACACTTAGTTCAGTATGACGTGTCAAACCTTAGGCTTCAGCATATACTTAGTTCAGTATGACGTGTCAAACCTTAGGCTTCAGCACACACTTAGTTCAGTATGACGTGTCAAACCTTAGGCTTCAGAAATATACTTAGTTCAGTATAACGTGTCAAACCTTAGGTTTCAGCATACACTTAGTTCAGTATGACGTGTCAAACCTTAGGCTTCAGCACACACTTAGTTCAGTATGACGTGTCAGACCTTAGGCTTCAGCACACACTTAGTTCAGTATGACGTGTCAGACCTTAGGCTTCAGCATACAGTTCAGTAATGACATGCCAATGTAAAGATATTATTGGGTGATGTCCAATCCAAGGGACACTACTTAGGCGTTTAGATAAATAATGTTTCTTTCATGATTTCTTTTTATGGTGGTGATGGTGGTGGTGGTGGTGGTGGTGGTGGTAGTAGTAGTAGTAGTAGTAGTATGTAGTAGTAGTAGTATAGTAGTAGTAGTAGTAGTAGTAGCTGTAAAATCCCTAGCATAAGCCCACCATCTAGCAAACGCCCACCCCCCACTTTGGGCCAAAAGTTGTGCACAGGGGTAACTACCTATCAAACGCCCACCTTGCTTTTTTCAAAGAGACTATGCTCACTTTCACTAGAATTTGTGCAGACTGTTCTAAAAGTCCTTTGATGACGCTTCCTGATGGCCGGAAGTTGGTTCTTGAATCTCTCTGTGCCATTTTTGCAAAATGCGGAAGGGACAGTCTTACACTGTATCTTTCAAATTGGAAGCCCCTCCAGTATCTGGATAACAAGTAGGTGGAAATGTTTCGGAGTGTGCCCGTGAATTTTCTGTGGATAGGAAGAGGATCAGGGAATGGAGTGAAAACAGAGATAGACTTGAACAGCAGTACCGAAAAGACAAACAAAAACGGAAATTGTCAAAAGAACCAGCAGTTAGATCTAAACATGTCGACCAAGGTGTGCTGCATTATCTGGAAGATGAAAGATCTGAAGGCAGGGTATTGCGAAACAAGGACCTACAAGGGAAAGCGATGGAACTCGTTGGCCTTCTTTGCCTCAAAGTCCCTTTTTTTTCTATTTTCCTTTACTTCTACTCACACGACCTAACTTACATGCTTTCGGGGTTTGTATTCACTCAATTACACGGATGAGCACAAAAATTATTTTGTGCAAAGGGGTCTATCCCTAGCAAACGCCCACCCCCCAATTTTGACCTAAATCAGTGCACAGGGGGGGTGGGCGTATGCTAGGGATTTTATGGTAGTAGTAAGTAGTATAATGAATTCATATAACGCTGAACCCTGTAAAGCAAACAAATAAAAGCGCTTGCATTCAGATCATTTACACACATGCAACATTCCAAACATATTGGGATTAACAGATATCAAATTTATGCACACATACACACACACACGCACTCACGCACACACACGCGCACACACGCACACACACACACACACGTGCGCGCGAACGCGTGTAGGTAGACGTATAGTGGTGGAGATGAAGGAGGCTGTTGAGAAATAGGGACAGATATATGGGGAATGTACCAAGATGGGAAATAAGTGCATTTTGAGTCTCAATTCGAAAGTATCAAATGTAGGCTTTTGGCGAAGTGAGAAAGGGAGATTATTCCAGGTGGATGGACCAGAAACAGAGAAAGAGCGATGGCCAACATTGGTTTGTTTGAATCTGTGTGCTCGAAAGCACAACAGCTGAACGAAGGGAACTGGGTGGAGTGCACAGGTAGAGACAGTTACAGAGATATCTTCTCAGTATAGATAAGCATCCACACCTTCTGGAAATTCTGTTTTTGGATTTTTTTGTTGTCTTTTCTGTCCCTCTCTTTGCTTCTGTCTTGTTCCTTTACTTCCCGTCACCTCCTTTTCGTCTATTTTTTTGCATTCTTGTTCCATTCTCCTGCCGTTTTTCGGAAAGACTTCTTTCTTTCTTTATGCCTGTGAATTCCCTTGGGAACAAAGGGCCGCAACAACACTCCTCCAAGACAAGACTTTAAAGTGAACAATTCTCTCCCGTGCCGAAGTCGGATGAGCTGGGGCCTGACTTGTCAAGCGCTTGAACGGCAGCGCAACGCATTTCGCTCACATGGAAGACAACAATAATTTATTGCTGTCTGAGCGTTCCACGGAGAAGAAGAAGAATCACACATGCAAAGACCCTTCTAAAATTTTAAAAGTACATATACAATATAATAAACATTCAAATCGTATTATTTGTATGGTTTTATTATTTGAGGGAAAGGGCTGAATCTTTCAGACATGGCCCACCCAGGTCGTTTGTGGCAGCAGAATGGACAAATATATGTTGTTTCAAACCAAACCAAACCAAACCAAACCAAACACACACACACACACACACACACACACACACACAACCAACGCATGGAAATTGAGCTTTTAGAAGGATTTGCTCTTTTTTTCTTTTTTTTTTTTTTCTTTTCTTTTTTTTTTTTTTACTGCCTCATTTTCTGTGACGCCCCCTTCTTGCTGTTCCCACATGCTCATTTCAATCTTCTCACCACAGCCAGACCCAGATTCGTTGTTTCTTTCACAGGGTCGGGAGTCCACAGGGGCCTGTCAATAGGCCTATCAGGCCTCCGTGGTGCCACCAACCAGAGGAGCCCTGCACTACTGCTGGTCACTTTGGTGGTGTTCAGTGGTGCATGTTCTGAGCTAACATACGCAAAACACCACCTACTAAGCCCCTTTCTAACGACAGTTTTAGCTCAGTCGCGGAGCCAGACTGAGTGAGACGCCCACCAGAGGTGGCGACCACCGCAATGTGCCTCCAACGACCGTCTCCCCGCAAACCCCCAACCCCAAAGGCTTTGACACAAACTCATCACAGGCACAGAAGCGTATTGGGAAAACCGAATCTGAGGTCACCGTGAGATCAGAGCAACTGTGACCACTGAATCAGAGGCTGCTTTATCATTATTATTATTATTATTATTATTATTATTATTATTATTATTATTATTATTATTATTATTATTATTATTATCATTATTATCATTATTATCTTATTATTATTATTATTATTATTATTATTATTATATTATTATTGCATGATGTGGGTTGGGTGGGAAGACTAGGACCACACAGTCGAGTTTCATCCCCTTTAGGGATGCGAGTTTGAGAGTGTTGCTCAAATTATATGACCAACACTGCAGGAGTCTGTCTCTCTTGGTTCTGACGCCGGGATATATTATGATAGTAAGTGTAGAGTACAATCCTGTCAAGTAGTCTCAAAGCACGTCCACTTCCACAGCAGCATCACTACGTCATCCTCATTATCATTGGATTGGATTATCTCTAATAATAATATACAATAATTATGGTCACACCGATCCACTATGGGACAAGGGAAACAACCTAGGAGGTGACTTGTGATAAGAAGGAGAGTGGTTGTCTCCAATGGGCTCTCCTGCCGTAAGAAACCATCTTTTGTTGAGCTCTGCACCAACAGCTGTCCAAACGACCTGTTGCAGAGTTGGACGTTGTTTTATACAGAATAGAGGAAACTGCTGCAAGTGCGTATGTACTAAGTTGTTATACAATAAGGCTGTTGTAATGCATGTGCAGAGAATTAATTGTGAGCATCGCTATTTTTATTTTTCGAAATGCTTTTTGGCGTCGAGTAGCCTATAGGCCTATGCTCAGTTTTGCGATTACGGATTAGCTAGGCCCAGGGCTATATTCGCGCCAGTCCTCCTGTGTACACTAAACAATCTCGGTGACATAGGCCTACTTTGGCCGTAGGCCTATCGGTGTGTGTTCTGAATAGGGCTCTGAAGAACAACAATCCCTCACTCTGAACACACTCGCTTTCATACATATGTATGCTATCAAGTGTCACACGAACTTAGCAGAAGCAGTCTTCAGTAAGATTCTTTAGGTCTATGTTTCCAGTTTCACTGGTCATTCCACCAAGCGCATTGGAAGCTGTTTTCAGTTAAATCAGTTTGAAGATGTTGCAGTGATAGCATAATCAAGAACACATAGTCCCAAAGAGATGCAATTAAAAACATGACGCTGTCTGTTAGGCTACCAGGGACATGACACTTGCATCATTGGGATGGGATAGCCTGGTGGTTAGAGTGATGATGCACTCTTGATCTCTGACACAGGTTCAAATCTCATTCAAGAGGATTTTTTCCTCTGGAGTTAACACCAAAGCCGACTCCACTGCCCCCAAAAGCCCTTGATGAGAGTATAAATTATTTTTAGATAATCGAGTTTGCATGTGGGAATGCACACAGATCTAAGCTTGGGCACATGTTAAAACCCCTTCAGCTATTCCCAAGAGTAGGCCAGTGGGATCTGAGGACAAAATTGACAAAACTGCATACAGACAGGGACTATATGTTGAAAAAAAAAGCACTTGAGTGCTTATTCCATTATCCTCAAAATAAAAGTATAGTTAAATAAATAAAAAAAATGAGCAAAGTATTTCATGAGAATAGGTATAAAACAGCCCTACTCTTACTAAGCCTAATTAGTAAAGTACTAGTAGAACTAGAAGGCTATACTGTGATATGGTGAGTGTAAAGCAGTTCAGGTTTAAAACTAGTAATTGTAGGAAAGTGTTTACAAAACTGCATACACATAGGAACTGGATGTTAAAAAAAAGCCCATGAGTGCTTATTCCATTATCCTCGAAATAAAAGAATAAATAAGTCATAAATAGATGAATATTTTTATAATTCTGGATAATCATATTTTGCGAGACCATTTAGTGATATATAATATGTGTAATACATCATCTTAACATTTTCTAGATGTAATTCATAAGCCAGATATATCTATCACAGTCATTTTTTAGTATATGTATCTAAAGTCCTTGCAAGTGTATTACAGTTGAGCTGTATCTGTGCGCATGTAAATCCACACATGAAGGCAGGTGAACCACATGCAGAACTTTACATGTATGTGTGTGTTTATGTGTATACGTACACATGTGCACACACACTACTACTAGTACTGTAGTAGTAGTAGTAGTACTTCTACTACTACTACTACTACTACTACTACTACTACTACTACTACTACTACTATTGCTACTTCTACTAAACAAGCTAACATTGCATGTGATGTGTGTCAGGATCTTATTGAGTGATTTTGAAGTGTGTGTGTTATTTCAGAAGACGTAGTATGACTGACGTCATGGACACTGGTAACTTGCCCCCCATAATGCGACCTGGGCCAGTGCGTGCCTCCAGTTTGAGGCACCCTCGTTTGCCCCGCCACCTCCTGAAGCAGCAACAAGGAGAAGGTGATGTCCTCTTCCTTTCCACAATTTGTTGGAAATTAGAAAATATATATATATATATATATATATATATACTGTATTCAAACTAGAAATTATGTTACTTTTTTTTGTTGTTGTTAGCCAGCATCTCTGCCTGAAAATGTATAGTATAGCACAGAAATTACCAGGAGGATTTGTTGCATCAATACTTTCCTCCAGCACTCATCAGTCGAAACCGAGGCCCCGTGTGCGAATGCACGCAGAACATCTTGCGCACACGTTAAAACCCCGTTCCACCTTTCGGAAGAGTAGGCCATCGTGTGCCGGTAGGAGCGGATGACAAAATTATAACAAAACCAGCATGCACACAGGTGTCGTGTTTAGACACCATCCCTGAAGAAAAATCGGGGAGTTGGAGTTGGGGATCTTTGCGCCTGGTGGCAGCATGATCTGTGGCTCTGTAGGTCAAATGCAAGCGCTTTGATTTGTCTTTACAAGAGATAGCGCTATACAAATTCCATGTATTAATGTATTAATTAAAATTAATTAATCAGTCTCATTCACAGACCTCCTCCCCCCTCCCCCCTCCCCCCTCCCTTCCCAAGATTTCTGTTCAAGATCAAAGATGGTAACATGTGGTTTTACTTGACAGCCATCTTGTTCTAAGAAAGCGAGTGGTTGCTAGTTCCATTCTCAAATCTGAAATTTTCCGCCATCCACTAGACTGTGGGAGCATAGGTGGTTGTCTAGGTGCTAAATCTTACATATATATATATATATATATATATATATATATATATATATATATATATATATATATATATATATATATATATATGTTCTTATCAAGCACATATAAAAGAACATGTAGTCAAAAAAGTTAACCCTGGCAATATTGTATAGAATATTCACCATCATAGGGAAACAGATGCTTGCAGACAGAAATAAAAAAAATTGAACAAAACGCTGTGATGCATTACTTTTGTGGTGATGCACTCTTTCTTCCCAGGGAGAGCAAGCCATATTTTATTTGGAGTTCATAAACTGATCCAGGTAGATTTACCCTCAGCATATTGGACAAGTTGAATGTATCAAAGATCTGTTTTGTCAAGTCATACAGACTAATGTAAAAAAGATGTAGATGATATTTCTTTTATAAGAACCATGTGGGTTATCTTATAGAAAGGCATGAAAATAGAAGTAGACTTGCTGCTTTTCAAAATTATTATTCTTCCTGTTAAAAAGGATTTGATATAGTAATATATAAATACACTAACACTCAACCTCTTAACATCTCATCTGTATTCTTAGGTCAGAAAGTAGGTGTTAATACCAAATGTGGTCATACACATTTTTTTTTAATTAAAAAAAAGTGATCAAATACTTTTTCTGCCAGTTACTGCCTGCTTTTAGTAATTAGTTTTTCAAAGGATTAAACATTGATTTGTCATTACTTAAAAGTGTCTGTATAACAGAAATAATTTGGTTTTTCTTGCAACATTGTGTCAATCTTGTAAGCATTATTTCAGCTCATTGAAACTGATATAAATATGATGATTGGTATACATTTTGAATGATAAGCTCAGTAAGCACAACTTGGTTGCAGGTTTGCAAGGCACATTTTAAGAGCTAATTGTCTTGAAATAAAAGTCCACATTGGCAAAGGTTTGCAGCAAATTATGGATCATTTTGGGGCCAATGTTGTTTTTGTTTGTTTTTTATTGTTTTGTTTTGGGGGGGGGGGGGTTGTTGTTTGTTTGTTGTTGTTGTAGTTTTTTTTTTTTGGGGGGGGTTCTAGGTTACATCATCAGGCCCTTAAAATGTTTTCACTTCAGACTAATGCTGACTTCAGTTGTTGTCAGGCTTGCATAAATGGTATTTTTAAAAAAGGGAAATAGCAATTCTAAATCTGATTCTGCTGGTTAACTCTGTCCATGGTGAAAATCACAGAAATAAAATGTTAGTACTGTACTTTTATCTTAAAGATTCTGATATACAATATACACATCCAAGTTCATAAGTCATCCTGAAAGAGACCAACCTCACTGCTAAGAACAGACTGAGAAAAAAGAATCCAGAAAATATCTGTTAATAGACTGTGTTTACTAGATTCAGTCTGTTAATGGAAGGGGGCATAATACAGCCTGAAAAGTAGCTGTTAATAATTCAGAAAATACAGTAAGTACTGGAAATACATGGGACTGGAGACTGGAAAAACAACTGCATTATTTTTCAGCAGATGAACAGAAAGTGGGTGGCAAACTGGCCGATCAGGGAGATGGCACCACAGAGCAGCAGTCAGTTGCACTCCCTGATAAAAAGGTCTGTACTCTGTCAGTCTTTTTTACTCTGTTTGTAAAGAGACAGGTAGTTTTATTTTGTTTTGTTTTTTCTTAAGGCACATCTTAGTGAGTGATGGGTTTGTGTGGTCAGATTGTTGTTGAATGCAGTGTGGAAAACTTCACTGAAGAGGTGTTGATGCTTGTGTTGCTCCTTTGCTAAGAGGGAGAGGGGAGAAGGGAAGGTGATGTCTTTTGGTTTAGAGTACATTCTTGGGGTTTTTTTTTGTTTTTTGGTTTGGTTTTGTTTTTTAAATTCTTCTCTCTTTGTTTGTTTTTGTTATAGGTTTTTCTTTTTTCTATCATCTCTGTCTAGTTTTTTTGTGCCAGGACTGGTAAGGACAGTGATGCTGGTGTTTCAGAGTGTGGGATGTGTCTGTGAGAGTAATGACAGTGATGCTGGTGTTTCAGTGTGTGTGGTGTGTCTGTGAGAGTAATGACAGTGATGCTGGTGTTTCAGAGTGTGGGATGTGTCTGTGAGAGTAATGACAGTAATGCTGGTGTTTCAGAGTGTGTGGTGTGTCTGTGAGAGTAATGACAGTGATGCTGGTGTTTCAGAGTGTGTGATGTGTCTGTGAGAGTAATGACAGTGATGCTGGTGTTTCAGAGTGTGTGATGTGTCTGTGAGAGTAATGACAGTGATGCTGGTGTTTCAGAGTGTGTGGTGTGTCTGTGAGAGTAATGACAGTGATGCTGGTGTTCCAGAGTGTGTGATGTGTCTGTGAGAGTAATGACAGTGATGCTGGTGTTTCAGTGTGATGTGTCTGTGAGAGTAATGACAGTGATGCTGGTGTTTCAGTGTGATGTGTCTGTGAGAGTAACGACAGTGATGCCTGTGTTTCAGAGTGTGTGATGTGTCTGAGAGTAATAACAGTGATGCTGGTGTTTCAGAGTGTGGGATGTGTCTGAGAGTAATGACAGTGATGCCTGTGTTTCAGGGCCTGAGTGTGATGGAGAAGCACCAGCTTCAAGCTCCAGCTCAGATGTTGGCCCAGTTGAGGAGGAACAGTCTGGGGTCTGCCTGCCAGCATTTCTCCACCCTGTCTTCTACAGCGTCATCTCTGGACAGAGCCATGCCGCATGCCCAGCCACAGGCAGAGTCCAATGGAACCTCGTCCACCCTTTCTTCACTTCTGCACAGAGCAGAAGGCGGTGGCGAGCAACGCGGCATCCGCATATCCAGCCCTGTCAAGAGGAGACAGCTCATGACTGACTTGATGGATCAGAAACGCAGCAAGTTGGAGCAGACGGACTGTTCTGAGGCCTTTGCTAAGCCCCACCATGCCTCTGTTGATGTTGAGGATCAGGACATGAGGTCTCTTAGGGTTAAAGTGCAGCGGAGTCTGTCTCTGGAGACAGACGACGAGCAAAACCAGTCATCACAAACAGATAATGGCATGGCCTGCGCACACAACACACTTTCTTCCACATTTGCAAGGAGAAACAGCCTCCATGATCTGCGTTCCCCTGTTGCGTCCGATTCTGGCTTGTTGAACTCACAGCTGAACGCTTCTATGCAAGCGGTCAGTTGTAGCACATCAAATGCGCATCAGCACTTCCCCAAATATTCCCTGCCACACCCCAGAACGGAAAACCAAACCGCAGCCTCCACCTATTTTCCAGTGGCATCTTACGAAAAGGATGCAGGCAGAACGGGTGGGGGGTTGTTTTCCAAGCTCTCTGAGCACAGTGCTGCTATCAGGAGAAGAGCCTCCAGCTTCGAAGATTTGAATTTTGAGCCTTTGTCCATCATCAGAGCCAACGCCAGCAAGGACTGTGAAAGAAGGGGGAAAGACCTGGAGGGTATGAGGGAAGCTTTCAGCAGCATGCGAGGGGGAGGAGGGAGAGACAGAGAAGAGCTGCCTAACCACGTGGCTCCGGTGTTCAAACGACAGATTGTTGCGAAGGCTGATGGTTCTTACCCCAAAAAGAGAGAGAGGTAAGGAGTAAAGATGCATGTTTGCCTTATGAACGAAGAGAAAGTGTGAAATAGTGTAGAAGTGAGCTGTTAGCAAGAGAGAAAGGTAAGGAGTACAGATGTATGTTTGCCTTATGAACGAAGAGAAAGTGCGAAATAGTGTAGAAATGAGCTGTTGCCATACCGGTTGAGTATGAATTTCAGTGTCAAAAAGGGGTCAAGAATGGCCATACACCGGCACATCATGCATACTTGTACTCGCTCGTACTTGCTCACACTTACACACACACATGTATACACACACCCATGCACACACATACATGCTCACAGATTTTAAAACCTACTCAATGGACACTTTAGCCAATTGGTTAAGATCATTTTAATTCAATCCCATGGAGCCATAAAATTGCGTGTTGAAATCTTTGCTGCCTCTGAGGAATTGAGGGTGGGGATTTTTGCTCTCTTCCAGGTCAACTTCAAGTGGAAACCTCTTAATTCCCTTTGTGTATTTGTACATATGCAGAAGATTAAATATGCATGTTAAAGATCCTATAATTCATGTCAGCGTTTTATGGGTCACATAAACACAAACATACCCAGCATACATCTCCAAAGTCTGAATGCGGCTACTTTGATGGTGGGTAAAAATGGTTGCATATGCAAAATCTTACCATTGGTAAACATAAAAAAGACGATGTTAATAAAATAAAACAAACACTCGCTTTTAAACACACACCATTTATGCTATAAAAAAAATATAAAAAAATTAGTAATTCTTAAGTTGTGTTGTGTGTTGACAGAAAACAAGCACCAGCCCCACTGAATTTCTGCAAGCTGGAGTTGAAGGAAGGAGACCAGTCATACTTTGTGTTGCTTGTTGCTCCAGCCATGGATAAACTTATGGTAGGTATTGATAATATCGTCTGCCCCCAAACTTGTGTAAATGTTCAGCTAGAAATCCTGCTTTTACCTCCCACCCCATACCCTCTCCCTTTTTTTTTTCCTAAAGTCTTTGTTGATGTTTTTTCTCTTTCTTTGCATCCTTTTATTCTTTATAATATTTTTTGCCTTCCATATCCTCTGCCCCGACAGGGGGGAGGGGGGGAGGTCAACCGAATCTGTGTTTAAAAAAAAAAAAAAAAATCCCTGCTGTTTTTCTGTTTTTGCTCATTTGGATTTTTTTTGTTGGGTTTTTTTTGTGTGTGAAGGGGTTGTTTGTTTGGTTTTTGTTGTTTTGCGGGGGTTTTTTGGGGTGGGGGGTGGGAAGGCCATCTTTTCTCTGGCATAATAACTACACTGCTTTACTCAGGACACTAGGTAGGAATGTTGTAAACAAAGAGGTGGGCTCAAGCTCTTCATTCTACACTCTATCTTGTGATTTTGAGGGGGGAAGGGGGCATGCTATTTTTGATGCAAAGTGTGTGTGTGTGACTTTATAAGCCCATCCACTTCTCACAGGAGAGTCTGCCAACTATAGCCAGTAGCATGGGCGGCATGGAATAGAGCACTGTCAAGGCAATCCAGGCCTGAAAAGAGTGTGTTTGGGCAGCTGAGTCAGAGGATGTCAGTTTTGTTATCTTCTGTTGATCAGTATGGTGCAGTTGGTCAGTTAATCTATAACTGTAACCACTTTTCTGTGACTTTAGAACTGATTTCTTATTAGTCCAACTGACAGACTTTCACAGTAGGCCTTGTCAGATTTGTGTATGCACAGAGATTGTTTGATGCTAAAGAGTGTTGTAGAGACCCAGGTCCTCTTGCTTCCTTCCATGGCTTCAATGTCCAGAGATACTTGGCGCACTGTAAATAGACTGCTTTTAATTAAACAACAATGTATTTACATTATTTGCGTATATACATGAGAAATTTCTACAGAGGTGACTGACTGTTTCAGGCAGTCAATGCCATGCTGAATGATGCGAGGATAGTCAAATGCGGAATGTCCAATGAAGATTTGGTGAGTGAAATAGAAAGCTGTCTCAGAAATTAAAAGCGAACCATTGTGGTGTGTCACAGGTGAATGTAAAGTACAGCTTCTTGTGAAGTTCCACTAGCACGTAAAATCTTACTGTAGGCATATGTACCCATGCAGTCACACATGAAAATACAACTTACAAATGGACACACACACACACACACACACACACACACACACACACACACACACACACACACACACACACACACACACACACACACACACACACACACATACATATGTATATTCAATCAAACCAGTTTTTGTTTTTTATGGTGGTGATGAGTTTGTCATTGTGTTTTCTCATGCAGATTTCCTAACTCATTGCAGACATTCACAGGGAATATAAAGCTTTCATCTTTGAAAGAAATGTTACAGAACATTTTCTTAAAACTTACGCATTGCCTACTTTAAACATGTGCGGTATTTTTTGTTATTTATCTGCAGGCATTTTATGATAGTATAAGGGCTATTGAGATCAACAGCATTTTATGTAATGGTACTTTTATTGATAATGTTTTCATAGTTCTTGTTCTTGTGGTTGAGAATTGCTGCTCTCTATAGTTAGTAATGCTATGCAAAGAAAAAGAGTGATGTGTTTGTGATTTATACAACAAAGTGCATCAGTCATTCTCAGGAAACTTGTATCATTAATAGTTGCAAAGAAAATAAAGAAAAAAAAAGAGGCAGAGCACCAGCTTCTCTCATTGGCGACATCACCTCATCCTGTGGCACAAGAATCCATGAAGTCAGGAGGGCCAGTGAAGACCAGAACAAATAGAGAAAACTCATTCTGTCAGTGTCATCGAATGCAGTGGCTAACACTGTGCCTGGTGATGCCAACACAGGTGAGGCAGTTGAGGTGAGGACTAGATGGTGACTGTGTGATCAGTCAGAAAGGAAGGACGGTGGCAGGATAGTTAAGA
Organism: Stramonita haemastoma; assembly: GCA_030674155.1. NCBI lineage: Eukaryota > Metazoa > Mollusca > Gastropoda > Neogastropoda > Muricidae > Stramonita > Stramonita haemastoma. Next base: position 27,620,824 of record CM060330.1, read on the forward strand.
CGTTCGCCTGCCAATATGTAAACCGTGAGTTTCTGGGTTTGTACCCAGCCTTGCCCTTTCTTCCCAGTTTGACGAAAAAATTGAACTGAATATCAAAGTCATTCGGATGAGACTATAAACCGAGGTCCTGTGTGCTAACGCGCACAGAACATCTTGCGCACACGTTAAAATCCCGTTCTGCCTTTTCAGAAGAGCAGGTCATCGTGTGCCAGTAGGAACGGATGACAAAATTATATTAAAAAAAAACCCCAGCATGCACACAGGTGTCGTGTTTAGACACCATCCCTGAGGGGAAAAAAATAATGGGTAGGCGCTGCACTTGTGGCGATGCACTCTCCCCGGGGAGAGCAGCCCGAATTTCACGCAGAGAAATCTGCTGTGACATAAAGTGGTATAAAATAAAAATAAAATAAATAAGATAAAACGTAAAGGGCATTTCCAGCTGTAATTGTTCTTGTTTGGATTTTGTGCACAGTTGGATGAACTGGGGGAACAGATGGGAGCTCAGCTAATGATGCAGAAGCTGCACAGTGAGTATGGAGGAATGTTTTGTGGTGTTTCCTTCTGTGACTGCTACTGTGTTTCACTTTTGAGAATTTAGGGGAAAAAAAGTAAAGGTGTCCCATAACCTATATGGTCATAGGGGAGCGAGGCATCAGAGACCTCAGCTTCTCTAGGGGCCAGCATATTGAGGGTGGCGCCCATCTCTCCCTCCCTGCTTTACCTTCCCTGACCCTAAAGAGGGCAGGTACCCATTTACAGCTGGGTGAACTGGGGAACTGTACTGAAGCCAAGGCACGCAAAGGGTTAGGATTTGCCTTTCATGATTATAGCTGCTCTGTCAACTTTGAGATAAAATTCACACACACGCCTACACTCTTCATGCATGCGCACTGGCACACTTTCATACACACGCACATACATTTGGAAATCGTTGAATATTCACAGAGGTTTTTATGAACTTCGATAAAAGAAAAATGAAAGAGAATGCACAACAGATGAGTGAACAGAGATTCTGATAATGTATTTTTCTTCCAATCAAGATGAAGTTTGTCGTTTCTTCTGTATCATTTATTTTTATAACAAGCTCTGTGACTTTTATTCAGTTATCTATGTGTTAAGAATTTATTTTTTATTCATTTATGACATGTATATTATTCAGATCTGTTTGAGTGTGTCTTTTATAAAAGTTACTGTTGGCAAGTTAGTATTTGACATGCAGATAGTAAGATGAAGGAAGGCCTGCTATAGCTGAAATATCTCAAAAAGATTTTCTATGCTTACAGCTGTGGGTAGAGAGAGGGTGGGGAGGGGGAAGGAAAACTTTAAGGTGTTTGCATGCTTTACTTGACTGATGTGTGCAACAGGTCTGCCTCCAGGGGGACAGTACTCGGTGCAGAAACTGTTGGGCCTCTCCACATGTCACTTTTTCCCACTGCAAACCCAACCAGTGGGATGACATCAGGGCCAGGTTTGAAAGCCAGGGCATTGACGGGGTGCTGCTGAGAAATGAGGTGGGTTTGCCTGGGTTGCTTTTTACACAGGCTGATAGTTTAGATACATATGTCTGCTGAGAACTTGACATTAATTCCTGGAAGAAAAGATTTACGGGTTGTATTACAGTTATAGTGGCCAGCCTGAGTACTGGTTAGAATTTGATCAGGTGTAAAGATATATTTTTAGGAGGGAATACCATTACAGATAAAAAAATTATCCCCAAAAACTTTTAAGGATTTTACTGCATAACAAACAAAGCAAAATAACATAATGAGCAATAGTGCATGTGTAACGCAAAATATTTAGTGTATTGATACAGCATTTGAATCAAGATAAATCCAAACAAACTGAAAATATGACATAGAAATAGGAGGATAATCAGTTGTACACTTGAAAATACCTAGAACGAAAACTCAATCATGTTGCATATTAATGTATCCACTGTCTTTCTTGTAGTAACAGAGATCATTTTTGTCTTGGCCATAATTTAAGGAGGTGCTTTCAATGAAATATTTTTATAGCATTTTAATGGCAAGTCATAATTTTAAAACTGTTGTGGGGTGGTGTTGTTTGGAAGAGGATGTATTGAAGTGAAAAGTAGAGGTATGAGGTGTAGTAAATGGCTGTCAGACTGTGACTGGTGACTGTGTGATCAGGAGGTGACCTACTTCCAGCCCTCAGACCACAGGCCTATTGACGGGAGGCTGTTCAGAAGTCTGGACACTGTCAGCAGAAGGTGAGGAAGCCATGTGGAGCGAGTGGGTGAGTCAGTGCCTTGTCACAGGGTATTTCCTTCCGTCAGTCAGTCATGATATTGTGTTTTTCCTCTTGGAAAGAATTACTTTGAGGGGTAGAGGGGGGGAGTTGTTTTGGTTGTGTGTGTGTACATGGGTTTGTTTTTGGTTTAGGGCTGTTTGTTGGTATTAGCGTATGTTCATACCGCCACACGTGGCTACTGCGTGGACATGGCATGCCTCACCCCTCTTTATTTTTACTTGCCCTGTTGAAGGTATTCACACTGCCACAGACATGCATGCACGAACCAACCCTCCAGCAAAAACTGCCGTATGGTCTTGCTGTACTTCAGCCGGGTACGTGGTCAGAAAAGAGGACCTAGGAGTCCCCTTCTTTTTCATCACTAGAAGTCCTCTAGACTCTCATACTAGAACATTGCTATGGGTGTGTGCTTAAGGTCAAAGCAGCTTTTGTTTATTAAAAACAAGCAAGCTGACCAGCCTCCAACCAGCCTACCTTTCTTTCTAATGGACAGAGAGCATGCAGATAAAAATGAACACCTTTTCTAACGTGTGCTCGCATTTTTAACCAGCTCTACAGTTGTGAATAGCATGTATGAATGTAGCTTTATTTCGGTGTTTATTGGGGGGGATGTCAGGGCTTTGGAGGTTTTTCACCTTTGTTGGGGGGATGGGTTGGGGTTGGGTTGCGTGTGTCATCTTTTGCAATGTCCCACTGCTGCTACATCCAGGCCACCCATCCTCACTTCACTACACACAGGCTTTTCCCCCTCACACTCCCAAAGCCAGCAGGCCTTAGAGAACTGTCAGCTTAGATAGCTGTCAAGCCAGACTGGCATACAATTGCTGTTTGCCTCCAACAACACTCCACCAATCTGCAGACTGTGAAGATAGAACACAAACTTGTTGTAGAAATGTGAAAATGGAGGAAAAGCTACAACAGAGGTCATCATGAAAGCAGGAAGCAAAAGGCCAGAGAATTGGAAGCGTTTCGTCTTTATTGCTTGATGACCAATGAAGAAGATGGTGATGCTGTGGAAAGTTTGCTTGGGTTTAGACTGTAGGACAGGCTGTGTATCTTTTCATAATTATGGCCTGGTATTACCCAAGGAAAAGTGAAGGGAGAAGTCAGTTCTAGTTATTCCCCAGGCACATGAAATACAGATCCTGCAGTGTTTTGGTCAGAGAATTTTTGCAATACTTCAAATGTGCATCTGAGTATGATTCCCCACCCTGCCCTTTCTTCCCAGTTTGACTAGAAAATTGAACTGAATATCAAAGTTCTTTGGATGAGACTATGAACCAAGGCCCTATATGCAGATGCACAAAGAACATCTTGCACACAAGATCAAAACCCTTTTTGCCTTTCAGAAGAGAAAGCCTTTACGGGCCAGTAGGAACAGATGACAAAATAAAAAATGCATGCACACATTTCATGTTTGACACCATCCTGGTTGAATTGCGGCTACCTAAATGGTTTGGGGGGTGGGGGGGTTGCATATGCAAAAATCTCACCATTGGTAAACCTTAAAAAGCTCTACTGAGGAACAAAAAAGCTGTATATAAAAAAAGGGCTTCGTTGTACATTGAATAAGCTGGAAAATGTAGTATACATGAGTTCAGTATCTTACTTCTGCCTGCATCTTGACTTTAGTGTTGTTTAGTTAATTGCTGTTTGCCCTCCCTGTGTGTATCAGCGTGGTGGAGAAGAAAGAGAGCCGTGCCATCACTGGACGCTTTATACCAGGCTGAACGTCTCCCCAACGCACCAAGGACAGACACACACTGCCCTCAAGCCACTGTGTTGTGTTGTGTTGGAGCTGATGGACAAACTCTGCTGGGAAACGGGAAAATGCTCGACAGTCTACACAAAGTATTGGCAACATGCATTCTGTTTGGCTTGGGGTTTGTTTTCTTTTGGGGGGGGTGGGGGTTCCCCTGTGGAAGGGGGTTGAACTTGTTTGATATATTTTTTTTTGGTTTTTATTCAAGATTGGGGGGAGGAGGAGAGAGGTAAAATTAAACTTTTGTTGGGTTTTTTGTTACTAGAGGAAGTTGACTGAAAGTAAAACTGTTTGATAAGAAAAACACCATGAAAAATAGATTCATGAAAAACAGCAGTGTAAAGGGGAAGTAATTTGTTGTGGGGATTTTTTTATGTGAACAGTTATATTTCTAGCAAAAATCAACAGAAAGAAACATAGAAATAGTTTCACAACAGTTTTCCATGCAAGTTGCTCTATGTTGTATGTATGCTTTGCTTTCCTCATTAAATCCCTTGTGTATACTTTTTGTTTTTTGATGGAGGTGGAAACTCTATATACTCTGCCTTCTTCCCCTTCCAAAGTTCCATCATGTACCTCTAAATGATGGAAATTAGTTTTTATCAAGTGGCAAAGAAGATACAGCTTTGCTTAACTCCCCTTCCATCCGCCCCTCACCTCCCTTATTCTTTCTCTTCCCGATGGTCTGGATTGTCATCCCTTATAGCCCACCCCTACTCATTTTCTTTTTAATATAGTTGATGTGTTTGACACTTGACTTTGTACATAAATCATTCAGCTTCCAAACTATTCCTTGTGTAAATATTTAATATACATTTTGGTGCATACCTTACAGGTGGTATAATAACGAGATGAGAGAAGGTTATGTTGAATGTGTAACAAAAGCTGCCATCCCAAACAAAGGCTCACATCTTCAGGCCAGCGCTTGGCTTAGGAGTTGTATGACCTTGTTTTGATATAATTTTTTTTAGGGATTTAGGGAGCACTATAGTCCAAAATATCTGGCATCTTTTTGTTGCTAAAAGAAAGCCAGATTCCAGTGTGTGTGTTCAGATCAGTGTTTATGCTGCTGCAGTGCAACAGTTAGGGAATCCTGATGAACTGTTTACTGTGTGAAGATGTGAATGAAAATATTTGCAAGACCAGGGGGGGATCCTCATAGAATAAAAACAGCTGATAATGATCAGTGATGGATGAATATTCTATCAACGTGAAAGGTTGTAAAGTTTACAGGTACCTAGTACTTTAGAATTCAATGAAGTGAGTTGTAAAGTTTACAGATGCCTAGCACTTGCAAATACAATGAAGTGTACAAACAAGTGCAGATCATAAATGCATGGAATCTTTCTCTTTTTTTTTTTTCTCACTGAAAACCTCTTCTCTTTTTTCTTTATCCCATAGTCATTAAAATTGTGTCTTTGTCAGCACTGCAAAAACAAGGTCCCTGAAGTGCACATTCGTTGCCAACACATGAAAGCAAAGTGTGTGTTCATTTTGATTATAGGCTGTACTAAATCAAATTAAAAAAAAACCCAAAAACCAAACATAGCATTATAATGCTGTACAGCAACTACAAGAGCAACCCGTAATATGTTCATAGTATCAAACCAGTACTGTTATGTTTTTTGTTAATTAATGGAATAGCACATTCCTTTGTTAAAATGTAATAGCACATTCCTTGGTCTGAGAGGCCTTTAATTAAGCCAAAGCTGCAAGCATTCCATGTTGACTTGCCTTTAATGCTTTTTAAAATATTTTTTTACTACCAAGGACCAAAGGCTTTTTTAAACAAAAAAGAAGAAACCATGATTTCTGAAGTAAAGTCATTTGTACATTTAGTTAGAGAATGGTTATAACATTTTCTACTACAGCCGTGGGCTGATGCAGCAGCTTAGAATAGCTGATGTGCTGCAAGTGATGGTGTATTAGCTGCCCATAAAGAATAGTGTATTGGCCAATCATATGGCTGCAGGAAATAGCTGCCCATAGGGAATAGTGTATTGGCCAATCATATGGCTGCAGGAAATAGCTGCCCATAGGGAATAGTGTATTGGCCAATCATATGGCTGCAGGAAATAGCTGCCCATAGGGAATAGTGTATTGGCCAATCATAATGGCTGCAGGAAATAGCTGCCCATAGGGAATAGTGTATTGGCCCATCAATATATGCTGCAGGAAACAGCTGCCCCAAGGGAATAGCATATTGGCCAATGATATGGCTGCAGAAAATAGCTGCCCATAGCCAATTGGAATTGAGAATTGGCCAATCAGTGTGTGGCCACTGGGAAGATAGTTCATAGATCAGCAACATGTTACTGTTGTGATGCACAAAGAAAATACCTTTAGGTTTCATGGAAATACATCCACCAAGAAGACATTCTGATGCACCTTTTAAATTGTATGTGTATTCATGATGACTGTACATAGTGAATGAAGAGAATAACTGAAAAGTGTGTGCAAAAGTAGTAACATACCTAACATAGAAATGGTTTGATTGGGTTATGTGGTCAGAATGTTGGTGTGTGTGTGTGTGTATCTTACTTTTGTTTGTTGAATTCTTGGCCAAATCCAGATGTTAGCATGT
>CM060330.1:27632443-27634943 GCA_030674155.1 Stramonita haemastoma
GATACCTGCCCGCTTAAGGGTCAGGGAAGGTAAAGCAGCGAGGGAGAGGAGACGGGCGCCACCCTCCGTATGCTGGCCACTAGAGAAGCTGAGGTCTCTGATGCCTCCCTCCCCAAGGTTATGGGACACCTTTACCCTTTTTTTTTTTTTTTTTTACCTTTTTAAGATATGCAAAGCCTGTCTTGGATTTTTTTTTTAATCCAGCTTTTATCTCTTCTTTTCTTTTTGCAAGTGTTTGTTCTTGATTGTCTAAATTTAAGAAGTTTTATTTTGTTTTGTTTTGTTTTCAAAAATAATTTGGCAGAAATGCATTGACACAAATTTATCATTTATTATGCATTGAACACAAATTTATCACAAACCTGCCCTTGGCATTAATAGCAAAAGATTTTTTCCCACAAATCTTTCCTATGCATTAATAGTAAAATTTTCCACAAATATTCCTATGCATTGATAGAAAAAGAACTTTTTTCTGCAAATCCTTCCTAAAATGGATAATAAATACCAGCATATTCCAATGGATTTCAAGTTTACTGAAGGTTTATACATGGTCTATGGCTGCTGAATGTTTGTGGTATGTGTTAGGATTTGATCATGTGTTGGGAAATGCTCATTTACTCTGTGTTTGGTCTATGAAAGAGGAGAAAGTACTAGTCAGCTGTGTTCATTGCTCACGTTATTTTGGAATCTCCACTTGGCCTGAGGATATTTTGTTGATTTTTTTCTTTTGTTCAGCTTGTGTGTGTGTGTGTATGTGTGTGTATGTGTGTGTGTGTGTGTGTGTGTGTGTGTGTGTGTGTGTGTGTGTGTGTGTGTGTGTGTGTGTGTGTGTGTGTGAGAGAGAGAGACAGAGAGACAATTTTTTTTAATATTCCGTGTCCAGTTCTTTTTTTTTTCAATTTGTAAATGGAACTATTTTATAATGTCAACATTTTATTTCTGTTTTCAAGAATAAATAAAGAATTAAAAAGAAAATGAATAGAAAAGTGATGTGAAAATTGTTGAATGCCATATAAGTGATTGTGTTGACCTCTCCAGCATATTTTTGGTGGCAGAAGCTGCTCACTCAGAGTCTGACTGTTGGTACCGGCCATAGCAAACTGACAGTTTAGAGGAGTGTGTGTGTTCTGCATTTGGTGCTTTTTTTTTTTTTTTCCCCCTCCCTATGCTTGTTCAACTCATCAGATGATTGTTGCCAGAGGCATTTTTTTGTTGTTGTTGTTGTTTTATTTTTGTTTTAGTTTCTTTTTCTCATGTATATCAACTATACACCAATAAAAGCTTTTTCTCTCAGCCACACAGCTGTCATAATTTTTGTGAATGCTCTCTCTCTCTCTCTCTCTCTCTCTCTCTCTCTCTCTCTCTCTCTCTCTCTCTCTCTCTCTCTCTCTTAATCTTGAAAAGTTTGTTTTTGCAGTTTTTGTGTGTGGTTGACACTGTTTATTTAATTTGTCTGAACTGTTTTTCCTTATGGAGCAACAAAAAAATGTGGCCCCCTTTTTTCCTGATATGCATTTGTGATGACTTTACACTGACATGACTTCTTTAACTCCTTGAGGAGTTGTCGAGGCACTGCATTGAATTGTTCAGGCAGGGAGTAGTGTGCAAGTTGACCCTAGCAAACCCCATTCCCTCTCCCTGTAGGAAGGGACACGCTGAGTAAGTTTGTGTCATCCATGCCACCTGGCTTAGCTGGCATACTCTTCTGCATGGCAGAGCAGGTTTTAACCTGTGCCCAAGATGTTTGACATCTTTTTTTGTTTTTCGCGTGTATGGGGATCTTGGTTTATAATAATAACAATAATACGTGGAATTTATATAGCGCTATGTCTTGCAAAAACAAATCAAAGCACTTGGTTTAGGTTTCCTTGTAAGAATTTTCAGGGGAGTGGAGTCAGTACCACTGCTCACTCCAGGGGAAGAAACTCCTTTGAACAGACACTTGCGGAGATTCAATCCCACCTCCTCAGTTGCCCTCATCTCAGATCAGGAAACAAAGACCACGTGGAAAGGACAGTGCAATCATGCATGCACTTACATACACACACACACACATGCAGGCTTGCAGTTTGCAGGTGCGCGCACACATATGCACATACAAACATGCTACTACTATTACTACTATTTACATGCCTGCGCACGCGCACGCGCACACACACAAACATGCATGCACACAAAGCACGTACACACACACACACACACACACACACACACACACACACACAGTGCATGCACCACTTGGAAATAAAGCTTTGATTTTTACTTTCATATGCATACACACGCAGACACTTAAGTTGTACCCTGCTCGTAAAAGAATTTTAAACAAAAATTTTGAAAAGCTTGAGTATCCTGCATGCACAGCATTTGCATTTGACATTGCACTGAAAGGCAACATCAACCAAATCGATAATAGCTTTTTTTCACTTGAAGACCGTACTAAATTCCAAAACCATGTCGCTGTTGTCGTGTTTGAGCGACGGCAAAGTGAAAGGGTTTGATC
>CM060330.1:27644943-27657443 GCA_030674155.1 Stramonita haemastoma
ATTGAATCTGTCATAAATCATTTTCAAAGTGATGAAGAAGTTGTTAAATGGTTACCTGCATTTGTATTCCTCTACTATTTTCTATTTTTAAAAAATTCTCTCCGTGTAATTCGGACATTTCTCAGCTACAAGTTGCAACGCCACTGGTTACTTTGTTTTTTTCCAGTTTCAGTGCCAGTGGCTGTCTGTTTCTCTGTCCGTCTGCTTTTCTAGCAGAACGTGTCCAGGGGAAGCTTTGTTGTTGTTGTTGCTTAGGTTCTGTTACGTGTGCTAAATGTGTGTTTCACACACTGTCTTGGTTTAGGTAATTATTGGTTCGTAGACAGTCGGCTAATTGTGGCATAGCGGATGGTGCAGTGTCCACACTCAAAAGGGATTGTGAAATTTCAGGGTGTCCACCATTTAGGTTGTGTATGTATAGTGCTTGGAATGGAAGTGTCAAGATGATATATGCATTTTGGTTCCGTGCATTAATAATATTAACACTCAGAAAATTTATCCTCCATTTTGCATTCCTTGGAATGAATCATACTAACAATAAAATTACATCTGTACTGAATTTTAGTGTGGTTTAAGCAGTGTTGTTTACCAGCAGTTTAACATGAATGTGTGTATTGCTATTCGACTTTTTAACAGATTGAAAATTAGATATCTTCAATTTTTCATTCGTATTTTCCTCTGTGTGTGTGTGTGTGTGTGTGTGTGTGTGTGTGTGTGTGTGTGTGTGTGTGTGTGTGTGTGTGTGTGTGTGTGTGTGTGTGTGTGTGTGTGTGCTGAATGCAGTTGACAACAGATTCAATCTTAAGGACATTTGTAAAGAGTTTTGTTTGTGTTAATATCAATATCACCTCGTGAACCCTTGTATTCTCTCTCTCTCTCTCTCTCTCTCTCTCTCTCTCTCTCTCTCTCTCTCTCTCTCTCTCTCTCTCTCTCTCTTCTCTCTCTCTCTCTCTCTCTCTCTCTCTCTCTCTCTCTCGGTCGCGGAGAGTTCGATATAATCTGACAGGGGAGAACTGGATGTAAAAAAAAAAAAAAAGCACACGAGTGCTTATTTATTATCCTAGAAATAAAAGAATTTGCTTTGCCTTGCCTCTCTTTTTCTTTTTTTTTTCTTTTTTTTGTAGCCACAAATGATTCACGACAAACAGACAGACAGACACACAGGTGGAGACACAGATAGATAGAGACATATATAGAGAGAGACAGACAGACAGACAGACAGACAGACACACAGACAGACAGACACACACACACACACACACACACACACACACACACACACACACACACACACACACACACACACACACAAAGTCCATTTCTACCCCCCACCCCCACCCACCCCCTTGAAACTCAATAAAGAACATGGCATACGGTTGCTAGACATGTCGACATGAATAGGTAGTCTTCGTGAATATCTGTGTAGGAGGAATGCCACAGCACAACAAGTGAATTAAAACCAGTCTGACGAGGTCGTGGAAAGTTCGATCTAATCTGACAGGGATTTACCATTCTACATGATATACCATTCAACAGCAAAACGTGAATATTTTCTTTGGACTTAATAATAACAGCGCTGCTAGCCCTACTAGCAACTGGGGACGGCTTTAGTCAGAGGTGTACGTGTGTGTAACGCTCCCTTTGCCTTATCAGGTAATGTCGTCAGGACAGGAAGCCAGTGGAGAAAATTAGCTACAGTAACATGTATGTTGAAAATACATGCCTGCGAGCGTGCGTGTATGTGTGTGTGTGCGTGAGCACACACACATACACACACGTACATGTGTGAGGACACATACACGCATGTACGTACGCACGCGCACACCCATCCACACATACACACCCGCACACCCACCCATCCACACACACACACACACACACACACACACACACACACACACACACACACACACACACACACACACACACACACACACACACACACACACGCAAGAATACATCCGTCTCTGAGATATGCTTCTGTTGTGGGAATACGAAGTCTTCTACACTATCTTCATTTTCTACTACTTCTTCTTCTTCTTCTTCTTCTCTTCTTCTTCTTCTTCTTCTTCTTCTCTTCTTACTTCTTCTTCTTCTTCTTCTTCTTCCTCAAATTCTTCATATTCTTCAAATTCTTCTTCAAATTCTTCAAATTTTTCTTCAATCATTTCTTCAAATTCTCCTTCTTCAAATTCTTTTTCTCCAAAATTCGTCATATTCCTCATTTTCTTCTTCAAATAATTTTTTGTCTTCAAATTCTTTTTCAATTTTTTCTTCAATTTTTTTTCAAACTCTTCTCCTTCAATTTTTTTCTTTTTCTTCTTCTTTTAATTTCTCCTCCTCCTCCATCTCCTCTTTCTCTTCCCATTCCTCCTCCTCCTCCTCTTTTCTCCCTGCTGTTTATTACAGATCAAAACTATTGTCCTACGCCCTCATTCCTGTTAATATCACTACCCTTCACAGGTTTGTTCAGTCCACATGCCTGCTGTATGCATACACACGAAGGGAAAGCCATGAAAGAAACCCCCTGGGCATAAACTGACTTGAGAGATCGTTAAAAAAAAAATTAATCCTTACCCATAGTGCACCAGGTGCTGCCAAGATTTGAACCCGTGACTCATGAGTTCAAGACCATAAGGACTAAAAGTTGTGTTTCAGGCAAAAAAAAGCCGATCACAGCATGGGATGGGATAGCTCAGTGGTCAGAGCACTCGCTTTTCCCCCAGCCAAGGTTAAGCAGCATCGAGCATGGTTACCAGTTGGATGGGTTACTGTTTGCAGGCCTTGGCATAAGTACAGTCCCCCCAGTTCACCCAGCTATAAATGGATACCTGCCCTCTTTAGAGCCACAGAAGGTAAAGCAGCGTGGGAGAGGAGATGGGTGCCACCCTCAGTATGCTGGCCCCTAGAGTAGCTAAGGTCTCTGATGCCTCACTCCCCTACGACCACATAGGTGATGGGACGCCTTTACCTTTACCTTTTTACAGCATAGTGCAGTGTAGTGAAATACGAAGAAAACCGGACAGCACAGGGAAATATAACACAGAAGGGATCAGCAGAGCAGAGCACGATGTATAACAGTACAGCAGAGCACAGGATAGAATATGACAAGACAGGAACAACAGGACATAAGAGAACAGGACAGGGCAGAATAGGACAAGAAGGACAGGACAAGAAGGACAGGACAAACCATAACAGGACAGGACAAACCAGAACAGGACAGGATAGTACAAACCAGGACAGGACAAACAGAACAGGACGGGATAGTACAAACCAGGACAGGACAAACAGAACAGGACGGGAGAGACAACACAGCACAGAACTGGACAGGACAGTACCGTAGGACGCTGAGCAGAACAGCACACTACAATGTAGAACTTTACAGTACAATACTAGATAGCGTAGGCCAGAACCCGATGTCCTGAATGTAACACGCATTTAGTGCACTTAAAAGAACCTACGGCAACTAGAGAGTTGTCACTGGCAAAAATTCTGCATGGAAACAAACATGCCACTTTGCAAACTGGAAAATAGAACAATAAATGATGCAAAATGGAAAACAAAACAATGGGTGGTGCAAGCGGAAAAACAAAATAATGAGTGGTGTTGTTCTTGTGGCAACACGCTCTCCATAAAAAAAAAAAAAAAAAAAAAAAAAAAAAAGCACAGCCCGAATTTCAAGCAGAGAAATTTGACCTGACTGACAGGGTATTCCTTTCAATTAGATACAAATAAGGCAGGATAGTGTTAGGACGGTACAATACAGTAAAGTACAGAAGAGTACAGAAGACCACGGTATAGTTCAGCACACTTCTGAATGCAGCAAAAAAAAAAAAAACCAACGTTAATGCTTCTTTCTTTCAGTGCCAGCCAGAGCAGACGACATGCATAATTCTTCCATGCTCTTGTGACCCTGGCCTTCAGAGGGATTAAGGATTAGGATTAGGATCAGTCATGTGTTGTTTGTTATCGTTGGTGGCAAATGACCCACAGTTTGCCCGTATGTCTTAATACAACTTAACATTGTAGCTGGTTACTCTAACATATATATACATACATTTACTACACGTGGAGAATGGGTTTTACGCAAATTTTATACGATGGTTTGAGTACTTTCTTTTCATAACACATGTGTGTGTGTTTTTATTTTATTTTTTAAATTCTTTTATATCGAGGATAACAGAATAAGCAATCATGTGCTTTTTTTCATCCGGTCCCCCCGTGTGTATGCAGTTTTGTAAATATTGTCATTTGTTCCCACCGGCACACGATGGCCCACTCTCACGAAAAGCGGAACAGGATTTAACGTGTGCGCAAGATGTTCTGCGTGCGTTAGCACACAGGGCCTCGGTTTAAAGTCTCATCCGAAGGACTTTTGGGGAGAGTGGAGTCAGCACTGATGTTAACTCCAGGAGAAAAAATTCCTCGACCGGACTCGAACATGGGTCGTCAAATTGCCATCGCAATGTTCTGACCACTGACCACCACTGTGTGTGTGTGTGTGTGTGTGTGTGTGTGTGTGTGTGTGTGTGTGTGTGTGTGTGTGTGTGTGTGTGTGTGTGTGTGTGTGTGTGAGGAGGGGGAGGCAAACATACAGACACAGTTGCAGTGAGACAGAGACAAAGGGCGGAGGGGGGGGCAACCCCGAGACACACACACACACACGCACACGTACGCACGCGCGCGCGCACACACACACACACACACACACACACACACACACACACACACACACACACACACACACACACACTTGTGCACGGGATTAAAAGAAAAAAGAAGAAGAAAAAAAGATACTAAGAGATTCAAATACATAATCTATCCAGACCCCAAAGTAATGGTAAAAATTTCATTTTGGTTATATTTTGTTTTGACCAGTGTCTGGTCTGCCTCTCTCTTCATTTTCCTTCTTCTCTAGAAAAAAAAATCTTTTTGATGGGTACACACACCCATTCTACCACTTGTCACTGATGCTCAAACATGCTCACCAAAGAGTCATTGTAATATTTACATGCATTAGGTTTGCAAACACAGAGTTGTACACTGTGACACATCATATACTATAAAACAAAAACCCTTTGGGTTCAAGGGAGTATGTGAGGGGGGGGGGCGGCTTTAAGAGGAAGATGTTGGTTGGTTTATTGGTAGGTTTTTTTGTTTGTTCTGTTTTGTTTTTTTGTTTGGTTTGGGTTTTTATTTGTTTGGTGGTTTGTTTCTTTGTGTGTGTGTGTGTGTGTTTTGTTGTTGTTGTTGTCGGGTTGTTTTTTGTTTGTTTGTTTGTTTGTTTTGGGGGGGTCGTTGCTGTTGTTGTTTTTTGAAGGGATTAGGGGGTTTTGATTGTCAACCTATTGTAAAAGAAAAAAAAGAAAAAAAAGATGAAAATGGAACATGAAGGCCGTCCTATCTTGAACCAGCTGTGCTGCAATACAGTTCTGCTATTGATATTACAAGTATGCATTGCATAACTCCCTTTACAAAAAGCCCAAAATCTCAGTCCGTACAACACCTCTCTCTCTCCTCTCTCTCTCTCTCTCTCTCTCTCTCTCTCTCTCTCTCTCTCTCTCCCTCCCTCACCTTATTGAGTGGGGTTTTCTCAAGGTAAGGTTAAGCTTACTATAACAAGAACAGACCCAGATTGGATCAAATAGCCAGGAGGGCCTATTGCCTATAGCCTATACTACATTGGGTGGCCATAATGTTGGGCGATGAAAAGAGCGTTAGCTTTTGTAGGGGTATGCCAGGCAGGGCCCCATACCCCGTGCTTGAGTCATTATATAGGTAATGCTTCTTCATAGAACAGGTATCCACTACCCCTACTACCCCTGTCTGTACTAGCTAAGCATCCAGTTCCAATCCTTCTGTGTATGAATGTAAAGGTTTCTTCTTGTTGTTGGACTCTTTTATTTTTGGTCTGAGGGTGTAAATGCGTCGTGCACGTGTGTGTGTGTGTGTGTGTGTGTGTGTGTGTGTGTGTGTGCGTGCGTGTGTGTGTGTATGTGTGTGTGTGTGAGTGTGTGTGTGTGTGTGTCTTTGTGTGTCTGTGTGTGTCTCTGTGTGTGTGTCTGTGTGTGTGTGTGTCTTTGTGTGTCTGTGTGTGTCTCTGTGTGTGTGTCTGTGTCTATGTTTGTTTATGTGTGTGTGTGTGTGTGTGTGTGTGTGTGTGTGTGTGTGTGTGTGTGTGTGTGTGTGTGTGTGTGTGTGTGTGTGTGTGCCCGCGCGCGCGCGCGCGCGTGTGTGTGTGTTGAAGCTGGATAGGTAGTTTACCCTTCGAATGTATCAAATGACTTTGAGATAATGTGCTTACCTACTCTTATGCTTTGTCATTTTTAAGTGCAAAGAGTACACTATTCCAGAAAAGTACCCTCTTATATCAGGCTACTCTCCCCCCCCCCCTCCGACCCCCTACCCCCAATATGCTAGGAACATTGACTTCCAGAGGTGTTCCCAATGTAAGTGAAGCTAGACGAAGGACGATTTGCGCTCAGTTTGTGTTTATGTCCCTTGTTGCTGACCGGGAAAATTCTCTACAGTTGGGGATGATGATGCCTTACCAATGAGGATTAAAACACAGACTTTGTGCTTTATGATGTCTATGTCATATTTAGGAGTTAGGGTGGGACAGCCTCATGGTTAGCGGAGCTCGTTATCTGACGGTGTATGTTCAAGTTAACACCCAGAAGCCCGTTTGAGGGTGTTTTTTTCCCCCTGGAGTTGTCATCAGTACCGATCTCCACTCCTGCGAAAATCCTTCGGATGAGACTTTATACCGAGTTCCTATGTTAGAGCCAGCGTAGAACATCTTGCGCACACGCTAAAACCGTTCCACCTATCGGAAGAGCAGGCCATTGAATACGAGTAGGAAGGGAAGACAGATTTGTTTTAAAAAAGTAAATAAAGATAAAAACAATAATAGCCGCATGTGCACTGGTATCGTATTAAGTCATCCCCGAAGTCGTAATGCGGTTACCTCAAAGGTGGGCAAACGGTAGCATCTTACATCTTAAAATCTTACAATTGGTAAAACCTCAGAGCTCTACCTGAGGAACGAAAGAAAAATATCTAAGATCTTTTTTTTTTAAAGTAAAACTGTGTCGAAGGATTGATAATCATGATTTGTCGATGTATTGATTCCAAGGGGGCTAATTTTAGGGCAGGCAAGTGTAGGCTAATCTACACAGAGCTACTACCAGGACATGAGCGCTGGCAGAATCCCCTTGGGAGAAATCTGTAGTCTGTTATTGATTAAGTGCGCAAGCGTGAAGTACGTTGCTTCTAGCCATCAGCATCGTGGATATTTTTTTTATTCTCTTGATGACTAGAGTATTGTTGATGGAACACTGCGTAAGTATACAAAATGTTCAGGTAATGATCAATTGATGTTGTCAAAATGTAAAAAAAAAAAAAAAAAAAATGAAATACTCAATAAATAGTGGCTTCATTTCCTGAACTTGTGTTGTGAAAGTCGAGACAACGAGTGGATTAGTTAACATTCCTTGGAGTGGTAACAAACATGACTAAAGATTTATTAGTATTAAAACTTACCTGGAAAAGCGTATTACATTTCACTAATCTAAAAAAACTAATGAATTATAAAATTAAAAAAACCATTTCACTAAAACCTATTAACACTTTGTTATAAATTATTGATGCCATCAAAATATAAACTGCTGAAACGGCTAGAGTGGATTGAACCCTCATCGATGAAAGTTTGATTAAGTCCACCTGCTTCAGCGAAAAGTTCACAATACTCACATTTGGTAAGAAGAGCTAAATCGACATTGTCGTTCAGAGGGGTCAGGACCTAAGGTAATTAATATTAATGTGGTATGCCTTTTTTTCTATCTTTGATGTGAAAGGGATAAAGAGATGAGCGGAGTAGGGTTTTTTTTTCTCAGGGAAATAATAAACATAGTTTTCTTTCCAGAAAGAGAATAGTTAATGATGTCAAAGGCTTTAGCAAAGTCCACAAAAACGATTCCATGACTCTGCTATCATAAATTTCAAAAGCCCTATATCATGAATTCATTTAGTGCTGTATGAGGGAAGTGGTTTTCAGTCATAAAGAGACAAACTACTTTTCTTACCTGGAATTTTAACCTCTCTCTCTCTCTCTCTCTCTCTCTCTCTCTCTCTCTCTCTCTCTCTCTCTCTCTCTCTCTCTCTCCTCTTCTCTCTCTCTCTCTCTGATGTGTCAGCCTACACATCCCTAAACCTCTCATTTCATACAAGCTCTACATGGTCCTACCTAACATCATTTCTGCTGTGACTGGGTGGGCCAGGATCGGAGTCATTAGGCAATGAACCCTGGACCTGACTGTCAGGCAGTGTCCTGGGTGTGATGAATGTGGCGGATTCCATACCTCTGTCAGCTGCCAAGACTGTTAGGTGTCCTACGGCATATTTCTGGCATCCACACCTCTGGCCATAGTCAGCCTACTTCCTTACCAAAGAGGAACGGGGTTGTTTTTTGTTGGTTTTTGTTGTTGTTGTTTTTAACGTGAGTCCGATGTTATTAGTACGCTAGCACACGTACAGGGTACTGGGTTTACAGACTTATTTGAAAGGTCTAGCCTACGTGCATAAATCATTTGCATTTGTTCTCTCTCCCCTCTCTCTCTCTCTCTCTCTCTCTCTCTCTCTCTCTCTCTCTCTCTCCCCTAAAAAATCACAAGATTTGATTACGCACAACTCCTTCCAATCGCATGATCGAACAAAGCTACCCTGCTCCAGTGAATACTCCCCCTCCTCCTGCTCCCCAAACCAACACCACCTCCCACCCAATTTATTTTTTTCCTCACTTCCCCCCACCCTCTTCCCCTTTCCCCCGTAACGACTCGGGTGACGACAACCAGGAGTACCCGAATTTTGTAGGTTACAGCTGCACTCTTTCGACGCTACATACATAACATACCTACACGAGATAGGCTACTACACAGATTGGAGTGTCTATGGGATGTGTCAAAGTATTGTCCCCCGTTGTGAAGGACGCGACACAAGATAGCAACAAATGGGTGACAACTGACTGACAACTTGTCTCTCTGCGTGTGTCCGTCCCCCCTTAGCCTACCTCTCTTCTACGCTTGACGCACACACGCACACACGTATACAAACCATACCACCTGCTCTCTTTTTTTCTATCCCTCTCTCTACTACTCTCAGTCCCAGCTAGTCTAGTCTGCTCATTGAGCCAGTGCTAGTGTGTGTTAGCCTAGTGTTCTGTTTTTCCCCCACTTGTATAGAGGCTACACACGACTATTCGATCGATCGATCTGTTTGCGTGCTCGCTCGCTCTCTCTGTCTTGCTGCTCTCAGTTTTATCGGAGAAACACCACGTTGAAAGGTAAGTCTGCAGTATTTTTTTTCTCCTTAGCTCTTTCGACAGGCAGTATATCCAGAAAGTATAGGTTAAAATTTGTGAAGTGGTTGGTATCGATAACGGGAAGGGTAGAGCCTAAAAAGGGTTGGGTTTATTATTTTTTTTAGGCAAACAGTGGGTTGTGGCGTTCTTAGCAACGGTGTAGACGTCGAAGCGAAAGAGAGAAAGTGTGTCGTGCGTTCGCAAACAAGCGCTAATGGCGAGTTTGCGCGCCTGGAAATAATGGCGACAGGAATGGTTGACATAATCATGTGTTTGCTGACTCAAAATGCTTGTGTTGGGAACGGATGACAGAATTTTCAAAATTGCGTGTACACACGGGAACTGCATGCAAAAAAAAAGCACATGGGTGCTTATTCCATTATCCTCGAAATAAAAGAAGGAATAAATAAAGAAATGGTAATGTCCGTTTGATATATATTGTTGCATGGTTTTTTCCCCATCACAAAATGTTTTCTTTGTATAAAATGCATTTTATTAAACTGAACGACAGTGTGGGTCTTTAAAGACAGTTTCAAATGCATAAGTGCAAGTGTGTGTGTGTGTGTGTGTGTGTGTGCGTGCGTGCGTGTGTGTGTGTGTGTGTGTGTGTGTGTGTGTGTGTGTGTGTGTGTGTGTGTGTGTGTGTGTGTGCACGCAAAAGCAGGTGTATAAAAAATATATAAAGGGATGGGAGGGGGAGATGATCTAGCATGTATGTGTGGAATGTGTATGGAGAGAAAGAGCGAGAGAGAGAAGGGGGGAGAGAGAGAGAGAGAAGAGAGAGAGAGAGAGAGAGAGAGAGAGAGAGAGAGAGAGAGAGAGAGAGAGTATGTGTGTGTGCGTGCGCGTGTGTGTGCACGCGCGCGTGTGTGTGTGTTTATGGGAGCGTGTCTGTATTTTCTTTGCAGCCGGTCTATTCTCTTCTCTCTTCTGCATGCTCTCTCTCTCTCCTCTCTCTCTCTCTCTCTCCTCTCTCTCTCTCTCTCTCTCTCTCTCTTAACCGGCATTCATCAAAACACACTGACTTGTACACGTAATTTGTGAAACAGGTGTACATACACATCCAGATATAGTGCACAACACACGCACGTACAGGTCAAGCGTGTGCACAGCGAACCACACGCACGACATCACACACAACACACACACACCACACACACACACACACACACACGCATGCACGCACGACGCACGGACGACGCACGCACTCACGCACCACGCACCACTTACGCACGCACGCACTACCACCACACACACACACACACACACACACACACACACACACACAACACAACACACACACACACACTTTTGTTTGTTTGTTTGTTTGTTTGTTTGTTATATATTTTTTTTATTTTTTTTATTATTTTTTTTTTAATAAAAAAAAAAATTATTGATTGATTTTTTAATTATACAATTGATGAGCTGGTGCTCAAGTTAGTTGCGATTTTTTTTATGTACCTGAATGCACTTATTTGTTAGAACGCTGACATGTTTTGTGTAAATCTATAAACACAAGTGTTTGGGAGTGAAGGACTGAGAAAAAGGAAGGCAATTAATGTGATTGTCTTTCCTTTCTGCTTTGAATCCATTGCATTGTAATGTATTGTTTTTCTTTGTATGCACCGTACTTGTTTTGGAGGAGGGAATTGATATAGGTTTGTATGTGTGTGTGTAAAACGATTTTTAAGGAACCATGCATTATTTTCCTTGTGTGATATATATATATATATATATATATATATATATATATATATATATATATATATATATGTGTGTGTGTGTGTGTGTGTGTGTGTGTGTGTGTGTGTGTGTGTGTAGTTTCTTCTTTTGGTGTGCATATTTTTCAAGTTCATTTTTAATCTTTTCATTTGTACCACATATCTTCTTTAAGTTTTTCCTTGTTCAAATATGATTATTCTCTCTTTTTTTCTCCTTTTTTATTTTTATTTTTAAAATTTTTATTTTATTTTTTAGATGGATGGCTTGATGAAAAAAAGCAATTGGACTGCTTACTCAATGTACCATCTGGAAATAAAACTTTGACTTTGACTTTGACTTTGACACACACATACAGGTGAAGCGAGTGCACTAGCGAACACACACACGCATGCGCGCGCGCGTGCACACACACACATAGAGTAAACACACTCACACGTGTGTGTGTGTGTGTGCGCGCGCGCGCGCGCACAAGCACACACACACACACAGGTGAGAAAGCCTGACACAGAAAGCGAAACAAGGATACCTTTTTTCCTATTTCGTTTTTCTCAAATATCGATTTCCCTGACAGTGAGAAAAAAAAAAAAGCAGAAAGCGGCAGCGCCGATCAATCAATGGCAGTTTTCTTTGTGTCAACAGTCATACTTCAGTGTGCCACTTTCATCAATACCACGGCTCTTGACAGGGTGTGAATGTTTACAGCTAGTCGCTATGGCGCCATCGACAGCGCTTTGGTACACGTTTAAAATTTTGTTCGGAGTGCAAAGCCTGGGGGGTGGGGGTGGGGTGTTAAAATTAAAGAGAGGTGTGGGAGGTGGGGTTAAGGGTGGGATTGATGATGGAAAGGAAGAATAAGAAGTCTAGCATCAGCTCTTCTTGTTATTTTTTATTTTACTTGTGTGTGTGTGTGTGTGTGTGTGTGTGTGTGTGTGTGTGTGTGTGTGTGTGTGTGTGTGTGTGTGTGTTTATGTGTGTTACCCCTTAAAATATATTTCGTAATTGTAAAGCACTTGGCAACAAATACCTTTTTATCGTTATCATTATCATCGCCTTCGTCGTCGTCGTTGTCATCATCATCATCGTCGTCGTCGTCCCGAGCGACGTCAATACTGCCACCACCATCATCATCACAACAAACACCACCATCATGAACATTATTGTTAACATTATGAGCATGAGAATCATCCCCACCACTACGATTATCACCAATATCATCATCATCGCCGCCGTCATGACTTTCATCATAACCACCACCGCAACCACTACTATCATCACCATCACCATCACCACCATTGATATCATCAATGCCATCATCATTGTCGCCATCATCACCACCGCCACATTCACCACCATGATCACCATAACTGCCCGCATCACCATCTCCGCTAGTACTATCCTCAATATCATCATCATCGTCATT
>CM060330.1:27662443-27667443 GCA_030674155.1 Stramonita haemastoma
GAGTTAACGTCAGCACTGACTTTATTCTCCCCAAAAGTCCTTCGATAAGACTATAAACCGAGGCCCCGTGTCCGAACGCACGCAGTACATCTTGCGCACACGTTAGATCCTGTTCCGCTTTTCGGAAGAGTAAGCCATTTTGTGCCGGTGGGAACAGATGACAAGATTTACAAAACTGCATTCACACGGGGACTGGATGTAAAAAAAAAAAAAGCACATGAGTGTTTATTCCAATGTCCTCGATATAAAAGAATAAATAAAAAAATAAATGAATAACCTTATTTGTTTATATCAATGTCTCCATGACAGAATGTCTCAGCATAACAAATGTTACTCCAAACCTGACCTACTTATCAATCAACACACACACACACACACACACACACACACACACACACACACACACACACACACACACACACACACACACACACACACGCACGAAAACAAAGTCAACCTTTTTTGTTTATATCAATGTCTCCATGACAGAATGTCTCCTTCTCAAACTTGACCTATTTATCAATCAACACACACACACACGAAAACAAATAAAACTTCATTTTTTCTTAACGATCATAAAAAATTATGTATCAACCATCATGAAAAAAAACAACTGTCCACAGAAAAAATCACCTTCAACTGGATGGAGTTCCACAACGTGCGGAGCCGGAGCCTCC
Source organism: Stramonita haemastoma (assembly GCA_030674155.1). Taxonomy (NCBI): domain Eukaryota; kingdom Metazoa; phylum Mollusca; class Gastropoda; order Neogastropoda; family Muricidae; genus Stramonita; species Stramonita haemastoma. The sequence goes on from CM060330.1 coordinate 27,663,121, forward strand.
TGCAGGAGGAGTTCGTGAACAAGGTGTGTCCTCTGCTGGACGACAGCGGGGTCAACCACGGCATGGTCTTCATTGAGCCCACCGAGGTCTTCAGGCTGAAGGAGTCCTGGATCAACCACAACGCCGATGCCTACTGCGTGGTCAATGTCTTCAACGACGAGGACCACTTCCACAAGGTCTTTGACCAAGGTGAGGAAGAAGGAGAAGAAGGAGGAGGAGGAGAGGAAGGAGGAGGAGGAGGAGAAGGAGGAGGAGGAGGAGAAGGAGGAGGAGGAGGAGGAGGAGGAGAGAAGAAGAAGAAGAAGAAGAAGAAGAAGAAGAAGAAGAAGAAGAAGAAGAAGAAGAAGTTCAACTGCCCCTCCCCTCCCCTCCCCATGTGGGGACGCCCGGGGAGGTCTGTCGGTGTAGATAGCATCCCCACCTTATATATGTATAGTCCACCTTTATAGCATCCCTTTTATGCATCCCCACTTTATGTATAGCATCCCCACTTTATTATGATCCACTGTATTAGCATCCCCACTTGTTATGTATAGCATCCCACCTTATATATGTATAGCATCCCACCTTATATATAGCATCCCCACCTTGTATATAGCATCCCCACCTTTATATATAGCATCCCCACCTTATATATAGCATCCCACCTTGTATATAGCATCCCCACCTTATATATATAGCATCCCCACCTTTATATAGCATCCCCACTTTATATATATAGCATCCCCACCTTTATATAGCATCCCCACCTATGTATATAGCATCCCCACCTTATATATATAGCATCCCCACCTTATATATATAGCATCCCCACTTATTATGTATAGCATCCCCACTTGTATATATAGCATCCCCACCTTGTATATAGCATCCCCACCTTTATTATATATATAGCATCCCCACCTTTATATATAGCATCCCCACTTTATATTATAGCATCCCCACCTTATAATATATAGCATCCCCACCTTTATAGATAGCATCCCCACCTTTATATATATAGCATCCCCACCTTATATATATACTATATATATAGCATCCCCACCTTATATATATAGCATCCCCACCTTATAATAGCATCCCCACTTGTATATAGCATCCCCACCTTTATATATATATATAGCATCCCCACCTTATATTATAGCATCCCCACCTTGTATATAGCATCCCCACCTTATATATATATAGCATCCCCACCTTATATATATGCATCCCCACCTTATATATATAGCATCCCCACCTTATGATATAGCATCCCCACCTTTATATATAGCATCCCCACCTTATATATAGCATCCCCACCTTATATATAGCATCCCCACCTTATTATTAGCATCCACTTATATAAGCATCCCCACCTTATATATAGCATCCCCACTTTATATATAGCATCCCCACCTTATTTATATAGCATCCCCACCTTATATATAGCATCCCCACCTTGTATATACATCCCTTATTATAGCATCCCCACTTTATATATACATCCCACTTGTAAGCATCCCCACCTTATATATATAGCATCCCCACCTTATATATAGACCCTTATATTAGCATCCCCACTTTATGTATAGCATCCCCACTTTATATATAGCATCCCCACCTTATATATAGCATCCCCACCTTATATATGTATAGCATCCCCACCTTATATATGTATAGCATCCCCACCTTATATATAGCATCCCCACCTTGTATATAGCATCCCCACCTTATATATAGCATCCCTACCTTATAGATAGCATCCCCACCTTATATGTATATAGCATCCCCACCTTATATATAGCATCCCCACTTTATATATAGCATCCCCACCTTATGTATAGCATCCCCACTTTATATATAGCATCCCCACTTTATATATAGCATCCCCACCTTATGTATAGCATCCCCACCTTATATATAGCATCCCCACCTTATATATAGCATCCCCACCTTATATATGTATAGCATCCCCACCTTATATATAGCATCCCCACTTTATATATAGCATCCCCACCTTATATATATATAGCATCCCCACCTTATAGATAGCATCCCCACCTTACAGATAGCATCCCCAGATTCCCCAGATAGCATCCCCACCTTATCCATAAGGTGGGGAAGGTGTGTTGCCCTGGAGTACAGCATAGCCCATACATTCCAAAGCCCTAAGCAGTCTTTCAACAGGCATGCTGAAGACTTCTACACTGGAAAAACTATGATGTTGTTGTTCACTGCTTGTGAGTAAGAAGTCTTGCTGGGTGATAAAGCAAGGGAAGATACCGAGTAAGAGAGAGAGAGTGCGAGACAGGAACAGGGAAACAGAGAGTGAGAGTGAGAGTGAGAGAGAGAGAGAGAGAGAGAGAGAGATTTTCTTTTGCATCATTATCTGTAACCTCAAATGGAGTGAGAAAGAGAGAGAGAGAGAGAGAGACAGACAGACAGACAGACAGACAGACAGACAGACAGACAGACAGACAGACAGACAGACATAGACTTAGAGAGACAGACAGAAGGAAAGAGAGACTGACACCGAGAAAAAGAAAGAAAGATATTTTTGCATGCTTTATTTTTTAACTGTAACCTCATATGGAGTGAGAGAGAGTGAGGGACAGAGACTTAGAGAGACAGACAGAGAGAAAGAGAGATTGACAGACAGACAGACAGGCATACATACATACAGACAGACAGGCAGACAGAGACAGACAGACCGAGATTTTGCATCATTCTCATATCTCATGATGATTCTGTCCCTGCAGCTAAATACGCACAGCTCCGGCAGACGCGGGACAGTGTGTGTGACACGGTGTCCCTCCTCTTCACCATCGATTCCCACATCACCGGCCCCCCTGCACCCAGAACTTAACCTGCCCACGTCATTTCCGCCTGCACCGGAAGTGTGCCATCCACCGAGAGCAAAAAGACCACTTGCAAATTTTGGTGATCGAACATGATCAGATAATAGAATGTGTTTATTTTTGGAATACTCTTTTTTCTTTTAGCTTACTGCTAAATGTTCGATTATGGTTGCAAGTCTATTTCTATACAGATTATACTGGACTTTTGCAACTTTAAAGATCTTGAGCCAATAGGAAATTGTAGAGATAAGTCTCCATCTAAAATGAGAATTCTCTGGGATTCAAAATTAGCAATATGCAGTCATGCAGTAACCAAAAAAAAAAAAGAAAAAGCTCAACCCAGGGGGATATTCCATCCAGTTTTTAGAAGCTTCTTGTTTCTGTTCTTGAAGTAAAAAAAATTGCCAGTGGTTTTTGCATATGTTTGCATAATTTCATGGATGATGATGTGTAGATAAGCAATGGGAATTTTTGCAAATATAAACATTATTTCAATATGTAATGACGAGATGTAGATAAAAAAAAAAATGGGTACTGTATGTATGCGTTATACAAATACTAAACTATGTATAACTGTATAGAGTATTTTTATCATATATATATATACAAAAGATGTTTTTCTCGAAAGATTTTTTTGTAGATTTAGTTCATCACAGTTTAAAAGCTTTGCCAAAACCTCTCTCCCTCATTTATTTGTAAGGTGCAATCTTTAAATCTGCAATAGCTTCTCAGATATTCACTTGTTAGTATACTCTATATGTGCAAACGCTTTCAACATGTAACGTGCCATCGTTTTAAACTTCACATTCAAAATGTTGATCATTAGAATAATTATGTAGAAATTTACAGCTCCATTGTTATTCTTTTCTACTATTTTTTTGTTTTAATCTTTAGCAGTGAATTGTAGGTATGTGGAGTGATACAGAAAATGTTTTTCGTACATCCTTTTTTCCATAATTATATATAACGTTTTTTGTTTTGTTTTTTGTTGGGTTTTTTTTTTTTTTTTTTGGGGGGGGGTTAATTTTCAACAGGTTTTTGTCTACTGCTAACAGGGTCATATGTGATGAACATGAACAAAGAAAATTCTGTGTTTATGGCCAGTATGTGTGAAATTAGCAAACACAGTGGGGAGGGGGTCTCTCCATTGCTGGTCACACAAGCAATGCAATCAGTTTGAATTCAATGTCCTCACATACTCAGCAGCAGGAGTTAAGTGACCATGGCATCTACAAATTGACAGATCCCTTCATGATCCTCTCTCTCTCTCTCTCTCTCTCTCTCTCTCTCTCTCTCTCTCTCTCTCTCTCTCTCTCTCTCTCTCTCATTTTTTTTCTACTTGTAGGTGGGATCTTCAATAGAAATGAAAGATCCTTGACATGAACAGAAAACCAAAATTTAGATTAAAACAGCAGAATCTGATAAACTATGGTATACGATGTAAAACTTGAATGAAGATCACAGGTAGAGACAATGTGACCAT
>CM060330.1:27677443-27702629 GCA_030674155.1 Stramonita haemastoma
TGGGGTTCGGTTTTCAGAGAGTTGTCCAAGAGCTGTTCGTTGCCTAGTGTGAAGGTAAGTTTATCCTGTTGGATTTTTCACGCTGTAGTTTGTTTAAATGCTTATTCAGGTGGGGGGGGGGGGGAGGCGCTCGATTTGTTTGCTCTCAGTTTCTCTGTTGCTTAGTCTTTGTTCCTATGTGTCTGTCCGTATGTGTGCTTGTTAGTCTATCGTTCTCTGTTATGTTTTTTTTCTCTGTCTCTCGAAATCTGTTTCTCCCGCTGTCTTTTCTTTCTGTCTTTATGTCACTATCTATGTCCCTGTGCTTCTTCGCGCCCACCCTCTCTCTCTCTCTCTCTCTTCTCTCCTCTCTCTCTCTCTCTCTCTCTCTCTGACTGAGCATTAGGGATGGGTGTAAAGAAGCCATTATGTGTGCTTATTCTCTTCCCTTAATAAAAGTTTCAAAGTCTCTCTCTGTCTCTGTCTCTGTCTCTCTCTCTCTCTCTCTCTCTCTCTCTCTCTCTCTCTCTCTCTCTCTCTCTCTCTCTCTCTCTTTGTACTGCGTATAGTTTTATTGTTTAGTATCTTTTTATCTTGATATTATCCCTGAAAAGGGCTGGTACTGGATGTAAAAAAAAGCACACGAGTGCTTATCTATTATCCTCGAATAAAAGAGTTTGCCTTGCCTTGCCTCTCTCTCTCTCTCTCTCTCTCTCTCTCTCTCTCTCTCTCTCTCTCTCTCTCTCTCTCTCTCTCTCTCTCTCTCTCTCTCTCTCTCTCTCTCTCTCTCTCTCTCTCTCTCTGTCACACACACACACACACACACACACACACACACACACACCACACACACACACACACACGTACACACACACACACACACTCACACACACCACACACACACACACACACACACACACACACACACACACACACACACACACACACACACACACACACACACACACACACACACACACAGAGGTTGGGGGGGGGGTTCTTAATGCAATGAAAGTGATTCGGCTTTTTCTCTTCTTTTTTTATTTCTCTCTCATAGATAACAGATCTATTTCAAGCTGATCACTTATTGTCTACTTTTCGGGTAGACATTCAAATCACCCTCTCCTCCTTTCTTTCTCCACTTTGTTTCAAAGTTCCTCACCCCCTCTCTTTCTGCACACACTCACACCACACACACACACACACACACACACACACACACACACACACACACACACACACACACACACACACACACACACACACACACACACACACACACACACAGACGAAGAGAGAGAGAGGGACACAGAGAGAGAGAGAGAGAGAGAGAAGAGAGAGAGAGAGAGAGAGAGAGAGAGAGAGAGAGAGAGAGAGAGAGAGAGGAGAGAGAGAGAGAGAGAGAGAGAGAGAGAGAGCAGACTGTCTACTCTGTTGCTGAGTCTTCTTTCATAATTCACATGTAGGATAAAAGCGACTTTAAAAAATAAAGAAAGAGAGAGAGAGAGAGAGAGAGAGAGAGAGAGAGGAGAGAGAGAGAGAGAGAGAGAGAGAGAGAGAGAGAGAGAGAGAGAGAGAGAGAGAGAGAGAGAGAGAGAGAGAGAGAGAGAGAGAGAGAAAGAAAGAAAGAAAGAAAGAAAGAAAGAAAAAATATAGTATCTCTCAGGCAATTCACACATCTATGACGGTAGGTTTCTTTTTGCTTTTTGCTATTTCTGGGTCACATTAACTCATCAATGGCGTGTTATTCCCCTGACGACAAAAGCCTGTCAGGCTTTTTCACTGCAAGCAAGGGAGGTATAGTAGGGGAGAACCGTTTCAACGCGCTCTGAAAGAGTGAATGTCTGGCATTCGCCCTCTAGTTTGTTCTGCCACACATATGTTTGGCCCTTTCACTCCGCTGTCTTTGAGCTAGTGACAGCTGGAACTAGCAAATACCTGTGACTGAGAGGACCTAGTGGCAGACACGGTCGTCTGATTATATATACGTGGACAGCTAGTTGTATGGGTAAGTCAGTCATTTGGGAATCGAGTGGCAAACCGGGAATTTTGTGAACAGTGCCAATTAACAGTGAAATTGGCATTTCTTTCAGTCTTCACTTTTGCTCATTGTTTTTTTTTTGATAATCGATGATTGATTGAGTCACAAACTTGTGTTCGCATTTAGGCGATTGAGTAATCAATGTTGTTGTGGGTTGTTGTTGTTTTTTTTTTTGGGGGGAGGGGGGTATTTTTGTGGTTTTGGTGGTTTTTTGTTTTGTTGTTGTTTGATGGTTGGTTTTGTTGTTGTTGGTTGGTTGGTTTTTTTTGTTGTAGTTTTTTTTTTTTTTTTTTTTTTTTTGGGGGGGGTTGGTTTCGGTGGGAGTGAAGGATAAGGGGAGGGGGTGGAGGGGAAGAAGACTTGGGAATAGCGATACTTGCGGATAGATTCCCATAGGTTATGGGAACACCTTTAATCTTTCAAACAAGACATCAAATTTTAACTTTAATGGTTGATATCTATCGTGTGTGTGTGTGTGAAGTTGGTAGATGCTTTCAAGCAGGGTGTTTGCAAACTAATGTAGATAGGCTAGCTTTTTTTGTTTTTTTTTTTGCTTTGTTTTATTTCTCGGTTAGAGCTGTGGGGTTCACCAATGGTGACATCTTTGCGAATGGGACCGTTTCCCCCCTTTCCCTCCACTTACGTAGCCACACTCCGACTTCGGGGATTGTGTCTAAACATGACACCTATGTACATGCACTTTTTTTTTTTAATATCATCTGTTCTTACCTGTTCCTACGAAATGGCCTACTCTTCCCCAAGGCGGAACAGGTTTTTGACTTGTGCACAAGGTGATCTGCATGCATTTGCACACAAGGCCTCGGTTTATAGTCTCATCCAAAAGGACTTTGATATTTAGTTTGAATTTCGCGTCAAACTGGAAAGAAAGGGCAAGGCTGGGAATCGAACCCAGAACTTCACGGTTTACTTCTTAGGCAGGTGACCATCTCAACCATCCTTCCACATTCCTTATTAGACAGGGAAATGACATAACTTGCGGAATGACAGCCCCAACCGTTGGTTGCCCGGCCCAACACAGTTTGTCAAAGTAGAATTTCTTCTTATTCAGGCTTGCCTTTCACACAATGTCACTTAGGGGAGGGGGGGGAGGGGCGCACGCGCGCGCGCGTGTGTGTATGTGTATATGTGTGTTAATGCATGCGTGTGTGTATGTGTGTGTTTGTGTGTGTGTGTCTGTGTGTCTGTTTGTGTGTGTCTGTGTATCTGTGTGTGTGTGTCTGTCTGTCTGTCTGTCTGTCTCTCTCTCTCTGTCGGTGTCTGTGTGGATGGGTGGGTCAGTATGTGATATGTATGTGTGTGCACGCGTGCACTAAACTTCATTAAGACACTCTACGCGAGTGAAGCGGTCCGAATATCACCAAAGGAAATCTTTAGGACAATACAATACAACGCAACACAACAACACAACACAAAAACAACGCAACATAATTCAACACTATATTACACGACTTAACGCAGTACAACTGACTACAGCACAACACAGCACAGGAAAATTTAACTTGTGTTGTCAGCTTTTGTAGTCTTTTTTGCATTTTAAGCCAAGGGATTTCTCTTGTCTGCCTGTCTTGCCACTGTTTCCTTTCTGTCTTGTAAGCACAGGCCGAACCCAACGCCTGTTGTGGCAATGGCATTCATCTCATAGTCGGCTTTAGGCCGTTACAATTCGCTTGTCTTTTTTTTTCTTTTCTACGTTACTTCTTACCCAGCCCCCTCATCTAATAAAAAAAAATAGAGAGAAAGAAAAGGATTATGTTCAGGTTCTTTTTTCTGTCAAAACTTCTGACGTGACAAAGAAGATTGAGAGAGAGAGAGAGAGAGAGAGAGAGAGAAGGAGAGAGGAGAGAAGAGGAGAGAGAGAGAGAGAAGAGAGAGAGAGAGAGAGAGAGAGAGAGAGAGAGAGAGAGAAGAGAGAGAGAGAGAGAGAGAGAGTATGTGTAGAGTAGTAGGAGTAGTAGAGTAGGAGAGTAGTAGTAGAGTAGTAGTATGTAGTAGTAGTAGTAGTAGTTAGTAAGTAGTAGTAGTAGTTAGTAGTAGTAAGTAGTAGTGTAGTAGTAAGTGTGTAGTATGTAGTATGTATGTGCATAAAGCATTACAATGACACAGTGGAGAAAAATCATTTAGGTCATCTCGGTCCTACTCATTTCCTGTATCTCTTTTAAACGTTACGAATCTAGGAGTCTAAACCTTGCCATGTACCAAAATCATTAGAAAAAAAAAGTGCGAGACAAGATCATATTGAAAGATAAAACAGCTGGAGATGGAGAGAAGAGGGATTGCCTTTGTTACGGTTTGCTTCTCCAAAAACGTCAGCCATTTTAGTTTTACACCAGTAGCCCTAATTCTCATGCTTCCTACCCTCTAGCACCAAGAGAAACGAGAGGAAGATTGGGAAATAACTTAGGTCTAGTAGCCCGACCATAAAGACTAATAATTCTGCGCACAACTCCACTTACAAAATCTTGAGTCTGACGTTGTAGCAGGTATGACGTAGAACATCGGCCGAGTTTGCTACCCAACTTCTTTTGGGGACAGCTCACTAGGCCTAAGTCACAGGGCCGCTGTCACATAAACCCAAGCAAATTGCCAGAGGGTCCAGTAAATCACAGGGTGACTAAGTCACAGGGCCGCCAAGTCACAGGGCCGCCAAGTCACATTTTCACAGTGTGTTCGCTAAGTCACAGCGCTGCTAAGTCACAGGGCCGCCAAGTCACAGGGCAATTAAGTCACAGGGCCCATAAGTCACAGAGTGTTTACACCCCCTGTGACTTAGCGCCCCTGTGACTTGGCGGCCCTGTGACTTAGCAGCCCTGTGACATGGTGGCCCTGTGACTTAGTGACCTACTTCCATTTCTTTTTGCCCCAAATGGAGAACCTTTAGAACAGAGTGATGATTATCTACCTCCTGCTCACCACACTGTTTTATACGCCATCTTCTAAAGTGTACGTCACATGTTATGCTGATGTCTGTTTCCCTTATGAAAGCACACAGCAACTCCATTTCCAAACATTTGAGAAATTCCTACTTTTCTAATTTTGACCCCATATATCAAGAGATAAAAATGTTTTGTTTCCAGTCCTATTCAGTCGATACAGCCTACAGATATGCATACAGATAGTCTTATATATATATATATATTATATATATATATATATATATATATATATATATATATATATATATATATAACACTACATATATGTGTGTGTGTGGTGTGTGTGTGTGTGTGTGTGTGTGTGTGTGTGTGTGTGTGTGTGTGTGTGTGTGTGTGTGTGTGTGTGTGTGTGTGTGTGTTCTAGGATCAAACAAAATGGTAGCTTATCTTTCATAGATAAAACATGAGCTTAAGCCTACTTTCCAGCCTTCCTCATAGCCAAGAAAACACCTCCTGTAAAAAGTAACGTCTTCACATATATATGTTTTGCTGGTTTGTTTGTTGTGGGTTTTTTTTGGTTTCATTTACGCCAACAGAACACAACGTGTAGGTGTAATGTACACGTGCAAATTTGTTTTACATTCATAAGTGAAGAACCAGTGTTGATCTGACATAATTAGGCTATGGCATAGATCTTTAATAATAATAATAATAATAATAATAATAATAATAATAATAATAATAATAATAATAATAATAATAATAATAATAATAATAATGATGATGATGATGATGATGATGATGATGATGATGATGATGATGATGATGATGATGATGATGATGATGATAATAATAATAATAATAATAATAATAATAATAATAATAATAATAATAATAATAATAATAATAATAATAAAGAACTGTAGCATCAGTGGTTAGATGTCGTCTCCAGGATTTCCCTTATTTGCTTCGATCAAATTGTTGGCTACACAGAAGCTACCACACTGTACTGCTTTGTCTGTTTGTATTGTGTAGTATTGAAAGTGTATAGTAGTTAATTTATTGTATTGTATTGTATTGTATTGTATTGTATTGTATTGTATTGTATTGTATTGTATTGTATTGTATTGTACTGCATACCACTATCACACACACAGCACACACACACACACACACACACACACACACACACACACACACACACACACACACACACACACACACACACACACACACACACACACACCACACACACACATTCCCAGGGGAGAGTGTAGCCACAAGAACAGCGCTTGTGACCCACCCCGCGCTTCACTCCTTTGTTTTGTTTTGTTTGTTTTTTTGTCTCGTACATAGGCTACACTTGTGTCCCTCCAACAGAGGCTTTGTTCTACAGGGCTGCAATGCAGGCCAGTGCCTCTAAATGCTAATGCTGGCGTGTGCGTGAGTGTGAATCCACAAAATAAGCTTTCTTTTAGGCTCAGACTTCTCATGTAGGCTTACACGCTGGCACGAAGTGTACGAATGCTATGTCCGTAATAACCGACTTTCTGTGACAACAGTATAAAATGTTTCAGTCCTACATAAAATGGCCACCATGTCGATCAAATGACGCGAGCATTGTTGTAGCTGCGGTGATAAGCCAGGCTATTTATCACGGGTAACAGCAGAAGGGGCTGTCAAGACATGCTGATAACCCTTGTAGAAAGATCGGCCAAAGAGAGCCGAGTCAAGTCCATACTGCCATTAAAGCCATTGATTCTGGCCTGGTAACCACCGATCCTTCCTTCCTGTGTGCGCATTCAAAAACAAAATTCCACCGTGTTGTAGGGCGTTTTGATAAACACAGTTATGGTGGTTGAGGAGAGGTATGAATGAGATTTGTATTGAAGTGGGAATAGTTTTGTTTTGTTTTGAAATGTTATAGCCAGGTATTAACAGACTATGTTTAACTTACGCCTCTCCCACCATCTCACCAACCCCCATCTCCGATCCAAAAAAAATTGTAAAAGAAGAAGAGAAGTTTGGAGGCAAAAGTTTAACTGAAAACAGTCTTGCAATTGCCCTTCATGGTACGATTAAAGTATTTTTGACTTGATTTGTCTTGGCTTGACTTTAATTCTTTACGTGTCCACAAGCCTACCCACATGACAAGAATGGTAAACATGTTGGTCAACAGTATGTCACATATGGCTGTAGAGTCAGTACTGGTGTTATTAGACACCATTATAGATGATCCACAGGACTGCGTGATCTTTTCTGGCGAGTGACCTGATGGTGGCCAAAGATTACTGGTAACTCCCTGTGGATTGTTGACTGGGGTGGGGGGGGGGAAAGGGGGATTTAAGGAGGTAATAAGAGGGGGAGGGGGGTGACACGAATCTGGGCATGGCTAAGTGGGGTTAGACTGGCACGACCGGTGTAAAAATCAGCCACACTGGATATCAGGCAGAAAACAAAACTAAGAATTGCAGACAGTGAACGATCATGGTCAGAAGTTAACCCAGTGATATATTCAACTTTACAACAAAATTGAGGGGGTGGGGGGTGGTAGAGTTCCGTTCCTTGGCTAGAGTTCTGAGGTTCAACTAAATGTGAGATTATGCGTATGCGACCGTTTTTTTTCATCATTAAGGTAGCCGCATTTTGACGTCAGGGATTTTTTTTGGGGGGAGGGGGGGTAATGTAAGCCTTCCTACATACTTTGAGATATTTGGCTGAAAGATTGTTCCCAGGGATGGGAAGAGGGGATGTATACGTCCCTGCACTGTCCGAACCACAAAAATAATGACGGAAGTGAGCAGAGAAAAAAATAATGATCATTTTGATGTGTAATAAAACCAGAAACAAGATGACCTGACATGAAAACAGTCGATGGTGTGTGTGTGTGTGTGTGTGTGTGTGTGTTTTTTGTGTGTGTGTGTGTGTGTGTGTGTGTGTGTGTGTGTGTGTGTGTGTGTGTGTGTGTGTGTGTGTGTGTGTGTGTGTGTGTGTGTGTGTGTGTGTGTGTGTGTGTGTGTGTGTGTGTGTGCAGGCACAGAGAGCAGACGATGAATCCTTTCAATTACAACTTGTGCGGCTGCGATCGTGACCGACCGCCTCTCATGGTAAGATAAGTCAGTCCGCTTTTTCCTCCATGTCTTCATCTCCTCCCCTCTCATTCCCCATGGTATGTGGCACATGCAGCTAGGCCCTAAATAGTCATAGCCTACATAGTCAGGTCATAGCTTACATAGTCATATCATAGCCTACATAGTCAGATCATAGCCTACATAGTAAGGTCATAGCTTACATAGTCATATCACAGCCTACAGAGTCAGATCATAGCCTACATAGTCAGGCTATAGCCCACATAGTCAGGTTATAACTTACAAAATCAAACCATAGCCTACAAAGTCAAGGTATAGCCTACAAAGTCAAGGCATAGCCTACAAAGTCAGATCATGGCCTATATGGCCAGGTCTTAGCCTACAAAGTCAGGTTATGGTTATAGCCTACATAGTCAGGTCATAGCCTACAAAGTCAGGTTATGGTTATAGCCTACATAGTCAGGTCATAGCCTACAAAGTCAGGTTATGGTTATAGCCTACATAGTCAGGTCATAGCCTACAAAGTCAGGTTATGGTTATAGCCTACATAGTCAGGTCATAGCCTACAAAGTCGTGGCACATGCAGCTAGGACCTAAATAGTCATAGCCAACATAGTCAGGATATAGCCCACGTAGTCAGGTCATAGCCCACGTAGTCAGGTCATAGCCCACGTAGTCAGGTCATAGCCCACGTAGTCAGGTCATAGCCCACGTAGTCAGGTCATAGCCCACGTAGTCAGGTCATAGCCCACGTAGTCAGGTCATAGCCCACCTAGTCAGGTCATAGCCCACCTAGTCAGGTCATAGTCCACCTAGTCAGGTCATAGCCTACCTAGTCAGATCACAGCCTACATAGTCAGGTCACAGCCTACAAAGTCAAGGCACAGTGGGGATATACGAGCTATGAGAAGTTCTTGTATTTCTGGAATCCTAAGAGCTGTCAGGCCTCTTCCTCTTCATCATAGTCTTCGTCTTCTCTATCTTGTCTATCTGTTTGATTCTCTCTCTCTCTCTCTCTCTCTCTCTCTCTCTCTCTCTCTCTCTCTCTCTCTCTCTCTCTCTCTCTCTCTCTCTCTCTCTCTCTCTCTCTCTCTCTTCTCTTCCCCCCGCCCTATGAATGGATGATTTCAAAATCGGGCTTTGTAAAACAAGCCTCTCTCATTTTTTCGATTTCTCAGTTAGACCTCCGAGAATTTACTAATAGTGAGATTTTGCGCATGCAACCGTTTTTGCCCACCGGCTTTGGGGACAATGTCTAAACACGTCACATGTGTACAAGCATTTTGCTTTTTGTTTTTGTCATCTGTTGCTACTGGCATGCAATGGCTTCCTCTTTTAAAAAAAAAAAAAAAAAAAAAAGTGGAGCAGGTTTTTAATGCGTATGCAAGATGTCCTACATGCGTTCGCACACGGGACCTCGGTTTATAGTTTCATCCGAAGGACTTTCGGGGGAGAAGTGTCGATACTGATGTTGTCTCTATTGGGAAAATCCTCTCGTACGGGTGTTGGGGTGGTGGCTCAAATCTAGGCCGTCAGATCACGAGCTCACTGTTCTAACCACTAGACAATCTCCACCCCTCACCGCCCTCTCGCCACTCCCCCAAGCCTTCCTCACGATTTTGAGCTTACTTTCAAGAATGTGCCCAGTTTACTACTACTACTACTACTACTACTACTACTACTACTACTACTACTACTACTACTACTACTACTACTACTACTACTACCACTGCTGCTGCTGCTGCTGCTGCTGCTGCTGCTGCTGCTGCTGCTGCTACTACTACTACTACTACTACTACTACTACCACTACTACTGCTGCTAGTTCTACTACTACTACTACTACTACTACTACTACTACTACTACTACTACTACTACTACTACTACTACTACTACTACTACTACTAGGGGTGCTGGTGCTGGTGCTGCTACTGTTGTTGTCGTTGCTGTCAGGATAGGTGGGTGGGTAGGTGTTTAAGGGGTGGAGGTGGATAGGTGAGGGGTATGTTTTGTCTCATTGATGACAGCATGCTGTGAATCTTTGCAGACATACAGAGGGCCAGCCCACCCACCGTATCAGCGCCAAGAGGTCTGTATGAGTTTGGGTCCACTTTTTCTTTTTGGATTGGACTGAATTGGATTGCATAGAAGTAGATAGATAGATAGATAGATAGATAGATAGATAGATAGATAGATAGATAGATAGATAGATAGATAGATAGATAGATAGGTAGATAGATAGACAGACAGACAGACAGACAGACAGACAGACAGACAGATAGATAGATAGATAGATAGATAGATAGATAGATAGATAGATAGATAGATAGATAGATAGATAGATAGATAGATAGATAGATAGATAGATAGATAGATAGATAGATAGATAGATAGAAATGTACTGGACCGGATTGGCTCATGTTGGATTGAGTTACATTGTATCGGGTTGGAATAGAGTTGATTATATTGGAATGGAGTACACCGGGTTAGATTGAATTGTATCGGGTTACGTTTTATGACATTGGATTGTCTCATCTCGTCAGATAACTCTTTCTGCTTTGACTGTTACAATATTGCATCGTGTATGTTCAACATTGTATGTGCAAGGGGTCGTATTGTATTGCCGTCCACTGTGTCGCTTTGCATTGTGTAGTTTGGTTTGTTTGGCTCTACTTCGCTTTCTTATTAAATTTTGTTAGTGCATGTCACCTGCATTTTGGAGATGATTATTCGGTAATTCCTTGCTATTTCTTTTTGTGTAATGGGCATTGTACTGTTCCCTGGCATTGAATAGCATTGCATTGCATTGATTTATACTGTATTGTACTGTTTTTTTGTTATTTTGTACGTGATACTACTTTCACTCTCACCAGATTTCTCAGTGGGAATTTCGAACTGCTCTCCCCCAGGAGAGTATCTTGCTGCAAGAGACAGCGCCACCCATCTTTTCTTTCTGCTTATGTATTTGTTTCCCTATGAGAGTGGGGGGGGGGGGGGGTCTGCAGAAATTTGCTTTGGACAACTCTCCCGTTGCCATGGATTCTTTTACACATGCTTGACTTGCTGCATGGTGTAAATGGGACCTCGGTATATCGTCTCACCCGAAAGCCTAGCACCCAGATCAACAATTCAGTTACATCTTTATATATCACATCGCATCACAATGCATCGTACCGCATCGCATCGTTTCAAATCATCCCCAAAGTCGGAATGCGGCTACCTTCATGGTGGGAAAAAAACGGGTCGCATACGCAAAATCTCACCATTGGTGAACCTCGGAGCTTTAGCCGAGAAACAACCAAAAAAAACAATGGCATCGAATCGTATCACCTGACATTGCATGAGATGTTATTTATTTATTTATTTTATGTATTTATTTAATAATTTATTCTTTTATATCCAGGATATTGGAATAAGCACTCATGTGCTTTATTACATCCAGTCCCCTGTGGACCGTGGGGGCACAACTGAAGATTTTGCAACCAGAATCCTCCACTCTCCACAGTCCTCCGCCCTCCGTAGTAGGTCGTTCCACCCAAGGCCTGTCCACTCTCTGATGTTGTCCCCGTGTGTATACATTTTTTGTAAATCTCGGCATCTGTTCCCACAGGCACACGAAGTAGGCGCCTACTCTCACGAAAAGCGGAACAGGATTTAACGTTTTTAACGTGTGTGTTGTGTGGTTGTGTGGGCAGGACCCTGGGGATGGAGTGTACATGTTCGTCAAGTTCCCCACTAATAACGGCACAGCTGTAGGGGTGGTCAGACAGACAGTGGTCCTGGCCCGCAAAGCTTACCAGAATGTCGGGGTCGCTTCGTGGGCATCGCCAGAAAGGTGTGTTTTGTGGGGGGGGGGTGGTTTTGTGTGTGTGAGTGAGAGAGAGAGAGGGAGGGGGGAGAGATGAGATGGAGAGAGATGGAGAGAGAGAGACAGAGATAGAGAAAGAGAGAGATGGAGAGAGAGAGACAAAGAGAGAGAGATAGATAGATATGTAGAGACAGAGAGAGACAGAGATAGAGAGAGACAGGGAAGAGAGAGAGAGAGAGAGAGAGAGAGAGAGAGAGAGAGAGGAGAGAGAGAGAGAGAGAGAGGAGAGAGAGAGAGAGAGAGAGAGATGAGAGATGAGATGGAAAGAGAGAGAGAGGAGAGAGAGAGAGGAGATGAGATGAATGGAGAGACAGACAAACACAGACAGTCAGACGGACAGATGGAGAGAGAGAGAGACAGACAGACAGATAGAGACAGGCAGACAGTGGTGCTGGCCCGCAAAGTTTACCAGAATGTCGGGGGTCGCTTCGTGGGCATCGCCAGAAAGGTGTGTTTTGTGTGATAGATGAGATGGAGAGAGAGGGGGATAGAGAGGAGATATTTATTTATTTATTTATTTATTTATTTATTCTTTTATATCGAGGATAACAGAATAAGCAATCATGTGCTTTTTTTTTCATCCGGTCCCCGTGTGCATGCAGTTTTGTAAATATTGTCATCTGTTCCCACCGGCACACGATGGCCTACTCTTACGAAAAGCGGAACAGGATTTAACGTGTGCGCAAGATGTTCTGCGTGCGTTCGCACACGGGGCCTCGGTTTAAAGTCTCATCCGAAGGACTTTTGGGGAGAGTGGAGTCAGCACTGATGTTAACTCCAGGAAGAAAATTTCCTCGACCGGACTCGAACCCGGGTCTTCAAATTGCCAGCGCAATGTTCTGACCACTAGGCTATCCGCCCCCCCTAGGCTATCCGCCCCCACTAGGCTATCCGCCACTAGGCTAGGCTATTTCTATAATTTTGTCATCCACTCCTACCGGCACACAATGGCATGCTCTTATATCCATATCATTGTGTGCAGATCTGGGACAGATCTGTGCAGATAGAGGGGGAGAGATAGAGTGAGAGAGAGAGAGAGATAAAGACAGAGACAGAGACAGACAGACACACAGAGACACACAGAGACACACAGAGACGTACAGAGAGAGAGAGAGAGAGAGAGAGAGAGAGAGGGGGGGGCACCCATCAGTCTCAGAAGACTCTTTTAGAGCGCAAAGCCTGGGTAAGTAAGTATGGAGGGCAAGCTATTACCCATGCAGCAGACCTCCCCCCCACACACACACAACACACCTCTCCACGCCACTGGAATGATCCATTGAAAAGGCAATGACCGATACGAATGGTTCCAGTACCGTCGCAGGAGCCACCAGAACGTTGCCACATACAGCCCCGAGCCGCCCTGGGACTCCAACTCCCCGATTTTTTCCTCAGGGATGGTGTCTAAACACAACACCTGTGTGCATGCTGGGTTTTTTTAATATAATTTTGTCATCCACTCCTACCGGCACACAATGGCCTGCTCTTATATCCATATCATTGTGTGCAGATCTGGGACATGAACCCACAACACAAGGTGTGGAATGACGAAGCCATTGTGGTCTTCTGGTTCCGAACCATTGACCACGCTCGAACCTTCTTTGTCTCCGATTTCCGAATGAAACAGCCTGACTTCCCCGCTCCGGCTGGCGTCTGTGAGGCCTGGGCAGTGGTTCGATTCTACACACCCCCTAATGAATTTGGTTCGTGTGTGTGTGTGTGTGTGTGTGTGTGTGTGTGTGTGTGTGTGTGTGTGTGTGTGTGTGTGTGTGTGTCTGTGTGTCTGTGTGTCTGTGTGTGTGTGTGTGTGTGTGTGTGTGTGTGTGTGTGTGTGTGTGTGCGTGCGTGTGTGTGCGCGCTTGCGTGCATATGTGTGTGTGTTTATTTTATCAATTTTATTTATTTCTTTTATATCAAGGATAATGGAATAAGCACTCATCTGTTTTTTTACATCCAGTCCCCGTGTGAATGCAGTTTTGTAAACCTTGTGATCTGTTCCCACCGGCACACAATGGCCTACTCTCACGAAAAGCGGAACAGGATTTAATGTGCGCGCAAGATGTACTGCGTGCGTTCGCTCACGGGGCCTCGGTTAATAGTCTCATTCGAAGGATACACAGAAAGCGTCTGGCAGTTGAGGGGCAACTGGATTGAAAGGAGACTGATTCAGCTTACAGCATGAGTTAATTCCCTTGAATCAAACACGATTTAGTGTGAATTTTTGGTTGGTCGGTTGGGTTTTTTTGGGGGGGTTGTTGTTTTGTGTGTGTGTGGGGGGGGGGGGGGGGGGTTGGGGGGGTGATATCCTATTTTTAGCTATGACTTAGAGTTTTGATGCGTAGTAAGTGTCCTGTATATATAGCTAAGACACATTGCCAATGAGTTAAGCACCTAACAAGTCAAACCCAGCCCATCCAACTTCAGCCTGACTCAATCAATGTCTTATGCTCATGTATTCTCTCTCTCTCTCTCTCTCTCTCTCTCTCTCTCTCTCCTCTCTCTCCTCTCTCTCTCTCTCTCTCTCTCTCTCTCTTGAAAAATAAAGATTCATTCCCTCTCTCTCTCTCTGTGCAGACTTCAGCACGTTCATGCTGTGTGAAGCCAGGCTGAAGAGTACCACGCGGTACGAGGACTACAAGGAGAAGTTTGCCCGGCGCTTTGCCCACCTGCTGGTGGACTACGATGCCCAGCCCTTCGTGGTTCAGTCCGCCGGGGTGGAACTTTTGAGGCGGTACCACAAACCCCTGGACACCCTCATCACCGTCCACCTCTTCAGGGACCCTGCCCACCTGGCTAAGATCAGGAGAGACTGTAAGTGTGTTGGGGGGATCTTTTTTTTTTAAATTTAAGTGGTGTTTGGGGGGGGGGAGAGGATAGTGATGATTGTTGGTTGATGGTAGGTAGAGGTCAAGGTAAAGGTGTTCCCATTTTTTTTTCCTTTATGTCACAGCAGATTTCTCTGCGTGAAATTCGGGCTGCTCTCCCTGCTCGGGGAGAGCGCGTCGCCACAAGTGCAGCGCCTACCCATTATTTTCTTTTCTTTTTCCTGTCTGCAAGTGTTTTTGTTTCCCTATCAGAGTGGCTTTTTTCTACAGAATTTTGCCAGGGGCAACCCTCTTGTTGCCGTGGGTTCTTTTATGTGCGCCAAATAATGATGTGTAACACACGAGACCTCAGTTTATCGTCTCATCCAAAAGACTAGCGCCCAGACCACCACTCAGGGTCTAATGGATGGGGGGAAAGTTTTGGGCCCAAACGGGATTCAAACCACCGCACACTCCGACCCGGACTTTTCGCTTTGTAGGCAGGCGCGTTACCTCCAAGACCACCGATCCACCGTAACCTATGCAGAACGAGGTGTCAGAGACCTCAGCTTCTTTCGGGGCCAGCCTATGGAGGGCAGCTTCCATCTCCTCTCCCTCTATGCTTTACCTTCCCTGACCCTAAAGAGCTGGGTGAACTGAAGCCAAGGCACACAAACGGACACTCGTCCACTTGGTAACCACGTTCAATACTGCTTAATCTTAGCTTGGGGAAAGTGAGTGTTCTGACCACTGAGCTATCCCGTCCACACAGGGTGATGGTACAGTCTCTAAGTTGGTTCACTCCACTGGGACTGTAATACAATCAAAACCAACCAGCTTGGGGGAAAAGGGAGGGGTGTTGACTAGGTATCACACAAACAGGTGCCCCTACATGTGTGCAAGTAAGCATCCACACGCGCGTGCGTGTATACTCTCTCTCTCTCTCTCTCTCTCTCTCTCTCTCTCTCTCTCTCTCTCTCTCTCTCTCTCTCTCTCTCTCTCTCTCTCTCTCTCTCCGTTTACATGTAGGTCTTAATTATGCATACGAACGCACTACACACACGCGTGCGCGCATGCTGCTAAGGCTGTTTGGGCAGTTTTCAGAATTAGTAGCTTTCTTACCATTAACATTTTTTTAGTTTGTCGTGAGCAAGTTGATATTGATGGAGACCATTCCCCCCACCCCCTCTAGGTAGCAGGTGTGCATGCTGGATATGTTGGTGACGCCTATTGTAATGGCCATAGCTGGCATGTTTGTTTGTCCGTCGTGTTCGACGATAACCTCCAAAACAGTAGAGGAGGCAGCTTCTGTTTCGGAAATTGGGCAGAAATTTGATTATAGTGAAGATGCCTTGCCCACAGTACATCCCCACTCTCTCAGCCAAGAAGGCATAAGGACTGTTTTGTTCTTTCAAGACAAGACTCAAGACAGAGCTAAGCTTTTACATCTTTACTGTGTACTGTCTTCTTCTCAACTGACAGTGCAATGGAATATCTGAACAACAATCGTGCGTGCTGTGGAGTTGCATTTTCTAACCACTATTGAAAACATTGTGTGAAGGACTGACCTAACCCTGAACTGATTTGTTGACAGCGTGTTGGGAAGAGCTGATGGCCTTGCAGAGAGACATGACCCGGGATTATGACTTCTCCGTCTTCACCATCGACCCCAGAGCCTGCCCCTGATTGGCTACAGCAGCAGCAGCAGCAGCAGCAGCAGCGGAAAGCAGTTTTCATTGGTTAAAAGATCTCAACTCTGGACTAGGATTGCAGAGACAGCATTGGTCATTACTAAGAGTCATTAGTTTAAGCTAAACAGTTACCTTTCGCTTTTTTTTTTCTCTCCAAAACTGCGATTTACTGATTAGTCATTTTCCATTTTGCTGTATGCTCTTTTCATCGCCATTGCCATTGTTCTATTTCAACTCATGATAAATTGCAACAAACACAGGAGGTAGAATGACTGTACACTTTGTCTTATTTCTCCACTGTCACTATGATCTGCTAACGCTGTAAGTTTGTGCTGGGGTCTCAGTTTCCATCTCCATCACACGCACGCACGTGCTAGCTCACGTTTTGATAGAATGATGTAACACTGTACTGTAGTAAAGGAAACAATGCCAGCACCAATGACCTATTGTTTACTTGCTTGTACCTTACAGTCACGGTCACAGTAGTCAAAGCCACAATAACACGAGCGTCCAGAAATCATCATCTTCTTCTCTCCTTTGCTTTACACCCTCTGGGGAAAATAATGGCATGTCCTTTCCAGCTCCTCTCGTGGGACTATACAGCTTGGTTTGTAGGGCTATCTCTGCCAGCCACACTTTCTTCCTCAGGTCGCTGAATAGCGTACATCTCTGAAGGATGTGCACGTCTGTCTGGTTGTCCAGAAGTCACACCGAAACATAATACATGGTTTGACTAAACCAAGACAAACTGTTTACAAAGCACAGTGTGATATCCAATATTTTTGTCCTGCAATTTGGCACAGTTAGATTGCTGAAAATTCAAAAATACAGCAAGGGCAAGAATGAGTTAACAACTTTGTGACAAGTGAAGAAATGGCCAGTAGGTTTTTGTTTGACTTTTGACACATGGCATACACTGATGGGTTCAGTGGAGGGATACTGCACATTCCATTGTGTGTAAAATATAAGTGACAGCTGGCAACATAAGCAGTCAAAAGCTTGGAAGTTTTTTTTTGGGGGGTAGGGTTGTTTGTTGTTGGGGGGGGAGGGGGTTCTCAGAGAACTGATTGTTTTGAAGTTTGCTTCTTACTGCACTGTTGATCAGTTCAATTTTTGTTTTACTTTACTCTTAATTCAGTGACCACTTCCATAATCACACACACACACACACACACACACGCACGCACGCACGCACGCACGCACGCACGCACGCACGCACGCACGCACCACAACACACACACACACACACACACACAATATATGATTTGTTACGTTAAATACTGATGGTGCTCTTGTAACTGAAAAGCGTAAGTGGATTTGGGGGGATATTTGCCATTCCATTTTATTGCTTTTTTGTACTTTTTTTTCCTATTTTAAAGTGGAGATTAATTCGTGTTCTATTCAAACTGCTGCTTTTTAGAGATGGAGAAGTTTTTTTTCAAAAAGGCTGGCTCTGTGATACGTCATTAATAGGTCCTTGAATGTAGATATGTCTCATGATCTTTTTTTAAGAAAACAACGACAAAACGTCAGCAGGATTTATCAATTATTTTACTCTGGAGCAGTGTCAATCCTACATTGATCAATTGCGATTGGCTGAGTGAGCAATAAGCTGAACAAATAAGGAGATAATTAGGATCCTGGACATATTTCAAAGTGTTTCTTAAATCTTCATATCATTTGTTATTCACGATTTTGAAAGAGTAAGGCATACATGAAATTTACAGTGTTTAGATATCTGTGCTTATGTACCTTTTGATTTTAAATTTTCCACTCGTTGTTCTGGATTTTTTTAACAGTGGTGCTTGGAAGAGTTGTAGTACTAAAATTTTATTTTTAAAAAGGGTTGTAGTAAGTATTTGAGGCATGTGTTTTGTGAGTTGTGGTTTAAGATCCCACTTTTATAAATTATAACTAGGCTTGTGCACCATTTATTTCTTTAGAAAGAAAATCGGTGATGTTGCTTTTGTTATTGATGTAGAATGATTTATAGGGGTTATACTTGAAACGTGGCTTATATAATGCATGTTTATGATTGAATCATGTATAGTTTATCATTTCCATAAAGCATTGTATCTACTTTTCTGTGCTTTATCAAAAATCACACTTCCTTGTAAAAAAAAAAAAAGCAGATTGTCTAATAAATGTTTTGTTTGGAAACTTTGTGTTAACTACCATCATTTGAACACTTTTGACATACCACTAAATCAAGGCATCATCCTGCTTCACAGAACTTTTCCGCACTAATTTAATTAAGTTCCACTTCACAGATCCCCTACATTACACTTTCAAAGGAGCTGCTATCGTTGTCTCACAGAGACTGAACGAGAATGACTGGTGTTCATGACCCTTGAACTACTGGCAAGGACACGGTTCCAATGTCGTCTCTGAGGGACAGTTGTGTTCTTGAACAACGTTGATCACAGGAAAAATTCCTGACTTGGTAGCTTTAGCCTACCAGGATTTTAAAATAAGACGGCATTGAAACAGAGCCCCCCACCACCCTTCCCTACTAAAATGGACGAAAAAAACTATAGTTTTTAAAATGAAAAATAACTTAGGGAGACTAGCCACACACTCTGCTATGAAGTATCACTCTCAGTCTGCGAACCATAAGAAAAGTACAGTTGCCTGGAATCTGCCATGAATAAGGCACCAACCGTTATTTATTAAACCACTTGTAGCATATATATCTAATGACTTCAGTTGCAGGCATTGTGAATTGTCTGATAGCACACTACTTTTTTTTTTTTTTTTTTTTTTTTTTTGCACACAGCACTATATGAATTCACCACTTCTTCAGCCATTCAGTAATTGCTACCTGAGCAAAGTCTAAACTTCTGGTTAGGAGAAAACACTGACTACTAGTGACTATCAGCTAAAGTGAGAAAAAAATGGCAAATGAATCAATAATATACAAAGGGTGGTATGCTTACAGATAAACTGATGCTACTTTTTAACTGTTCTGTGGTGGTGGTGGTGGTGGTGGTGGTGGTGGTGGTGGTGGTGTGGGTGTGTTGGGGGGGGGGCTAGCCTTTCTTTTAATTTGATGCTGATGAGGGGTGCTTACTCAATTAAATTAATTATCTTGTTTAATAAATGATACTACCACAGAATCCAAAAGTTGTGCATGGATTCAATTCTTTGAAGAGTGATTTTTTTTTTAGCACAAACACTTGCAAGGTCATTTTTAAAGCACAAGGGAAGAGATGGTGAAAAGTTACAGGTTTCTTTTCTGTATTTCCTATTACCTTGATAATTCATACTGTTATCAACATAATACCAAACATAGCCGCCACCCTCCTGACTGTGATTCTGAGGAAGAGAAACTCACTTGCATGAAATTCAAGAACTGTTAGAAAATAATCACTTTTCGAGCATCGATACCACCACCACCTTTTTTCTTTTTTTTCTTCTTTTTTTTGGAGGGAGGGGGTCCTTTTCATGCAACTGATTATTTTGTTTGTGTACATCATCTTAAATATTTTCAAGGCTTCCTACAAAACTTTCGATGAAAATTAATACGTAGTATAAAATCACATCATGCATAGCCTACATGTACATTAAGTTAACTCACTAAAGGGCAGTAACTGTGCTGTCTTGTTCAATGGCCGGGTATGGCAGATAGATTTCTTTTATACCCCAAATCATGTTAAAAGTGTGATCGATTTGATCAATGGACATAGTGTTAGTTAGGCATCACCTAGAGCTAAAAGAAAACAAAAGAGAAATGGGCTCTTTAAGCAGTGGCTCCCATGGGAATATTTTTTTCTCCTCCTCCTCCTCATGTAGATAGCAGCTACTTTTGTCTGCCGTGTGAGTGAAAATGGAGATAATTCAAGACGGTCAATTAACAAACCCAACCCCCCCTAAAAAAATTTCACTAAACTTCAAAACTTAAAACTAGACTTAAACCTTTCCTGTAATAACGTAAAGTGACGTCAAACCTGTAAAATCAAACCTGGGCCCCTACAAAAACTTTGACGTCACTATCTGAATTTAGAAATAAGATACGTTTGAATGTAAAATGATCTTATGAAGTTCCAATTTGTGTGTGTGTGTTTGTGGTAGTGATGGGTGGAGGTTGTTCCAGTTTGTAAGTGATCATTCAAAGGCTTTAATAGTGATTTGAATTTGGTCAGACACCATATTTTGGGGAAAACAGGATAAAAGTAAGCATAACAGTGCAGTTTTCTTTGATGGAAATTTTAGTTGTCTATAAGCATGGGTGAAAGTGAAATAATCTCTCAATCCTGAAACCCAAATTTTTTTTGTCCTCTGGACATTCCAAATCCTGAAAAAAAAGTTCAATCCTGAAGCAATTTAAGTACAATTTCACCCTTATATAACTGCACATTTGTGGCGCTCCACCACGAAATGAGTCGTTTAGCACATTACCCAATTTTGCGCTAGGAGCCTTTAAAGGCAGGTGGGGGTCAAGTTGTCAATTTTGAGATTTTGATTGATTATTAAACTAGATTTGTTTATTTACCTTATAATGAAATATCAAGGCATAATTTTTATTCTTTTTGCTCTTAAATGTGTTTTGAAAATACCAAAGCACTCATTCTGACAACCTGTTACTAAAATAAACTTGCCCGTTTTATCGTTTTGTCCCATCCTGCAGTCTATCATTTCAATTTGTAATAATGTTGCACAGAATTGTCCGATTTTCAATCTGTTTTTTGTATTTGATAGCCACTTTATTGCACATTAACAACATGTCAATAACTTAAAATTGACATCAGGTGCACTCCGTCTCATTATGTGGTGGAGGGTCACATTTCCGCAAGTGCCTCTGATGCCCCATCAAGTTTTTGTGTTGCAGGGGTGGGAATTGACAGAGTAAAAAACCCTCTGAAAAGTGTGGGGGTCAGGGGACATTGCCCCCTGGCGGGGTCAAGGGGCAGAGCCCCTTGTGTGGGGTCAGGGGGCAAGGCCCCCTGAAGCTGAAGGTTTTTCAACAATTCTAGCCTGTTTAATTTGAACTTATTTCAGTTCTTGATACTAAGAAATTTCTGCCCTAAAATCAGCTCTCCAAGTATGACTTTTTCTGTCATTTCTTCAATCTAAAGGAGGTTCTATACCCAAGTAATCACAGAGCAAAAATGAGTGTGTTTCTAGACAAATGTGCACTAATGCGAATAGAGGAAGAAAGAGAAAGAAAGGACAGACACACATAGAGAAAGAGAGAGAGGAAGAGAGTGAGTGGGGGGGAAGACATGTGTGTGTGTCTGTCTGTGTGTGTAAGAGTCAGGGAGAGGTGGAGAAAATGAGAGAGACAGAGAGAAAGTGTGTGTGTGTGTGTGTGTGAGAGAGAGAGAGAGAGAGATAGAGAAGAGAGAGAGAGAGAGAGAGAGAGAGAGAGAGAGAGAGAGAGAGAGAGAGAGAGAGAGAGAGAGAGAGAGAGACAATGACAATGACAATGACAATGACAATGACAATAGTTTATTGTGATTAAGCTTTTTCAGCCCATTCACAAGAGGACAGTGGGAAGGGGATTGGGCACAACACAAATAACCATATTGAACAAAAACAAGAAACAA
This sequence comes from Stramonita haemastoma, assembly GCA_030674155.1. NCBI lineage: Eukaryota > Metazoa > Mollusca > Gastropoda > Neogastropoda > Muricidae > Stramonita > Stramonita haemastoma. The sequence goes on from CM060330.1 coordinate 27,699,352, forward strand.
AATATGGTTTCAGCCCAAAGGATCTTCATGGCATGGTTTCCACGTCATGGTACAAAGATACCAAGATACCAGCTCGTGTTATCTTTGTTACAGTTCATAATTCCCGATTCACAACATTTATTGCCTAAAGCTTTCGCCCGTGGCAAAGGGACGGCAGTAGGGACAGCGGAAATAGACATTGACAACACAGCACAAACGATGAAGTCCGTGGTTAGGTTTCCATGTCACTCTGCCATCTGTCCTTTATGCCCTCTCTCTCTCTCTCTCTCTCTCTCTCTCTCTCTCTCTCTCTCTCTCTCTCCCTCTCTCTCCAGAGAGAGAGAGAGAGAGAGAGAGAGAGAGAGAGAGAGAGAGAGATGGGGGGCTCTTCCCCAAAAAGAAAGGGGAAGCTGGCTGGCCTGCCCATTGTTATGTAAACATTGCTCTCTGACCCTTAACACTGCTAGTCTGTCAAATGATTTTCTGAAACAGGAAAGTGAGTGACAGAGAGAGAGAGAGAGAGAGAGAGAGAGAGAGAGAGAGAGAGAGAGAGAGAGAGACAGAGAGAGAGAGACAGAGAGAGAGAGAGGGAAGGAGGGGGAGGGGGTAAAGTTTTGTTTTTCAGATTGTGGTACATTCAGATGTAGAGGGATACATACTACATAGATTCAGCAGAATATCCATTATTTGTATACAAGAAACAGAGAGAGACACACACACACACAGACAGACACAGACAGAGAGAGAGAGAAAGAGAGAGGGGGAGGAAGGGAGGGAGAGGGGATGAAGGGAGGGAGAGGAAGAGGAGTAGGAAGAGAGAGAGAGGGAGAGAGAGAGAGAGAGAGAGAGAGAGAGAGAGAGAGAGAGAGAAGAGAGAGAGAGAGAGAGAGAGAGAGAGAGAGAGAGAGAGAGTGTTCGTTTGTGTGCGCTCATGTGAGGAGGACCCTGCAGATTGCTGTGGTGCATCATATTGCTGTATATTGTCATTATTCTGGTGCCCACAGCAGGATTTTGGTGGCGTACACTTACCACCTTTCCTTGCGACTAACACGCTTTCTTGGCTCTTGGGGGCTGTGTTGTTGCCACAAGTATCCAAGATGGTCGAAGAGAGTGTATGCATACCGTGCCATATTGTCTTGGTGCCGTGGGATCTTTTACCGTGCAAAAGTGGGGGTCCAACGGGGCCGAAAACAGCTCTTTGGGTGCCATCTTGGCGTAAAACGGCACCTTTTTCTGCAGGAAGGTGGGTATGCATGCTCGCGCGCTGGTGTTTGTCAGTGTGTTCATTTGTGTGCGTGTTTGTGGTGGGGACCCTGCAGATTGCTGTGGTGCATCATGTTACTGTATATTGTCATTATTCTGGCGCGCACAGCAGGATTTTGGTGGAGTACACTTACCAGCTTTCCTTGCGACTAACACGCTTTCTTGGCTCTTGGGGGCTGTGTCGTCGCCACAAATCGGGCGCCACGCATACCCAAGATGGTCGGAGAGAGTGTATGCCTACAGTGCCATATTGTCTTGGTGCCGTTGGATCTTTTACCGTGCAAAAGTGGGGTCCGATGGGGCCAAAAACGGGTGCCATCGGCGTAAAACGGCACCTTTTTCTGCAGGGGAGTGGGTATGCATGCTCGCACATGGGCGCGCGCTGGTGTTTGTCAGTGTGTTGGTTTGTGTGCGTGCATGTGGCGGGGACCCTGCAGATTACTGTGGTTCATCATATTGCTGTATATTGTCATTATTCTGGCGCGCACCACAGGATTTTGGTGGCGTACACTTACCAGCTTAAGCTAATATACTGAAAAACAGAATTTATGCAATTTATATAAACACAAACATGACACTTCATTACTGAAGAACTGACACTGTTGAATACTCTAAATATAATTAAACTATTGAAGGCTTGACTGGAAAACAGGAACATCTATAGATAATCAGCAGCAGTTATACAGGAGTTCAAAAGGGTCCTGCCATGGGTTGATGTTTCCCGCCTGGTGTCCCCTGTGGCAGAAAGAAGGTGGCTGTTTCTGTTCAGGTAGTACATGTCGTTGTCTGGTCGGTCTTCGTGGTTGTACCCAGAACAGGTTTCGAACGGATGAGGCGAGGACAGATGCTCCTTTCTGAGTAGGGTGGAGTCTGTCTTTTCTGATGAAGTCCACACTGGTCCTCAGGTTGTCATGAGGCACGATAGACATCTGTGGATTCTCATACAGGTCTGCAGAGATCATAGCATTGAATAGGTTCCTTTTTATTTCGAGATGAGCATCTGCATTTGGTCCTGCTTTGCTGAGGATTATTTTTGTTTTGGGGAAGTCTTCAGCAATGTTTTTAACACTAGCCAAGAGCGATTGACGAACACTAGATGCATCTTTCAACTTCAGATCGTTGATTCCGCAGTGAATCAGGATGGCATCTGGGGGCTGGCTCAGTCTGGAACATGTGGAGTGCACAGGGAACAGCCTGGACAGAAGAAGACTAGGCCGTTCATACGGCATTACGGCCTTCACGAAGAAGTGTTACTCAACCAATAAGATCGAGAACACTGTGTGTGTGTGTGTGTGTGTGTGTGTGTGTGTGTGTGTGTGTGTGTGTGTGTGTGTGTCTGTGTGTCTGTGTGTCTGTGTGTCTGTGTGTCTGTGTGTGTGTGTCTATGTAATTATGTATGTATGCGTGTGTATGTGTGTGTATGTGTGTGCGTGCATGCGCAAGCACAGACATGTGTGCAAGTTCATGCAAATGCGTGTATGTATGTTTTCTTTATTTTTGATTTAGGGTGATTTTGTAAATGTTTGTACAAACAAGCAAACATACATTCATGCATACAAATATATACATACATAAATACGTAAATATATACATACATGCATGCAAACATACAAATAAAGATGCATACATACATACATACATACATACATACATACATACATACATACATACATACATACATACATACATACATACATACATACATACATACATACATACATACATTCATACATACATTTCTGTTCTGAAATATGAATAACGGTCCAAAAACGTGTGAGTGCGTGGATATTACAAACAAGGAATAGCAGACAACAGTATTCAAAGGAGGTAAATATTAACTTGGAGAAAGAGTTTGAAGCTAAAGCCAACTCCCAAGAGCAGATTTGACACTTTGTTTAGACTTAGGCTGCTGCAAAACAGGTACAAAATTACAAATCCGATGCAACCCATACCTAATGCTCGGGCCTAAATAAAATCTAGGCTAAGTGCTGATTTTGAAAAACAAAGTGATCAAGACAAATGAACATTGTATTTTT
>CM060330.1:27708761-27741261 GCA_030674155.1 Stramonita haemastoma
GGGGGGGTATGGTCTTGCGGGTTTCTTCGCCCGGGGGCCGGGGCGGGGCAGAAAAAAGGGGCCCCGGGGAGTCCCCTTCTTTTTTCATCACTTGGGAAATCCTCTAGCCCCTCATATAGAAAACATTGCTATGGGTGTGGTTTTTCCTTAAGGTCCCAAAAACGCTTTTTTTTTTATTAAAAAAAGCAAGCTGCCAGCCTCCAACCAGCCTACCCTTTTTTTTAATGGACAAAATTTTTAGTCAGAATTTTTAAAAATGAAAAACCTTTTCTAACGGGGGGTGCTCCCCCATTTTTTTAACCCGGGTCTATCAGTTGGGGAATAGATGTATGAATTTTAAACTTTAATTTTTGGTGTTTTGGGGGGGGGGGGTTTTCAGGGGGTTTGGAGGGGTTTTTTTTTCCTTTTTGGGGGGATGGGTTTTGGGGGGTTTTTTGGGTTTTGGGGTGTCATCTTTTGGGAAAAGTTCCCACTGCTGTACATCCAGGGCCCAAAACCCTCCTCACCCCACTTTAAAAAAACGGTTTTCCCCCCCACAACCCCCCAAAAGAGCAGGCCCTTTTTGGGAACTGTCAGCTTAGATAGTGTCAAACCGACTGGCATTTCAATTGCTTGTTTGCCTTCCCCAACACTCCCCCCCCAAAACTGCAGACTTTTGAAGTTTTGAACACAAAAATTTTGTAGAAAGGGAAAAAGGAAAAAAGGAAAGGAAAATGGGGGAAAAAGGGTAAAAACAGAGGTTTTTCATGGAAAGCAGGGGAAACCAAAAAAGGGCCCAAAAGAGAGGGAAATTGGGGAAAAAGGGTTTTGTCTTATTTTCTTGTTTCCAAATGGAAGGGAAAATGGTGGGTTGCGGGAAAGTTTGGGTTTTGGGTTTTTTACCCGTGGACTGGGTTTTTTGGGGGTTTTTCCCTAAATTTATTGGCCTGGTTTTTTCCCAAAGGAAAAAATGAAGGGGGGGGGAAAAAAGTGGGGGTTTAGGTTAAAATTTGGGGGGGAAAATGTGTTAATTAAAAAGAAAAATTCCCGCAGGGTTTTGGGGGGTCAGAGGAAATTTTTTGCCCAATACTTCAAAGGGGCATCTGAGTATATTCCCCCACCCTTTTCCCTTTTCCCTTCCCCTTTGACTAGAAAATTTTTAACTGGGGAAAAATCAAAAGTTTCTTTGGATGAGTATGAAAACCCAAAGGCCCCCTTTTTGCAGAATTTAAAAAAAGAACATCTTGCACACCAAAATCAAAACCCTTTTTGCCTTTCAAAAGGGGGGGGGAAAGCCTTTACGGGCCCCGGGAGGAAAAAAGATGGGGAAAAAAAAAAAAAATGCTGAAGCACAACCCATTTTTTTGTTTGACACCATTTCCCGGTTTTTTAAAATTTCGGGCTTTTTTTGGGGGGGGGTGGGGGGGGGGGGGGTGGGGGGGGGGGTTTTCAAAATTTTCAAAAAAACTCCCCCAATTGGTTTAAAACCTTTTAAAAAAGCCCCTTTCTGAGGAAAAAAAAAAGGGTGTTTTATAAAAAAAAAAAAGGGCTTTGTAAAATTGAAAATTTTGTGGAAACCCATAAATTTTTTAGTATACAGGGTTTTTGTATCTTACTTCTGCCTGCTCTTTTTTAAATTTAGGTTGGGGTTTGGTTTAAATTTCCCCTGTTTGCCCCTCCCCCGTGGGGTTTAGCGTGGGGGGGAGAAGAAAAGGGAAAAAGGGGCCCCCTTTTTCCAACCCCTTTGGCCCCTTTTTAAAGGCTCCCTTTCGAAAAACCCCCCCAACGCAACCCAAAGGACAGGCTCACCCCTGGGCCCCAAGCCCTCGGGGGTTTGTTTTTTTGTGGGGTTTGGGGTGAGGGCCCAAAAATCTTGGGCGGGGAGGGAAAGGGGGAAAAATATTTTAAAGGCGGCAGTCGTACACAAAAAGGATTGGGGAAAAATTTCTTTTGGGGGGGGGGGGCTGGGGGGGGGGGGGGGGGGGCCCCCGGGGGGGTTTTTGGGGGGGGGGGGGGGGGGTTTGGGGGTTTTTTTTGGGGGGGGGGGGGGGGGGGTTTTTTGGGGGGGGGGGGAAGGGGGGGGGGGGGGGTTTTTTTGGTTTTTTTTTGGGGGGGGGGGGGGGGAAAAAAAAATTTTTTTTTGGGGGGAAAAGGGGTTTTTTTTTTTTGGGAAATTTTAAAAATTTTTAAAAAAAAGGGGGTTTTTTTTTGGGGGGGAAAAAGGGGGGGAAAAAAAAAAAGGGGGGGGGTTTTTTTTTTTGGGGGGTTTTTTTTTTTTTTTTGGGGGGGGGGTTTTTTTTTTTTCAAAAAAAATTTTAAAAATTTTTTTGGGGGTTTTTTTGGGGGGGCTCCTTGGGGGGGGGAGGGGGTTTTTTTTTTTGGGGGGGGTTTTTTTTTGGGGGGGTTTTTTTGGGGGGGGGGGGTTTTTTGGGGGGGGGTTTTCCCCCCTTTTGGGCCCCCCCAAAAAAAAGGGGGGAAAAGGGGGGGGGGGGGGGGGAAAAAGGGGGTTTTTAAAAATTTTTCCCCGGGGGGGGGAAAAAAAAAAAAAGGGGGGGGCCTTTTTTTTGGGGGGGGGCCCCCCCCTTTTTTTTTTTTGGGGGGGGTTGTTGGGGGGGGTTTTTTTCCCTTTTTAAAACCCCCCGGGGTTTTTAATTTTTGGGGGGGGGGGGTTTTTTTTTTTTTTCAATTTTGGGGGGGTTTTTGGGGGGGGAAAGGGGGGGGGTTTTCCCCCCCCCCCCCCCGGGCCCCCCTTTTTAAATTTTTTGGGGGTTTTTTTTTTTTTTTTTTTTTTGGGGGTTTTTTTAAAAATATTGGCCTTTTTTTGGGTTTTTTTTTTAATTTTTTGGGGCCCCTTTTTTTTTGGGGTTTTTTTCCGGTTGGGTTTTTTTGTTTGGGTTTTTTTGGGGTTTTTTTTTAAAAAAAAACCCTTTTGGGGGGGGAAAAAAAAAAAAAAGAAAATTTTCAAACCCGGGGGGTTTTTCCCCTTTTTTAAAAAAAAAATTTTTGGGGGGGGGAAAAAATTTTTTTAATTTTTTTTGGTTTTTTAAATTTAAACCAACTTTAAAATTAAAAAATGGGTTTTAAAAAAAACCCCCCCCTTTTTTTTTTTTTTTTTTTTTGGGAAAAATTTTTTTTCGGGGGGGGGTAAAAGGGGGTTTTTCCCCGGGGTTTCCCCCCAAAATTTTTTTCCCAAAAAAAAAAAAAAGGGTTTTTTAAATTTAATTTTAAAAAAATTTAAAAAAGGGGGGGAAAAAAAAAAAGGGGTTTTTTGGGGGGTTTTAAAAAAATTTTTTTTTTTTTTTAAAAAAATTTTTTTTTTTTTTTTTTTGGGGGGCCCCCCCTTTTTTTTAAAAAAAAAAAATTTTTTTTGGGGGGGCCCCCTTTTTGGGGGGGGGGGGCCCGGGGGGGGTTGGGGGGGGGGGGGGGGGGGGGGGGGGGGGGGGGGGGGGTTTTTTTTTGGGGTTTTTTTTTTTTTCCAAACCCCAAAAAAATTTTTTTTTTAAAAAAAAAAAATTATTTTTTTTAAAAAAAAAATTTTTTTAAAAAAAAAAAAAAAAAATTTATTTTCCAAAAAAATTTTTTCCCCCTTTTTTTGGAAAAGGTTTTAAAAAAAAAATTTTTTCCCTTTTGGGGGGAAAAAAGGGGAAAGGGGAAAATTGGGAAAAAACCCCAAAAAAATTTTAAAAAAGGGGGGGGGGAAAAACCCCAAAAAAAAATTTTAAAATTTTTAAAAAGGGGCCCCCCAAACCCCAAAAAATTTTTTTTAAAAAAAAATTCCCGGGAAGGGTTTTTTGGGGGGTTTTTTTTTGGGGGGGGGGAAAAAATTTTTTTTAAAAGGGGAAAAAAAAAATTTTTGTTTAAAAAAAATTGTAAAAAGGGGGGGGGGAAAAAAAAATTTTTTTTCCCAAAAAAAAAAAGGAAAATTTTTCCCCAAAAAAATTTTTTTAAATTTTGGGAAGGGAAAAGGGGGTTTTTTTGGGGCCCTTGGGGGGAAAAAAAAAAAAATTTTTGGGGGGGGGGGGAAAATTTTTTTTGGGGGGTTTTGGGGGGGGTTTTTTTTTTTCCCCCAAAAAAAAGGGGGGTTTTTTTTTTAAAAAAAAAAGGGGGGTTTTTAAAAATTTTTAAAAAAAGGAAGGGGAAAAAAAATTTTTTTTTGGGGGGGGGGGGTTTTTTTTTTTGGGGGGGGGTTTTTTTTTTTTGGGTTTTTTTAGGGGGTTTTGGGGGGTTTTTTTGCCCCCCCCAACCCCCCGGGGGGGGGGGGCCCCCGGGGGGGGGGGGGGAGGGCGGGGGCGGGGGGGGCCCCCTCCCCCCCCCCGGCCCCCCCAAAAAGCCCCCCTCCCCTACCCCCCCTGGGGCCCCCCCCCCCCCCCCCCACTCCCCCCCCCCCCCCCCCCCCCCCCCCCCCCCCCCCCCCAAGGGGGGGGCCCCCCCCCCCCCCCCCCCCGGGGGTTTTCCCCCGGGGCCCCCCCGGGGCCCCGGGTTTTCCCGGGCCCGGGGGCGGGCGGCGGGGTCTATTTTCCCCCCCCCCCCCCCCCCCCCCCCTTTTTCCCCTCCCCCCCCCCCCCCCCCCCCCCCTTTTTCCCCCTTTTCCCCCCCCCCCCCCCCCCCCCCCCCCCCCCCCCCCCCCCCCCCCTTTCCCGCCCCCCCGCCAAGGATTTTGTTTTTTAAAAATTTGTTTGGTTTTTCTTTTTTGGGGTTTTGTTTTTGTGAATTGGGAAAATTCGAAAATTTTCCCGAATTTTTTTCTTTAATTGCGAATCATGGTTTTGTTTTGTTTTTTTTTTTTTGTTGGTTTTTTTTTTTTTAGTTGGTTTTTTTTCTTTTTTTTTTCTTTTATGGGGTTTTAAAAAATTGAGGTTTTTCCCCTTTCCCTTTTTTGGGGAAATTTCGAGCAGCACATTTTTTTTTTTTTTTGTTTTGGGGGTTTTTTTTCGGGGGGGGGTGAAAAAAAAAAGTTTTTTTTGTTTTCCTTGGAAGGGGGAAGGTTCTTTCCCAAATTTTTTGGGGGGCCTTAAAATTTAAGGGTTTTGGGGAAAAAAATGTTTTTGCTTTTTCCGCTGGGGGAATTGGAAAATTGGGGGATTTACCCTTTTCGAGGGTTTTTTTGGGGGGGAAAAATTTTGTGGTTCCCGGCCCCCGGGGGATTAAAAAAATTTGCAAAAAAAAGATTTTTTGCTTTCCCCCTTTTTTTTTGAAAAGGGTTTTTTTCAAATTTTAAAAATTTTCTATGGGAATCCCCCAAATTTCGGAAACTTTTGGAAAAGATTTTCTTTTTTTTCAAAAAAGGCAAAAGTATGGGGTTTGTAAAAAATTTTCTTTTTGTCCCCTTTTTTTATAAAAAATCAACCCTTATATTAGAAAAAACCCCGGGGGATTGACTTGGGAAAAAAAATCAAAGAAAAAAAATATTTTTTTTTTTTTTTTCTTTTCTTTTTTTTTTTAGAAAAAATGTATTTGTATGAAAACTTTTTTGACTGTCTAAAAAACCCCCCCCCTCCCCCCCCCCCCCCCTTTTTTTTTAAAAAATGTGAAACCAGGGATGGTAGATTTTAATGGCTTTTTGGTAGGAGTGGGTGTTGTTTTCAATGTGCTTGGGGTTGCAAGGGGGGGAGATGTCAGTGTTGAGATTATAAAAAAACTTGCGCATTTTTTTTCAGGAAAGTGTGACTGTTTTTGTCAGTAAATTTTGACCAAAGGGTGTGTAGATTTTTCAGGCCGTGCAATTTTTTAATTCTCTAAGATTTGGCTGAAAGAAAGTGTTTTGGTTTTTGGTTACTTTGGCAAGGGTCACCGGATTTCCCAGGGGGTTTCTGCTGTTCTGCTCAAGAGTGTTGTATTATGTCAAGTTGAAACACTGAAACGTTTTGGTTAGGCTGCAAATTTTACATGCAGGAAAAGTGGTCCCATGTGGGGGTTGTGTGTGTTGTGTGTTTTTGTGTTGTGTGTGTTGTGTGGTGGTGTTTTAAAGTCAAGTAAGTAAATTCAAACTTTTATTTCCAGTTGGTACTTGAGAAGCATTTAAAAATTGCTTTTTTTTTCATAAGAACCATCTAAAAAAAAAATAAAATAAAAAAATTTTAAAAATTTTTTAAAAGGGGGGGAAAAAAAAAATAGGAAAGTCATATTTGAACAAAAAAAAATTTAAAAAGAAGAATGTGGTAAAAAATAAAAAGATTAAAAATGAACTTAAAAAAATTATTCACACCAAAAAAAGAAAATACATACACCCCCAAACACACACACACACACACACAATATATATATATATATATATATATATATATATTATAATATATTATATATATATATATATATATATATATACCACATGCACACAAGGAAAATAATGCATGATTCCTTAAAAATCGTTTTAACACACACACATACAAACCTATATCAATTCCCTCCTCCAAAACAAGTACGGTGCATACAAAGAAAAACAATACATTACAAAGCAATGGATTCGAAGCAGAAAGGAAAAACAATCACATTAATTTCCTTCCTTTTTCTCAGTCCTTCACTCCCAAGCACTTGTGTTTATAGATTTACACTAAAACATGTCAGCGTTCTATCAAATAAGTACATTCAGGTACATAAAAAAAAAAAAATATATATATATATATATGTGTGTGTGTGGTGTGTGTGTGTGTTTTGAACATGCATGCATGTATGTTTGATGCAAGTTGACTAAAAAAGACAAACTTTTACAATTTTCTTTTCTTTCACTCGTTTTTGAATAACCTGATGGCTATGGATGCTATGCATCAATTTTTTTTCTCTTGTAATATATGTACAAACAATTTACTCTTTTGATGCATTTAAGTATCCTGTAGTTGTTGTTTTTTTATGTGAACAGTGTATGAGTCTAAATAGTGTGATTGTTCTGATGATGTGTTGAAGAGTTGTGCTGAGGTTGTATGGTTTGTATGGTATGCAATTGATTATGAGTTGTTGATGGGATTTTTTCATTGTGTTCAGGAGGAAGGGGGCGGTGTTCCTATGTAGAGTTGTGAAATGTAAAGTCAAGACAATGAATGACAGATTTTTGTTTTGTTTTGTTTTGTTTTGTTCCCTGGTTTGAGCTATGAGGTTCACAATGTTGAGACTTTGCATATACAACCATTTTTACCCATCCATTAAGGTAGCTGCATTCCAGCTTTGGGGATATTGACAGAATGATTTGTAAAATATGATTCCAGGTTTCAGTTTATCATTCCTTTGCGAGTTTTTCCAACATTTTTTTTTTATCAAAGGGTTAAAATTAAAAGGAAGAACACTTTGATGGCTTCAGATTAAGCTGAACAATCCTTCCCCATAGGAATTCTGGGGGCTCTTTCATAATATGATTAACCCTACCTTTGCCTTCCCTTCCAGAAATTGATTCTGTCATTGTCCATTTCCCCCTTTTTTGTCATCATTTTTTTCACTTATTTTCTGCATGACTTGTCCTGTTTGGGGGGGGGGGGGGGGGGGGGGGGGGGGGGGGGGGGGGGGGGGGGGGGGGGGGGGGGGGGGGGGGGGGGTCTGGTTTCAGTCAAAATGTGGATGCTCTTTTTCTCTTATTCTGACAGTAATATAAGACCCAAGCTGTTTTGCTTGGGCTATTAAATGGTGGTATTAAAATTATATTAGGAAGGATGAGAAGTAGGTGCAGTCCTGTTTACACAATCAGTGCAGTAAAACTATGATTTTAAAAAATGTTTTCATTCTGTTCATCATTAGACTGCATTAATTCCAAAGTTTTTTTGTTTTTTTTTCAAAAAGCTGCTGTTGCCATCAAGTTCTCATTGAAGACACTACTGACCCTTCCAGATTTTTACCTGCTGCAATCGAATCACCAGTGTGCAATACTATTGTAGTATAGCTTGGGGGGGGGGGGGGGGGGGGGGGGGGGGGGGGGTGGGTAGGGGGGGGTTTGGGTGTTCTTGAATGGTATGACAAAAAAATTGCTGATTTGTCAAAATGGCTTTGAAGGTTTAGGGTCCCCACCTCACCCCCACTTGTCCTACCCCCTACCCCACCCAAACCCCTGTTATGGTGCAGTCTTATCCTGATGGGGGCCTGATGATGTTTGGTAACAAAAACAACACAGAACAGAAGACCTTTTTTTGTTTGGTTGGGGTTTTTTTTAATTGTTTTTCCTTGTATATCCTAAATCCATGTCACGTGTTGTGATAGCAGTTTACTCTGTGCAGTCACCTGTTCATCAGAATGGGGAAGGGAGAGGGGAGTGACTGTGGTGAGTAACTCTTGTTTGCACTGGTTCTGCAGTCAGTGAGAAGTGATGCATTGCAGCCCATAGTCAGTATTCTGGTTCACGCAGGACAGTATTCAGTATGACTGTGATGATGATGACCTTGCTTGTGCAACATGAGCACAGGCTTGTGTTTTATGGTTGTGGTGATGGTTCTTGGAATGCTTCTGGTGCTTTGTGTTTTGTCGTGTATTGAGAAAGAAGGAGCGTGTCAGCTTAACTCATGGCATCCTCTGACAAATCACAACAAATTGTTCTTGTATTTGCTTGCATGTTGAGATTGTATAAACCAAAGAGAAATCATCATGTGTGTTGAAAAAATGTCATCATATATGCTTCTCAATTTTTTTTTCCGTCTCACTCATAGTTCATATGTTGTGTGTATGTGTTTATAAAAATGGTTTTATGAAACTTAAAGGGGGCGAGATAGCTAAGTGGTCAGAGCACTCACTTTCCCCAAGTCATGTTAACCAGCGTCGAGCGTGGTTACCAGTTGGATGGGTGACTGTTTGTGTGTCTTAGCTTCATTACAGTTCCCCCTGTCCACCCAGCTGTAAATGGGTACCTGCCTTCTTTAGGATCAGGGAAGGTAAAGCAGCGAGGGAGAGGAGATGGGCGCCGCCCTCGATATGCTGGCCCCTAGAGAAGCTGAGGTCTCTGATGCCTCCCTCCCCAAGGTTATGGGACACCTTTACCCTTTTTTTTTTATCTTTTAAGATATGCAAAGCCTGTCTTGGATTTTTTTTTAATCCAGCTTTTATCTCTTCTTTTCTTTTTGCAAGTGTTTGTACTTGTCTAAATTTCAGAAGTTTGTTTTATTTTGTTTTGTTTTGTTTTCAAAAATAATTTGGCAGAAAAAGATACCATTATGCATTGACACAAAAGAACTTTTTTTCACAAACCTGCCCTTGGCATTAATAGCAAAAGAATTTTTTCCACAAATCTTCCCTATGCATTAATAGTAAAAATTTTCCACAAATATTCCTATGCATTGATAGACAAAGAACTTTTTTCTGCAAATCCTTCCTAAAAATGGATAATAAAACCAGCATATTCCAATGGATTTCAAGTTTACTGAAGGTTTATACATGGTCTATGGCTGCTGAATGTCTTAAGTTGTGTTATGTGTTAGGATTTGATCATGTGTTGGGAAATGCTCATTTACTCTGTGTTTGGTCTATGAAAGAGGAGAAAGTACTAGTCAGCTGTGTTCATTGCTCACGTTATTTTGGTATCTCCACTTGGCCTGATGGTATTTTGTTGATTTTTTTCTTTTGTTCAGCTTGTGTGTGTGTGTGTGTGTGTGTGTGTGTGTGTGTGTGTGTGTGTGTGTGTGTGTGTGTGTGTGGTGTGTGTGTGTGTGTGAGACAAAGACAGAGAGACAATTTTTCAAATATTCCGTGTCCAGTTCTTTTTTTTTTTTCAAATTGCAAATGGAACTATTTTATAATGTCAACATTTTATTTCTGTTTTCAAGAATAAATAAAGAATTAAAAAGAAAATGAATAGAAAAGTGATGTGAAAATTGTTGAATGCTATATAAGTAATTGTGTTGACCTCTCCAGCATATTTTTGGTGGCAGAGGCTGCTCACTCAAGAGTCTGACTGTTGGTAATGGCCATAGCAAACTGACAGTTTAGAGGAGTGTGTGTGGTTCTGCATTTGGTGCTTTTTTTATTCCCCTCCCTATGCTTGTTCAACTCATCAGATGATTGTTGCCAGAGGCATTTTTTTGTTGTTGTTGTTTTATTTTTGTTTTAGTTTCTTTTTCTCATGTATATCAACTATACACCAATAAAAGCTTTTTCTCTCAGCCACACAGCTGTCATAATTTTTGTGAATGCTCTTGCTCTCTCTCTCTCTTTCTCTCTCTCTCTCTCTCTCTCTCTCTCTCTCTCTCTCTCTCTCTCTCTCTCATCTCTCTCTCTTTCTCTCTCTCTCTCTCTCTCCTCTCTCTCTCTCTCTCTCTCTCTCTCTCTCTCTCTCTCTCTCTCTCTCTCTCTCTCTCTCTCTCTCTCTCTCTTGAAAAGTTTGTTTCTGCAGTTTTTCTGTGTGGTTGACACTTTTATTTTTTTGTCTGAACTGTTTTTGGTTGTGGGGTAACATAAAAATGTGGCGCCCTTTTTTTCCTGATATGCTTTTGTGATGACTGTACACTGACTTGACTTCTTTAACTCCTTGAGGAGTTGTCAACGCACTGCATTCAATTGTTGAGGCAGTGAGTCCTGTGCAAGGGAGTCCTAGTAGTGTGCAAGAGAGTGTGTGCAAGTTCAACCTAGCAACCCCCCCCCCCCCCCTAAAAAAAACAATTTGTATACAACTGATAACACTTTTTATTTAGGTGGATCTGTGGTCTTGAGGTAAGGTGCCTGCTTAAAAAGTGAAAAGTCCGGGTCAGAGTGTGGTGTGGTTTGATTCTCGTTTGGGCCCAAAACTTTTCCCCCATCCATTAGACCATGAGTGGTGGTATGGGTGCTAGTCTTTCAGATGAGACGATAAAGTGAGGTCCCATGTGTTACACATTATTTAGCGCATGTAAAAGAACCCATGGCAACAAGAGGGTTGTCCCTGGCAAAATTTTGTAGAAAAAAGCCACGCTGACAGGGAAACAAATACAATTGCAGATAGAAAAAAGATACTGGGTGGCACTGCACTAGTGGCGACGCTCTCTCCTCGGGGAGAGCAGCCCAAATTTCACACAAGAGAAATTTGCTGTGACATAAAGTAGTATAAAATAAAATAAAAAAACGAATCCCCTCTCCCTGTAGGAAGGGGCATGCTAAGTAAGTTTGTGGCATCCATGCCACCTGGCTTAGCTGGCATACTCTTCTGCAAGGCAGAGCAGGTTTTAACCTGTGCCCAAGAGGTTTGACATGCTTTTTTTTTGTTTTTTGCATGTGTGGGGACCTTGGTTTATGGTTTCCTTGTAAGGACTTTGAGGGGAGTGGAGTCAGTACCACTGCTCACTGCAGGGGAAGAAACTCCTTTGAACAGCCTCCTGTGGAGATTCAAACCCACCTCCTCAGTTGCCCTCCTCTCAGATCAGGAAAGAAAGAGGACCTGGAAAGGGCAGTGCAATCATGCATGCACCCACATACACACACGCACATGCAGGCTTGCAGTTTGCATGTGCGCGCACATATATGCATATACAAACACGCTACTACTATTCACATGCCTGCGCGCTCGCGCACACACACACACACACACACACACACACGCACACACATACACACACACACACATGCATGTGCACACACAAACATGAATGCACACAAACACAAAGCGCGTACACACACACACACACACACACACACACACACACACACACACATACACACACAGTGCACTACTTGGAAATAAAGCTTTGATTTGACTTTCATATGCATACACACAGAGAGACATACCATGCTCGTAAAAAGAACTTTAAACAAAAATGGTTTAAAAAAAAACAAAAAAACTTGAGTACCCTGCACAGCATTAGCATATGACATTGCACTGAAAGGTGACATCGAACAAATCGATATTAGCTTTTTTCGCTAGAAGACCGTACTGAATTCCAAAACCATGTCACTATTGTCGTGTTTGAGTGAAGGCAGAGTGAATGGGTTTGATCCTGATCCAACAAAATGGAATATTGCCGTTTCATTAGATTCATCTGGCAGTTTGATTTTTTTTTTCAAATAGGTGTTGTATGCCTCTGTGGTTTATGTTATGTAGACTCCGCTTAATTAATTAAAATGCACATGCTGCTTGCTAGGTACATTTGTCATTATGTCGGTCATCTTTTTTTTTTGTTTTGTTTTTTTGCTCCTCGGCTAGAGCTCCGAGGTGCACCAATGGAGCGAATTTTGCGTGTGCGATCGTTTTTTCCCCCCCATGGGTAGCTGCATTCCCACTTAGGGGATTGTGCCTAAACACGACACCTGTATGCATGCATTAAAAAAAAAAATTGTCATCCATTCCTACCAGCAGGAAATGGTCTTTTCTTCCTAAATAGTCCAGACAGATTTGGTTTTTAACGTGTGAGCAAGATGTTCTGCGTCCATTAGCACACGGGGCAACGGTTTATAGTGTCGTCCAAAGGACTTTGACATTCAGTTCGACTTTCTCGTCAAACTGGGAATACAGGGAAAGGCTGGATTCGAACCCAAAACCTCATGGTGTAACTTACTTATTAGACAGGTGGACGTCTTAACCATCCTGCCACCTTCTGCCTTATGCCATCATTTATTCCTAGCCTACTCTTCTTTAAAAAAGGTGAATGTGTTAGTTGTTGATTGTAGTTGTTCGGGTTTTGGGGGGATCTTTTTTTTTCTTAATACGTGAGCAAAATGTGCGTGCGTTTAAGTTGTGTTTGGTCATTGTGACGTCTTTAGGAATATCCCTTTTTTTTCTCTCTTTTTCTAAGGGAAAAATAAGCATTTTTCACTTCCTCTAAACAATCTTCCATACATGAACTCTACATTGTAGTCACTTGGAGTTTTTTTTTCGTTATTTTTTTCTTAGATGGAGAGAAAATAAGCGTATTGCAAGTAACGTCACATCTCACCCCACTTTAGAAGGATTTAACATAGACCCCACGATTGTGTGCGTTTCTGTGTGTGCACGCGCGCGCGCGCGTGTGTGTGTATGTGTTTGTGCTCGCATGTGTGTGTGTGCGCGCGCGCGCGCGCCGCGAGTGTGTGTTCTATATTTTAAAAAAAAACATGCCCCTAAGGGAAAAGGAGCTCGAATCGATGGTAGCAGATAAAATAATGAGGGGAAATCCTGTCCACCAGCCGGCCTAGTGGTGACTCGTGCATTAGCTGGGATCACGGGGAGCTAAGCTGTGCCCCCTCCAGACCAGACTTAGCTGACCTAATCCTTTAGTCTCTGACAAACATAGGGCTCCGGCACCATTGCTGCTCCAGGGAATTCAGGCCTTGGCTGGTTGGCTGATCTGACCTGACCTCTGCAGACTGCCAGGTTCATGTCTGTCTCGCTTCCTTCATTTCAGAAACCATGCTTACTGGATTCACTCACGTCTGCTTTGTCATTCCTGTTTTCTTCTTTTTTTCCGCCTATGAATTGTGAACAAGCCCCTGTTTTTTTTTGTGATACTGGTATAGAGTTGTATTCCAAAAGTGTCATGTACTTTTCTTGTGTGTGTGTGTGTGTGTGTGTGTGTGTGTGTGTGTGTGTGTGTGTGTGTGTGTGCGTGCGTGTATGTGTGTGTGTTGTTGTTGTTGTTGTCTTCAATAAGAAAACAACACACACTCACACACACACACACACACACACACACACACACACACACACACACACACACACACACTGTGACAGGGAAAAAAAGGAACAAGGTAGAAACAAAGAGATGGATAGAAAAGAGGGAATTCCTGGCACAGAAATTCCAGAAGTTGGTTTGGTTGAGACGACTGTCAGGTTCGTTCTCAATGCTTCCGTTCACTATAATAATATACTAGCGTCAACAAAACGTGAGCAAGACAAACATCAACAGCTTTAGCAGCAGAAAAAATAGAACAAAGATGATCAAACCCTCATCCCACTAGCTGCATGAATGTTGACCGTGTGTTCCCAGTCCTCTCACTGTGGTCATAGCGTAGTCAATATTGGACGGGGGACGGTCAGAATTCGAAGAGTTTCTATCTATCTATCTATCTATCTATCTATCTATCTATCTATCTATCTATCTATCTATCTATCTATCTATCTATCTATCTATCTATCTATCTATCTATCTATATATATAGAGAGAGAGAGAGAGACAGAGACAGAGACAGAGACAGAGAGAGATCAAAGCCTCTGGCGGGAGTTTTTCAAGCGGTGCCAACAGTTCATTAAACTCACCCCTATGCCACTATGACATGAATCCACAGGCTTACTTTTGCTTCTTTCTTTTTTTAGGGTTTTTGTTTATCGTTGCTATTCCTCGGCTACAGCTCTGAGGTTTACCAATGGTGAGATTTTGCGTCGTATGCAACCTTTTTTTTTTTTTTCTTACCATGAAGGTAGCGGCATTCCGACTTTAGGGGTGTTTTGCTAGGTATGTTCGTGTTTCCACAACCCACCAAACGCTGGCATGAATAATGTGATCTTTAACGTGCATATCTGACCCTCTGCATGCAGAACATTAAGGCACCGGCATGTCTGCCCTTGAAGTTGACCTGAGAGATCGTAAAAATAAAAAAAAAAATCCCAAACTTTAATCCACCAGACGCCGATGAGATTCGAACCCTCAACTGCAAGGACCCATAAGATTGAAGTGGAACGGTTATAACCACTCGTCTGTAGAGTCCGTCACCAGGGTTACTCGAATCTGCCCTTTCAGATAATGCACGGATGTCAGGTACCAAACTTTAGCTGAATGTTCAGACAATGGTGGTGCTTTGAGTTTTCCGCGGTGTGTTGATCTACCTACATTCCACACCGGAAGTGGCGAAATGGTTCCCGGGGGGTCTGCGCAAGCCCAGGCTCCATTTGGTGTTTCTGAGAGGATAGGGGGGGGGGGGGGGGTGAGAGGTGTGTGCTTGACAGTTGCATCAGATTGACCATGTGTGGACGGGGGGGGGGGGGGGGGGGGGGGCAAGGAGATGGGTGTTATCGACCAGAGCAGCTTTATAAAGTGGATGCCAGCCATGGGTTTGATCTCTCTCTGTCTGGGCTGCAGAGCCAGAAGGACCGCGCAAGGGATGAAGATAAAGATGAAACTTCAATGCAGGCAGGACAGGGTGTGTGCTCTCTGTCTCCGACAGAATGAAGGTAGGGCCATTGTGTGTGTGTGTGTGTGTGTGTGTGTGTGTGTGTGTGTGTGTGTGTGTGTGTGTGTTTACTGGTTTGGGGGGATCAGGGTTTTTTGGGTTTAGGTTTTTGTTTGTTTCTGAAGGGTGGGGGTGGGGGGGGGGGTATTCCTACTTCTTTCTTTTGTTTTCTATACTTATAGATATTATTTTGGGCCTGGGCAAAAACAATCTATGAATAGGCCTGTTTTCATTGACAGCAAATTTTCCCCCAATTTTCTTTGGGCTTTTACGCTTAATATATTGTACATACATAGACACTTGTACTGCAAACCGTCTTTGAGTGGAAGAATATTTAGTTCTTTGTAGTTGGTGGTGGGTAGTGTACTAGAATTCAATTTTTTTAGTTTGACAGCTCTTTTATGTAGGCAACTTATATGCTTTTGATTTGTTTCACTCGCACTATCCCATAAGGTAGAAACATGATTCATAATATATAAAATATGTGCGTTAAAGAGTAGTTTTCATTACTGTAGATTTTGAACTTTTAAAATTTTTCTAAGTTGATATATAATTTGTTTTTCCAATGTTGCTATGTGTCCTGGCCAAGATAAATCATTGTCAATTGCTGCACCAATACTTTGTGTGAAACTACTTCTTCACTTTGTTGTCCTTGAATAAATATTGGCGTGAATGGAGAACACAATTTCTGTCATTTTGCCGAATGGTTACACACATTTTGTTTTGTTTGAATTAAGAGACATATGATTGAGTTTTATCCATTCATTAAGCTTATCGATATCTGTCTACATATCACTCAAAAGCTGATTTGGATCACTGTTGTTACATTGAATTGATGTATCCTCAGCAAACATTTTACATGAACAATAAATTTGCAGAAGTATGTTTTTAATATAGATAGAGAAAAGAAGAGGTCCTGGTATTGATCCCTGTGGTATTCCATAGTTCATGGGTAACATGATCAATCTCCTAGGCCCGATTTCAACAAGCTGTGGAAGATTAGTGGAAATTAGTTTAAATATGTTGACGCTTTGTTCGAAATGTTATAGTATTTTAATTTTTCAATGAGGAAAGAATGCCTAACAACGTCAAAAGCTTTAGCAAAGTCTAGAAAAAGGACTCCTGTAGTTTCATTGTTATCGATATTCAAAAGACATTGCTCACTCAATCAGTGGTATTTAGGTTGTATGGCAAGAATGGTTTCCGTGTGTGTGTGTGTGTGTGTGTTGTGTGTGTGTGTGTGTGTGTGTGTGTGTGTGTGTGTGTGTGTGTGTGCGTGCGTGCGTGCGTGCGTGCATGCGTGCTTGCCTGCCTGCCTGCCTGCCTGCCTGCCTGTCTGTCTTACTATGTCTGTGTGTGATTCAGAAGAATCTACTCTGGTGATGTGACAGACCAGGATACAGGAATCTATCTGCCAAGGAGGCTGAAGAGGACAAGAGAGGGTCTGTCTCCCTCACGCCGTTGTTCAGCCAGCTGACTGACAATGGATGTAGTGCCAGAGATGGACTGTCAGCATGTCAATGCTGATCTGGGGCACATGGAAATTCAGCAATCCACTATCCTCTCTCTCTCTCTCTCTCTCTCTCTCTCTCTCTCTCTCTCTCTCTCTCTCTCTCTCTCTCTCTCTCTCTCTCTCTGTCTCTCTGTCTCTGTCTCTGTCTCTGTCTGTCTGTCTCTGTCTCTGTCTGTCTGTCTGTCTGTCTGTCTGTCTGTCTGTCTCTCTCTGTCTCTGTCTCTGTCTCTGTCTCTGTCTCTCTCTCTCTCTCTCTCTCTCTCTCTCTCTCTCTCTCTCTCTCTCTCTCTCTCTCTCTCTCTCTCTCTCTCTCTCTCTCTCTCCCAATACAGATGCAGCTAAAGAATACAGTATTGCTTCTACGAGTATTTATCTTTGGATAACAAAACTGTCTAAATCAGTTCTCTAAGTTTCTGACAGAAAAGAGGGGAATACAGCGTTGTTAAGAAGTACAACATTGTATAATCATCTGATAGAGTAGATGGTGGAATGTTACGATGTGGAATACGAAAATGATGGTTAGTCGAGTCAAACCTTTCCTTTTTTCCTTGCTTAACTTTTCCCCCTGTTTTGGGTAACGCTGGGCGATTCATGTTTGTTTTTGATTTATTCATTCATTCTTTTATTTCAAGAATAAAAGATTAGCACTTATGTGCTTAATTTTACACCCAGTCCACGTGTGTAGGTGGTTTGTAAATTTGCCATCCGTTCCCAAAGGCTTGCTATGACCTACTCTTCCGAAAGTTGGACAGGTTTTAACGTGTGTGCGCAAGATGTTATGTATGCATTTGCACACGGGACTTCGGTTTATTGTCACGTCCGATGAAAGATTATGGGTTTTTTCATGTTACTTATTTTCGATGCCACAAAACTATGATTCATGACGCGCTCCTTAGTCAGCAGACTTATTTGGATAATAACCATAAAAGTGTGCCAAGCATCTGATTGACTAGTCAGTATACGCACATGTGTGTGTGTGTGTGTGTGTGTGTGTGTGTGTGTGTGTGTGTGTGTGTGTGTGTGTGTGTGTGTGTGTGTGTGTGTGTGTGTGTTTCAGGTTTTGTTGGTGACATCCGCTTATGGTGATGTGTGACACAGACACAGAGAGCCATCCAGGAGATTAAATTGTTGTGTGTGCGCGTGCATGTGTACACACTTAACGTGTGTGTGCGTGCGTGTGTGCGTGCGCGCGTGCGTGCATGCGTGCGTGCGTGTGCACATGTGTGTGCCTCAGGTATCAAGTGGGTGTGTGTATGTGTGTGTGTGTGCGCGCGCGCGCGCGATTGTATGTGTGTCTATGTGTGCGTATGTGTGTCTGTCTGTCTGTCTGTCTGTCTGTCTGCCTGTCTGTCTAATGTGTTTTGACATACACCAGTACATGTGTGAGCACTGACCAGTGATGTATTAATGTGTGAACTTTACGATTGTTTCACATAAATTTTTATTATCCCAGCTGATCACAACTTATGAAATGAAAATGCTCTCTTTGATAACAGGATCATAATTTCTTCTGGTTGTATCATTTTACACATAATAAACTACACTGCCATAATTATGTCTTTTTCTTCTTTTTGGGCTTCTGTATTCTCTCTCTCTCTCTCTCTCTCTCTCTCTCTCTCTCTCTCTCTCTCTCTCTCTCTCTCTCTCTCTCTCTCTCTCTCTCTCTCTCTCCTCTCTCTCTCTCTCTACTTTATTTTGTTTTGTTTTGTTTTGTTTGTATTGACTTCTTTTGTTATATATATATTTTTTTAGTTTTCTTTCATTTCATTCATTGTTTGTCAAGTCATCTATTTTTCTTTTAGTTGGTCTTTTCTTCTGTGTATGTTCTTGTATACATGTATATCTGATTTTCTTTCTTTAGTAATAGGATGAAATCGGGATTTTAAAAAAAATGAAATGTCCCAGTCTCGTAAACCTTTGGTTTCTTTATAAGATTTGTTTGTCCTTCGCCACTAGCTTCAGAGAACGGTGGCATAGCAACAGAACCTGTGATGAAGAGGAAGGATAGTCCTGTCTATTCTACCACCTCAGTCAATGATTCCCGCCCCTCCGCCATAGTTGTTGGGTCCGGTGCTGCTGTGGTTTTTATCCTTATTCTGGTGAGAGAGAGAGAGAGAGAGAGAGAGAGAGAGAGAGAGGAGAGAGAGAGAGAGAGAGAGAGAGAGAGAGAGAGAGAGAGAGAGAGAGAGATTTGATTTGATTTGATTTGATTTGATTTGATTTATTCTTTTATATCGAGGATAATGGAATAAGCACTCTTGTGCTTTTTTACGTCCAGTCCCCGTGTGTATGCAGTTTTGTAAATGTCATCTGTTCCCACCGGCACACGATGGCCCACTCTTACGAAAAGTGGAACAGGATTTAACGTGTGTGCAAGATGTTCTGCGTGCGTTCGCACACGGGGCCTCAGTTTAAAGTCTCATCCGCAGGACTTTTGGGGAGAGTGGAGTCAGCACTGATGTTAACTCCAGGAAAAAAATCTCCTCGACCGCACTCGAACCCGGGTCGTCATATTGCCAGCGCAATGTTCTGACCACTAGGCTAGAGAAAGAGAGAGAGAGAGAGAGAGAGAGAGAGAGAGAGGAGAGAGAGAGAGAGAGAGAGAGAGAGAGAGAGAGAGAGAGAGTGAGAGAGTTGTGTTGTGTTGTGTCGTGTTGTGTGTGTGTGTGTGTGTGTGTGTGTGTGTGTGTGTGTGTGTGTGTGTGTGTGTGTGTGTGTGTGTGTGTGTGTGTGTGTGTTTGTGTTTGAGTGAGTGTGTGAGTGTGTGTGTGTGGGGTGTATGACTACTTAATAGAAAAAAATGTTAAACTGGTAAAGAAGCGAATCTTATTAACTCTTTTTCTTTTCGAAACAGTGCTTTTTTTTTTTCTTAACACTTTGTACCCCAAGGGTGCAGCTGCACTGCAGTCTCTGTGGACCAGCCCTGCAGCAGCTGAGTGCAGTGTGCACTGGGTCATCATAGTAAAATCCTCATATCTTTTTTGTTTGAAGCCCATTTCTTATGAAACTATGGCATTGTGTGGGTAAATGACTGCCCATTATATGCGTGCATAAAAATTTATATTGCATAAAAAAGAGTATGTTAATTATGGTGTCAAATTACGTAATTGCTCTGATTTTAAGTGGTGATCCCACTGATGGGCTTACCATTTTTACACAATGTATGCAACAAATACAACACAACAACAACAAAACTATACAAGAATCTCAAATAAACAGGGACAAACATAGGTACTATACAAGTTTTCTTCCAGCATGCATCAAATGTAATATAATCAAAGGGAACCACTGAACTGTAGACACGACACTGTCACAATAACGATCATGGAATATACAGATAACATTTCTTCCCTAGTCCAAGAAAGTTCCTGAACTTTTCTACACTACTTTATTCATATGTACAGAATGTTTGCACTTCACCAGGTGGCTTGTAGTTCATTTTCATGTAAACAGTTGGTGTTTATCGTAGCGGTACTCACAGTACCAAGGCCACGCCCCTCCCCAGTCACCCCCCCCCCCCCCCTTCCCACCCCTTTTAGCTGGCCTATCTCGCTCCTCGCGGCACACATTGAGTATCACGAGACTCAAAGCTCTCACGATCTCTATCCAAAACACGATCTTTATCGGCAACGTAATAACTCATTTAAAACTTCTGTTACTTCGTCAGCAGTGAAAGTATGATGTACCAAAGCCATACTACAAGCATATGACACGTAAAACAACAATAAACACAACAAAAACACGCTCAATTTATATGCAAATTAGCTGTGAACGATGTGCGACCAACGTGGCAGCTAAAGCCAACAAGCTAAAACGACCATGTGAGAATAGAACGGAATGGGAGGGCGAAAGTGAAAGTACCTGCTGTGGTACGGATTAATCCGTACCCCGTCCAGGGGAGATGATCGCGTGGTACGGATTAATCCGTACCCGGGGTAGAAAGTGTTAAACCACAAATTTGATTTTTTTTCCCGATTTATTAATTCTTTCATCTTGATGATAATGTATTAAGCATTCGTGTGCTTTTTTTTTGTTTACACACCAGTACCCTTGTGCAAGCAGTTTTGTACATTTGGCCTAATCTTCCGAAAAGCAGAACGGATTTTAACATGTGCACTAGATGCTTTGCGTGCATTTGCACCTGCGGGCCTCTGTTTATGGTGTCATCTGAAGGACTCTGATGTTATGAAGAAGGGTAAAGAGTTTGGGTGTGTTTGGAGTACAAAATAGTGGACAAGAATGGAGCTGGGCTGTGGGAGGGGGGGGGGGCGGGGGTGGGGGTGGGGGGGTGGGCGGCGGTTGTTGTTGTACGATATACAATGATATTTCATCTCTTTTTTTTTCCATTCTTCTTTATACTCATAAGGGGGCGGGATAGCTCAGTGGTCAGAGCACTCGCTTTCCCCCAGCTAATGTTAAGCAGCGTCGAGCGTGGTTACCAGTTGGATGGGTGACCCGTTTGTGCGCCTTGGCTTCAGCACAGTCCCCCAATTCACCCAGCCGTAAATGAGTGTACCTGCCCCTCTTTAGGGACAGGGAAGGTAAAAAAGGCGCGGGAGAGGAGATGGGCACCGCCCTCAATATGCTGGCCCCTAGAGAAGCTGAGGTCTCTGGTGCCTCGTTCCCCCTACGACCATGTAGGTTATGGGACAGCTTTACATTTTTACCTTACCTTTACCTTTTTACCCTACCTTTACCTTTTTTTTTTTTTTTTACTCCTGTGCAGGCTGGCATTCTGATTCTGGACGCTACTACACTGTGGCGACACCTGGCGGTCATGAAAGAAAATTTATTGGGAGTTTCTGGTAAAAAGACGCTGGAAACTAACGCCGATCCGAAACCAGATTCAGCAACTCTGATGTCATCAAGCAAAAGTACGAAGATCCACGATGGCTCAGCGGATGTGGCTAGTCCTAGTGGTAGTGGAAAGAACTGTTTGCCAAAAATAAACGAAGTTGGGGGTGGTGATCAAATCGTTTAATGATGTCTGTGCATGTTAAATTATCAGCATGAAACATTTGTGGATTGGTGTCAGTGTGGGGTGTTGCCTTCTGTTCACATATTTCCCATGTAAATATTGTGGCTTCAATAATGCTTTTGTGTGCATCTTGTAGATATTCTCTACAAAACAAACAAAAAACATAATCTAATTTTAATACCTTAATTTTTTCTCCAAGTCGCGTCATCTTGATTGCGTAGCATAAAAATCCAGTTGGGGGTGGGGGGTGGGGGTGGTAGTCAATTGAATCTGTCATAAATCATTTTCAAAGTAATGAAGAAGTTGTTAAATGGTTACCTGCATTTGTATTCCTTTACTATTTTCTGGAAGAAAAAAAAATTATCTCCGTGTAATTCGGACATTTCTCAGCTACAAGTTGCAACGCTACTGGTTACTTTGTTTTTTTTCCAGTTTCAGTGCCAGTGGCTGTCTGTTTCTCTGTTCGTCTGCTTTTCTAGCAGAACGTGTCCAGGGGAAGCTTTGTTGTTGTTGTTGTTGCTTAGGTTCTGTTACGTGTGCTAAATGTGTGTTTCACACACTGTCTTGGTTTATGTAATTATTGGTTCGTAGACAGTCGGCCAATTGTGGCATAGCCGATGGTGCAGTGTCCACACTCAAAAGGGATTGTGAAATTTCAGGGTGTCCACCATTTAGGTTGTGTATGTATAGTGCTTGGAACGGAAGTGTCAAGATGATATATGCATTTTGGTTCCGTGCATTAATAATACTAACACTCAGAAAATTTATCCTCCATTTTGCATTCCTTGGAATGAATCATACTAACAATAAAATTACATCTGTACTGAATTTTAGTGTGGTTTAAGCAGCGTTGTTTACCAGCAGTTTAACATGAATGTGTGTATTGCTATTCGACTTTTTAACAGATTGAAAATTAGATATCTTCAATTTTTCATTCGTATTTTCCTCTGTGTGTGTGTGTGTGTGTGTGTGTGTGTGTGTGTGTGTGTGTGTGTGTGTGTGTGTGTGTGTGTGTGTGTGTGCTGAATGCAGTTGACAACAGATTCAATCTTAAGGACATTTGTAAAGAGTTTTGTTTGTGTTAATATCAAAACCACCTCGTGAACCCTTGTATTCTCTTCTCTCTCTCTCTCTCTCTCTCTCTCTCTCTCTCTCTCTCTCCTCTCTCTCTCCTCTCTCTCTCTCTCCTCTCTCTCTCTCTCTCTCTCTCTCCTCTCTCTCGGTCGCGGAGAGTTCGATATAATCTGACAGGGGAGAACTGGATGTAAAAAAAAAGCACACGAGTGCTTATTTATTATCCTGGAAATAAAAGAATTTGCTTTGCCTTGCCTCTCTTTTTCTTTTTTTGTTTGTTTTGTTTTTGTAGCCACAAATGATTCACAACAGACAGACAGACAGACACACAGGTGGAGACACAGATAGATAGAGACATATATATAGACAGACAGACAGACAGACAGACACACAGACAGACACACACACACACACACACACACACACACACACACACACACAAATTCACACACACACACACACAAAGTCCATTTCCACCCCACCCACCCACCCCACCCACCACCTTTGACACTCAATGAACATGACATACCGTTGCTAGACATGTCGACATGAATAGGTAGTCTTCGTGAATATCTGTGTAGGAGGAATGCCACAGCACAACAAGTGAATTAAAACCAGTCTGGCGAGGTCGTGGAAAGTTCGATCTAATCTGACAGGGATTTACCATTCTACATGATATACCATTCAACAGCAAAACGTGAATATTTTCTGTGGACTTAATAATAACAGCGCTGCTAGCCCTACTAGCAACTGGGGACGGCTTTAGTCAGAGGTGTACGTGTGTGTAACGCTCCCTTTGCCTTATCAGGTAATGTCGTCAGGACAGGAAGCCAGTGGAGAAAATTAGCTACAGTAACATGTATGTTGAAAATACATGCCTGCGTGCGTGCGTGTATGTGTGTGTGTGCGTGAGCACACACACACACATACACACACGTACATGTGTGAGGACACATACACGCATGTACGCACGCGCACACCCATCCACACATACACACACACACGCACACCCACCCATCCACACACACACACACACACACACACACACACACACACACACACACACACAAGAATACATCCGTCTCTGAGATATGCTTCTGCTGTGGGAATACGAAGTCTTCTACACTATCTTCATTTTCTACTACTTCTTCTTTCTTCTTCTTCTTCTTCTTCTTCTTCTTCTTCTTCTTCTTCTTCTTCTTCTTCTTCATATTCTTCAAATTCTTCTTCTTCAAATTCTTCAAATTTTTCTTCAATCATTTCTTCAAATTCTCCTTCTTCAAATTCTTTTTCTCCAAAATTCTTCATATTCCTCATTTTCTTCTTCAAATAATTTTTTGTCTTCAAATTCTTGTTCAATTTCTTCTTCAATTTTTTTTTTCAAACTCTTCTCCTTCAATTTTTTTTCTTTTTCTTCTTCTTTTAATTTCTCCTCCTCCTCCATCTCCTCTTTCTCTTCCCATTCCTCCTCCTCCTCCTCCTCTTTTCTCCCTGCTGTTTATTACAGATCAAAACTATTGTCCTACGCCCTCATTCCTGTTAATATCACTACCCTTCACAGGCTTGTTCAGTCCACATGCCTGCTGTATGCATACACACGAAGGGAAAACCATGAAAGAAACCCCTGCGCATAAACTGACTTGAGAGATCGTAAAAAAATATAAAAAAATAATGCTTACCCATAGTGCACCAGGCGCTGCCAAGATTTGAACCCGTGACTCATGAGTTCAAGACCATGAGGACTGAAAGTTGTGTTTTAGGCAAAAAAGCCGATCACAGCATGGGATGGGATAGCTCAGTGGTCAGAGCACTCGCTTTCCCCCAAGCAAAGGTTTAAGCAGCATCGAGTGTGGTTACCAGTTAATTGGTGACTGTTTGCGCGCTTTGGCTTCAGTACAGTTCCCCCACTTCACCCAGCTATAAATGGGTACATGCCCTCTTTAGGGTCAGGGAAGGTAAAGCAGCGAGGGAGAGGAGATGGGTGCCACCCTCAATATGCTGGCCCCTAGAGTAGGTGAGGTCTCTGATGCCTCGCTCCCCTACGACCACATAGGTTATGGGACACCTTTACCTTTACCTTTTCACTGCATAGTACAGTGTAGTGCAATACGGAGAACACAGGACAGCACAGCGAAATATAATACAGAAGGGATCAGCAGAGCAAAGCACGGTGTATAACAGTACAGCAGAGCACAGGATAGGATATGGCAAGACAGGAAGAACAGGACATAACAGAACAGGACAGGACAGAATAGGACAAGAAGGACAGGACAAAAAGGACAGGACAAACCATAACAGGACAGGACAAACCAGGACAGGACAGAACAAACCAAAACGGGACAAACCAGAACAGGACAGGACAAACCAGAACGGGACAAACCAGAACAGGACAGGACAAACCAGAACGGGACAAACCAGAACAGGACAGGACAAACCAGAACGGGACAAACCAGAACAGGACAGGACAAACCAGGAGAGGACAGGAGAGACAGCACAGCACAGAACTGGACAGGACAGTACCGTATGATACTGAGCAGAACAGCACACTGCAATGAAGAACATTACAGTACATTTCTAGATAGCCTAGGTCAGAAACCGAGGTCCTGAAGTAACACGCATTTAATGCACTTAAAAGAACCCTCGGCAATAAGAGAGTTGTCCCTGGCAACATTCTGCAAGGAAACAAACATGTGCATTTTGCAAACTGGAAAACAAAACAATGGGTGGTGCAAACTGGAAAACAAAACAATGGGTGGTGCAAACTGGAAAACAAAACAATGGGTGGTGCAAGCTGAAAAACAAAATAATGAGTGGTGCTGTTCTTGTGGCAACACGCTCTCCTCAAAAAAAAAAAAAAAGCACTGCCCGAATTCCAAGCAGAGAAATTTGTTGTGACTGAAAGTGGTATTCAATTTAATTAAATACAAATAAGGCAGGATAGTGTTGGGAAAGTGCAATACAGTAAAGTACAGATCAGTACAGAAGACCACGGTATAGTTCAGCACACTTCTGAATGCAGCAAAAAAAACAACCCAACTTTAATGCTTCTGTCTTTCAGTGCCAGCCAGAGCAGACGACATACTTCTTCCATGCTCTTGTGACCCTGGCCTTCAGAGGGATTAGGATTAGGATTAGGATCAGTCATGTGTTGTTTGTTATCGTTGGTGGTGAATGATCTACAGTTTGCCCGTATGTCTTAATACCACTTAACATTGCAGCTGGTTATTCTAACATATATACATACATTTACTACACAGGGAGAATGGGTTTTACGCAAATTTTATACGATGGTTTGAGTGCTTTCTTTTCATAACAGATGTGTGTGTGTGTGTGTGTGTGTGTGTGTGTGTGTGTGTGTGTGTGTGTGTGTGTGTGTGTGTGTGTGTGTGTGTGTGTGTGTGTGTGAGGAGGGGGAGGCAAACATACAGACACAGATGCAGTGAGACAGAGACAAATGGCGGAGGGTGGGGCAACCCCGACACACACACACACACACACACACACACACACACACACACACACACACACACACACACACACTTGTGCATGGGATTTCAAAAAAAAAGAAGAAGAAAAGATACTAAGAGATTCAAATACATAATCCACCCAGGCCCCAAAGTAATGGTAAAAATTTCATTTTGGTTATATTTTGTTTTGACCAGTGTCTGGTCTGCCTCTCTCTTCTTTCTCCTTCTTCTTTAAAAAAAAATCTTTTTGATGAATACACACATCCATTCTACCACATAAGTCACTGATGCTCAAACATGCTCACCAAAGAGTCATTACAATATTTACATGCGTTGGGTTTGCAAACACAGAGTTCTACACTGTGACACATTACATATTACAAAAAACAACAACTTTGGATTCAAGGGAGTGTAGGGGGTGGGGCTTTAGGAGGGAGATGGTAGTTGGTTTATTGGTAGGTTTTTTGTTTGTTCTGTTTTGTTTTTTGTTTGTTTTTTTTTGTTTGTTTGGGGGGGGGGGGGTGTGTTTGTTTGTTTTGGGGGGTTGTCTGGGTTTTTTTAGTTGCTGTTGATGTTTTTTAAGGGGGTTCTGATTGCCAACCTATTGTAAGAAAAAGATTTTTTATGGGACATGAAGGCAGTCCTATCTTGAACCAGCTGTACGGCAATACAGTTTTGCTATTGATATTACAATTATGCATAACTCCCTTTACAAAACGGCCAAAATCTCAGTCCAAACCCCTTCCCTACTTCTCTTCTCTCTCTCTCTCTCTCTCTCTCTCTCTCTCTCTCTCTCTCTCTCTCTCTCTCTCTCTCTCTCTCTCTCTCTCTCTCTCTCTCTCTCTTACCTTATTGAGTGGGGTTTTCTCAAGGTAAGCTTGCTATAACAAGAACAGACCCAGATTGGATCAAATAGCCAGGAGGGCCTATTGCCTATAACCTATGCCTATACTACATTGGGTGGCATGTTGGGCGATGAAAAGAGCGTTAGCTTTTGTAGGGGTATGCCATGCAGGGCCCCATACCCCGTGCTTGAGTCATTATATAATGCTTCTTCATAAACAGGTATCCACTACCTCTGGCCCTGCCTGTCTGTACTAAGCTGCCAGTTCCAATCCTTCAGTGTATGAATGTAAAGCTTTCTTCTTGTTGTTGGGCCTTTTGTTGTTGTTGGTCTGAGGGTGTAAATCCGTGGTGCACGTGTGTGTGTGTGTGTGTGTGTGTGTGTTTGTTTATGTGTGTGTGTGTGTTGTGTGTGTGTGTGTGCGTGTGTGTGTGTGTGTGCGTGCGTGTGTGTGTTTGTGTGTGTGTGTGTGTGTGTGTGTGCGCGCGCGTGTGTGTGTGTGTCTGTGTGTCTGTGAGTCTGTGTGTGTGTGTGTGTGTGTGTGTGATGTGTGTGTGTGTGTGTGTGTCTGTGTCTGTGTCTGTGAGTCTGTGTGTGTCTGTGTGTGTCTGTGTCTGTGTTTGGTTATGTGTTTGTGTGTGTACGCGCACATTTGTGTGATTGTGTGTGTGTGTGTGTGTGTGTGTGTGTGTGTGTGTGTGCGCGCGCGCGTGTGTGTGTGTATGTGTGTGTGTTGTAGCTGGATAGGTAGTTTACCCTTCCAATGTATCAAATGACTTTGAGATAATGTGCTTACCTACTCTTATGCTTTGTCATTTTTAAGTGCAAAGAGTACACTATTCCAGAAAAGTACCCTCTTATAACAGGCTACTGACCCCTCCTCCACCCCCGTCCCACCCCCCCCCCCTTTTTGCTAAGAATATTGACTTCCATAGGTGTTCCCACTGTAAGTGAAGCTAGATGAAGGACGATTTGCGCTCAGTTTGTGCACAAGGACTGGATGAAAAAAAGAAAGCACATAAGTGCTTAATCCATTATCCTTAATATAAAAGAATGAATATAAAAAAAATACATATATACATTGTTGCTGACCGGGAAAATTCTTTACTGTTGAGGGTGATGCGATGCCTTACCATTGAGAATTAAAACACAGACTTTGTGCTTTATGATGGCTATGTCATATTTAGGAGTTGGGGGCGGGACAGCCTCGTGGTTAGTGGAGCTCGCTATCTGACGGTATATGTTCAAGCCACCACCCAGAGGCCCATCTGAGGGTTTTTTTTTCCCCCAGGAGTTAACATCATTACCGATCTCCACTCCTCCGAAAGTCCTTCGCATGAGACTATATACCGAGGTCCTCTGTACGAGCGAGCGTAGAACGTCTTGCGCACACGCTTAAACCCGTTCCGCTTATCGGAAGAGTAGGCCATTGTGTACGAGTAGGAGGGGAAGACAAATTTGTTTTTAAAAAAGTAAATAAAGATAAAAACAGTAATAACAGCATGCACACTGGTATCGTATTTCGTCATCCCCGAAGTCGTAATGCGGTTACCTCAAAGGTGGGCAAAACGGTTAAAGTTAAAGTTAAAGTCTGTCCCGAGCCATAAGGCTCATCAGGCCGGTGCTTATCCCGGTTTCTGTGGCGTTAAGCGACTGAGAGTCATAGACTCCCCCCTGGATAGGACGCCAGTCTATCGCAGGGTTAACCCCCAACACAAGGTTGGTACCCCTTTTACACCTGGGTGGGGTGAGAAAATAGCCGTAAAGTGCCTTTTCCAAGGGCACAACGCCATAGCGGAATAGCTGGGATCGAACCCACAACCTTTAGATTACGAGTACAACGCCCTAACCACTAGGCCACAGCGGCGGCTGGGCAAAACGGTAGCATATACAAAATCTCGCCACTGGTAAAACCTCAGAGCTCTACCTGAGGAACGAAAGAAAAATATCTAAGATCTTTTTTTAAAAGTAAAACTGTGTCGAAGGACTGATAACCATGATGTGTTGATACATCGATTCCAAGGGAACTGGCTAATTTTAGGGCAGGCAAGTGTAGGCTAATCTACACAGAGCTAGTACCAGCGCTGGCAGAATCCCCTTGGGAGAAATCTGTAGTCTGTTATTGATTAAGTGCGCAAGCGTGAAGTACGTTGCCTCTAGCCATCAAGCATCGTGGATTTTTTATATATTATTATTCTCTTGATGACTAGAATAATGTTGATGGAACACTGCATAAGTATACAAATTGTTCAGGTTATGGTCGATTGCTGTTGTCAAAATAAAAAAAATCAAAAAAAATCAAATATTCAATCAATAGAGAGTGGTGTCATTTCCTGAACTTGTGTTGTGAAAGTCGAGAAAACGAATGAATTAGTTAACATTCCTTGCCGTTGGAGTGGAGTTGTAACAGACATGACTGAAGATTTATTAGCATTAAAACATACCTGTGAAAAGCGTACTACATTCCACTAACCTATTAACACTTTGTTATAAATCATTGATACCTTAAAGATACAAATTGCTGAACCGGTTAGAGTGGATTGAACCCTCATCGATGAAAGTTTGATTGACCACAACTGTTTCAGCAAAAAGTTCACAATATGCACATTTGGTAGAAAGAGCTAAATCGACATTGTCGTTCACAGCAGTCAGGACCTAAGGTAATTAATATTAATGTGGTATACCAAATTTTTACTATCTTTGATGTGAAAGGGATAAAGAGATGAACGGAGTAAGGTTTTTTTTTTCACAGGGAAATAATAAACATAGTTTTCTTTCCTGGAGGAGAATAGTTAATGATGTCAAAGGCTTTAACAATGTCAACAAAAACAATTCCATGACTCTGCTATCATAAATTTCAAAAGCCATATATCGTGGATTTCATTCAGTGCTGTGTGACAGGAAGTGGTTTTCAGTCACAGAGAAAGAGACACAAACTACTTTTCTTACCTGGAATTTTAACTAACTCTCTCTCTCTCTCTCTCTCTCTCTCTCTCTCTCTCTCTCTCTCTCTCTCTCTCTCTCTCTCTCTCTCTCTCTCATCTCTCTCTCTGGGAACTGGATGTAAAAAAGCACACGAGTGCTTATTCATTATCCTCGAATAAAAGAATTTGCCTTCTCTCTCTCTCTCTCTCTCACTCAAAAATCACGAGATTTGATTACGCACAAAGCCCCCCCAATCGCATGATTGAACAAAGCTACCCTACTTCAGTGAATACTCCTCCTCCTCCCCCCCCCCCCCAAACCAACACCACCTCCCACCCAATTTATTTTCTTCCTCACTTCTCCCCCCCACCCCCAACCCCCCTTCCCCCCATAACGACTCAGGTGACGACAACCAGGCGTACCCCATTTTTGTAGGTTACAGCTGCACTCTTTCCACGCTACATACATACATAACATACCTACACGAGATAGGCTACTACTACACAGATTGGAGTGTCTATGGGATGTGTCAAAGTATTGTCCCCCGTTGTGAAGGACGCGACACAAGATAGCAACAAATGGGTGACAACTGACTGACAACTTGTCTCTCTGCGTGTGTTCCCCCCCCCCCCCCCCCCCCCTTAGCCTACCTCTCTCTTCTACGCTTGACGCACACACACACACACACACACACGTATACAAACCATACCACCTGCTCTCTTTTTTTCTATCTCTCTCTCTACTACTCTCAGTCCCAGCTAGTCTAGTCTGCTCATTGAGCCAGTGCTAGTGTGTGTTAGCCTAGTGTTCTGTTTTTCCCCGCTTGTAT
This sequence comes from Stramonita haemastoma, assembly GCA_030674155.1. NCBI lineage: Eukaryota > Metazoa > Mollusca > Gastropoda > Neogastropoda > Muricidae > Stramonita > Stramonita haemastoma. The sequence continues at coordinate 27,739,386 of CM060330.1, forward strand.
AGAGGCTACACACAACTATTCGATCGATCGATCTGTTTGCGTGCTCGCTCGCTCTCTCTCTTTCTGCTCTCAGTTTTATCGGAGAAACACCACGTTGAAAGGTAAGTCTGCAATATTTTTTTTCTTCCTTTGCTCTTTCGACAGTCAGTATATCCAGAAAGTATAGGTTAAAATTTGTGAAGTGGTTGGTATCGATAACGGGAAGGGTAGAGCCTAAAAAGGGTTGGGTTTATTTTTTTTTTTTAGGCAAACAGTGGGTTGTGGCGTTCTTAGCAACGGTGTAGACATCGAAGCGAAAGAGAGAAAGTGTGTCGTGCGTTCGCAAACAAGAGCTAATGGCGAGTTGGCGCGCCTGGAAATAATGGCGACAGGAATGGTTGACATAATCATGTGTTTGCTGGCTCAAAATGCTTGTGCTGGGAACGCATGACAGAATTTTCAAAATTGGGTACACACGGGAACTGCATGTAAAAAAAAAAGTACATGGGTGCTTATTCCATCATCCTCGAAATAAAAGAAGGAATGAATAAAGAAATGGTAATGTTCGTTTGATATATATTGTTGCATGTTTTTTTTCCCCATTGCAAAATGTTTTCTTTGTATAAAATGCATTTTATTAAACTGAATGACAGTGTGGGTCTTTACAGACAGTTTCAAATGCATAAGTGCAAGTGTGAGTGTGTGTATGTGTGTGTGTGTGTGTGTGTGTATGTGTGTGTGTGTGTGTGTGTGTGTGTGTGTGTGTGTGTGTGTGTGTGGTGTGTGTGTGTGTGTGAGAGAGAGAGAGCACGCAAAAGCAGGTGTATAAAAATATATAAAGGGATGGGAGGGGAGATGATCTAGCATGTATGTGTGGAATGTGTTTGTGGAGAGAGAGAGATTTGATTGATCTTTTATATCGAGGATAATGGAATAAGCACTCTTGTGCTTTTTTACATCCAGTCCCTGTGTGTATGTAGTTTTGTAAATGTCATCTGTTCCCACCGGCACACGATGGCCTACTCTTACGAAAAGCGGAACAGGATTTAACGTGTGCGCAAGATGTTCTGCGTGCATTCGCACACGGGTCCTCGGTTTAAAGTCTCATCCGAAGGACTTTTGGGGAGAGTGGAGTCTGCACTGATGTTAACTCCAGGAGAAAAATCTCTTCCACCGGATTCGAACCTGGGTCGTCAAATTGCCAGCGCAATGTTCTGACCACCAGGCTATCCATCCCCCCCAGAGAGAGAGAGAGAGAGAGAGAGAGAGAGAGAGAGAGAGAGAGAGAGAGAGAGAGTGTGTGTGTGTGTGTGTGTGTGTGTGTGTGTGTGTGTGCGCGCGTGCGCGCTCGCGCGCGTATGTGTTTATGGGAGCATGTGTCTGTGTGTTCTTGGCCTGCCCCCCCCCCCTCTCTATCTCTCTCTCTTTCTCTCTCTCTCTCTCAGTCTCTCACTGAATCACACACACTCACTCACTCACACACACACTCACACACGCACACACACACACACACACACACACACACACACACACACACACACACGCGCGCGCGCGCACAGAGAGAGAGATAGACAGAGACAGAGACACAGAAAGAGAGAGCATATATACTCACACGTGCATGCGCGTGTACGCTCTCTCTCTCTCTCTCTCTCTCTCTCTCTCTCTCTCTCTCTCTCTCTCTCTCTCTCTCTCTCTCTCTCTCTCTCTCTCCTCTCTCTCTCTCTCTCCTCGATATAAAAGAATAAATCAAATCAAATCAAATCTCTCGTGTGCCGGTGGGAATGGATGACAGAATTTACAAAGCTGCATACACACGGGGACTTATTCCATTATCCTCGAAATAAAAGAAATAAAATACAAGAATAAAAATAAACATGAATAAAAAATAAATAAACTC
>CM060330.1:27748761-27751261 GCA_030674155.1 Stramonita haemastoma
TAGCATCCCCACCTTATATATAGCATCCCCTCTTTGTAGATACCATCCCCACCTTATAGATAGCATCCCCACCTTATAGATAGCATCCCCACCTTATATATAGCATCCCCTCTTTATATATAGCATCCCCACCTTATATATAGCATCCCCACTTTATACCTGGCATCCCCTCTTTATAGATAGCACCCCCACCTTATATATAGCATCCCCACTTTATATATAGCAACCCCACCTTACAGATAGCATCTCCAGATTCCCAGATAGCATCCCCACCTTATCCATAAGGTGGGGAAGGTGTGTTGCCCTGGAGTACAGCATTGCCCATACATTCCAAAGCCCTAAGCAGTCTTTCAACAGGCATGCTGAAGACTTCTACACTGGAAAAACTATGATGTTGTTGTTCACTGCTTGTGAGTAAGACGTTTTGCTGGGTGGTAAAGCAAGGGAAGCTACCGAGTAAGAGAGAGAGAGCGAGATAGAGACAGGGAAACAAGAGAGTGAAAGAGAGACAGACTCCGAGAAAAAGAAAGAAAGATATGTTTTGCTTTTTTTTAAAAACTATAACCTCACATGGAGTGAGAGAGACAGACAGACAGAGACTTAGAGAGACAGACAGAAGGAAAGAGAGACTGACACAGAGAAAAAGAAAGAAAAAAGTTTTTGCCCGTTTTTTTTTTTAAACTATAACCTCATATGGAGTGAGAGTAAGGGAGACAGAGATTTAGAGAGACTGACAGAGAGAAAGAGAGATTGACAGACGGACAGAGACAAACAGAGAGACCGAGATTTTGCCTCATTATCATAATTATCTCATAATGATTCTGTCCCTGCAGCTAAATACGCACAGCTCCAGCAGACGCGGGACAGTGTGTGTGACACGGTGTCCCTCCTCTTCACCATCGATTCCCACATCACCGGCCCCCCTGCACCCAGAACTTAACCTGCCCACGTCATTTCCGCCTGCACCGGAAGTGTGCCATCCCACGGAGAGCATAAAGACCACTTGCAAATTTTGGTGATCGAACATGAGCAGACAATAGAATGCGTTTACTTTTGAAGTATTCTTTTTTTTCCTTTTAGCTTACTGCTAAATGTTCGATTATGGTTGCAAGTCTATTTCTATACAGATTATACTGGACTTTTGCAACTTTAAAGATCTTGAGCCAATACCTAATTGTGGTAACAAGTCTCCATCTAAAATGTGAATTCTCTGGGATTCAAAATTAGCAATATGCAGTCATGCAGTAACCAAAGAAAAAAAAAAAAAGAAGCTCAACCCAGGGGATATTCCATCCAGTTTTTAGAAGCTTCTTGTTTCTGTTCTTGAAGTAAAAAAAATTGCCAGTGGTTTTTGCATATGTCTGCATAATTTCATGGATGATGATGTGTAGATAAGCAATGGGAATTTTTGCAAATATAAACATTATTTCAATATGTAATGACGAGATGTAGATAAAAAAAATGGGTACTGAATGTATGTATTATACAAATACTAAACTATGTATAACTGTTTAGAGTATTTTTATCATATTTATACAAAAGATGTTTTTCTCATATTCTTCATAGAATGATTTTTTTTTGTAGATTTAGTTCATCACAGTTTAAAAGCTTTGCCAAAACCTCTCTCTGTCTGTCTCTGTCTCTGTCTCTCTCTTATTCATTTGTAACGTGCAATCTTTAAAATCTGCAATAGCTTCTAAGATATTCACTTGTTAGTATACTCTATATGTGCAAACGCTTTCAATATGTAACGTGCCATCGTTTTAAACTTCACTTTCAAAATGTTGATCATTAGAATAATTATGTAGAAATTTACAGCTCCTTTGTTATTCTTTTCTACTATTTTTTTGTTTTAATCTTTAGAGGTGAATTGTAGGTATGTGGAGTGAGGCAGAAAACATTTTTCGTACATCCTTTTTTCCAGAACTATATATAACGTTTTTTGTTGTTGTTTTCTTTTTCTTTTTTTACGGGGGGGGGGGGTGGGGGGGTAATTTTCAACAGGTTTTTGTCTACTGCTAACAGGGTCATAGGTGTTGGACATAAACAAAGAAAACTCTGTGTTTATAGCCAGTATGTGTGAAGTTAGCAAACACAGTGGGAAAGGGGTCTCTCCATTGCTGGTCACAGAAGCAATGCAGTCAGTTTGAATTCAATGTCCTAACATACTCAGCAGCAATAGTAAAGTGATCACGGCATCTAAAAATTGACAGATCCCTTCATGATCCTCTCTCTCTCCCTCTCTCTCTCTCTCTCTCTCTCTCCTCTCTCTCTCTCTCTCTCTCTCTCTCTCTCTCTCTCTCTCTCTCTCTCTCTCTCCTCTCTCTCTCTCTCTCTGTTCCGCTTTTCGTAAGAGTAGGCCATCGTGTGCCGGTGGGAACAGATGACAATATTTACAAAACTGCATACACACGGGGACCGGATGAAAAAAAGCACATGATTGCTTATTCTGTTATCCTCGATATAAAAGAATAGATAAATAGATCTCTCTCTCTCTCTC
>CM060330.1:27761261-27766261 GCA_030674155.1 Stramonita haemastoma
TGAAAGAGTGAATGTCTGGCATTCGCCCTCTAGTTTGTTCTGCCATACATATGTTTGGCCCTTTCACTCCGCCGTCTTTGAGCTAGTGACAGCTGGAACTAGCAAATACCTGTGACTGAGAGGACCTAGTGGCAGACACGGTCGTCTGATCATAGGCCTATATACGTGGACAGTTAGTTATATGGGTAAGTCCGTTGGGAATCGAGTGGCAAACCCAGGTATTCTGTGAGCAGTGCCAATTAACAGTGAAATTGGTCCTTCTTTCAGTCTTCACTTTTGCTTCTTGTTTTGTTGGATAATCGATGATTGAGACACAAACTTGTGTTCGCATTAATTTAGGCGATTGAATAATCAATTTTCTCTTGAGGGGGGGGGGGGGGGGGGGGGAGGGATTTTTTGTGATTTTTGTGGTTTTTTGTTCTGTTGTTGTTTGTTGGTTGGTTTTGTTGCTGTTGGTTGGTTGTTGTTTTTTTGTTGTTGTTGTTGTTGTTGTTTTTTTTTGGGGGGATTGGTTTCGATGGGAGTGAAGGATAAGGGGAGGGGGTGGAGGGGAAGAAGGCTTGGGAATAGGGATACTTGCGGAGAGATCCCCATAGGTTATGGGAACACCTTTAATCTTTCAAACAAGACATCAAATTTTAACTTTCATGGTTGATATCTATCGTGTGTGTGTGTGAAATTGGTAGATGCTTTCAAGCAGGGTGTAGATAGTAATGTAGATGTAATGTAGATAGGCTAGCCTTTTTTTTTTTTTTTTTTTTTGGCTTTGTTTTATTTCTCGGTTAGAGCTCGGAGGATCACCAATGGTGACATCTTTGCGAATGGGACCGTTTTCCCCCTCCCCCTCCACTTACGTAGCCACACTCCGACTTCGGGGATTGTGTCTAAACACGACACTTATGTACATGTACTTTTTTTTAATATCATCTGTTCGTAACTGTTCCTACGAAATGGCCTACTCTTCCACAAGGCGGAACAGGTTTTTGACTTGTGCACAAGGTGATCTGCATGCATTTGCACACAAGGCCTCGGTTTATAGTCTCATCCAAAAGGACTTTGATATTTAGTTTGAACTTCGTGTCAAACTGGGAAGAAAGGGCAAGGCTGGGTATCGAACCCAGAACTTCACGGTTTACTCGTTAGGCAAGCGAACGTCTTAAACGCCCTTCCACATTCCTTTTTAGACTGGGAAATGAGATTACTTGCGAAATGACAGCCCCAACCGTTGGTTGCCCGGCCCAAAACAGTTTGTCAGAGTAGAATTTCTTCTTATTCAGGCTTGCCTTTTACACAATGTCACATGGGGGGAGGGGGGAGGGGCGCGCGCGCGTGTGTGTATGTGCATATGTGTGTTAGTGCTTGCTTGCTTGTGTGTGTGTGTGTGTGTGTGTGTGTGTGTGTGTGTGTGTCCGTGTGTCCGTGTGTCCGTGTGTGTGTCTGTGTATCTGTGTGTCTTTGTCTGTGTCTCTGGCTCTGGCTCTCTGTCAGTGTCTGTGTTAATGGGTGGGTCAGTATGTGATATGTATTTGTGTGCTTGCGCGCACTAAACTTCATCAACACACTCTAGGCGAGTGAAGCAGTCCGAATATCACCAAAAGAAATCTTTATGACAATACAATTACACCGCAACACACAACAATACAACACAAATACAACGCAACATAATTCAATACAATACGTTACGACCAAACGCAATACAACTGACTACAGCACAACACAGCACAGGAAAATTTAACTTGTGTTGTCAGCTTTTGAAGTCTTTTTTTGCATTTTAAGCCAAGGGATTTCTCTTGTCTGCCTGTCTTGTCACTGTCTCCGTTCTGTCTTGTAAGCGCAGGCCGAACCCAGGACATATTATACACAGTGAAAGGGATTGCCAACGCCTGTTGTGGCAATGGCATTCATCTCATAGTCGGCTTTAGGCCGTTAGAATTCGCTTGTCTGGTTTTTCCGTCGTAACTTCATACCCAGCCCCCTCATCTAAAAAAAAAAAAAAAAAAAAAAGGGTTATGTTCAGGTTCTTTTTTCTGTCAAAACTTCTGACGTGACAAAGAAGATTGAGAGAGAGAGAGAGAGAGAGAGAGAGAGAGAGAGAGAGAGAGAGAGAGAGAGAGAGAGAGAGAGAGAGAGGAGAGAGAGAGAGAGAATGAATGAATGAATGAATGAATAATCTTTATTTTTCAAGGGTAACAGAGTAAGCATTACATACTTTTTTTCATCCGTCCCTTGCCCCTGATCAGGGAATAAAGCTAAGAACCCCCCTCCCTACCCCTACATACCAGCATCACCACCAACAGCAGTTCAACCAATATTTTAAAAGAAGAAAACAGAATACATTCAAAACAAAACGCGTCATCCTAACTGGATACACTGATAATTATTTAAACAAAAAATAATATAGCAAACAAAATATTTAAAAAATAGCAAACATTCAGGACCATGAAACAGAAGGCATTACAAATCTATAATGCGTGTGTGTGTGTGTGTGTGTGTGTGTGTGTGTGTGTGTGTGTGTGTGTGTGTGTGTGTGTGTTAAAGAGAGAGAGAGTTGTTGTTGTTGTTGTTGTTGTTGTAGAAGTAGTAGTAGTAGTAGTAGTAGTAGTAGTAGTAGTAGTAGTAGTAGTAGTAGTAGTAGTAGCATGGGCACAAAGCATTACAATGTCACAGTGAAGAAAAATCATTTAGGTCATCTCGGTCCTACTCATTTCCTGTTTCTCTTTTGAATGTTAGGAGTCTAGGAGTCAAAACCTTGCTATGTATAAAAATCATAAAAAAATGAAGAAGTTGCGAGACAAGAAGATCATATTGAAAGATAAAACAACTGGAGGTGTAGAGAGGAAGAATTGCTTTTGTTATGGTTTGTTTCTCCAAAAACGTCAACCATTTTAGTTTTACACCAGTAGCCTAATTGTCATGCTGCCTACCCTCTAGCAGCAAGAAAAACGAGAGGAAGATTAGGAAATAACTTAGATCTAGTATCCCGACCATGAAGACTAAATTCTGTGCACAACTCCACCTACAAAATCTTGAGTCTGACGTTGTAGCTGGTATGACGTAGCAGATCCGCCGAGTTAGCTAGCCAACTTCTTTTTGTCCAAAATGGAGAACCTTCAGAACAGAGTGATGAATATGTACCTCCTGCTCACCACACTGTTTTATACGCCATCTTCAAAAGTGTACGTCACATGTTATGTTGATGTCTGTTTCCCTTGTGAAAGCACACAGCAACTCCATTTCCAAACATTTGAGAAATTCCTACTTTTCTATGTGACCCCTTAGATCAAGAGAACAGAATGTTTACTTCCAGTCCTATTCAGTCGATACAGCCTACAGATATGCATACAGATAGTCTTATATATATATATATATATATATATATATATATATATATATATATATATATATATATATATATATATATACACGCATCTACATATATATATGTGTGTGTGTGTGTGTGTGTGTGTGTGTGTGTGTGTGTGTGTGTGTGTGTGTGTGTGTGTGTGTGTGTGTGTGTGTGTGTGTGTGTGTTCTAAGATCAAACAAAATTGTAGCTTATCTCTTTCATAGATAAAACATGAGCTTAAAGCCTATCCTATTTTCCAGCCTTCCTCATAGCCAAGAAAACACCTGTAAAAAGTAAGGTCCTCACATGTATATTGTATTGTTGGTTTGTTTGTTGGGGGGGGGGGGGGGGCTGTTTCATTTACGCCAACAGAACACAATGTGTAGGTGTAGTGTACACGTGCAAATTTGTTTTACATTCATAAGTGAAGAACCAGTGTTGATCTGACATAATTAGGCTATGCCATAGATAAAAAAAAAATGAATGTAGCATCAGTGGTTAGATGTCGTCTCCAGGATTTCCCTTATTTGCTTCGATCAAATTGTACACAGAAGCTACCACGCTGTACTGCTTTGTTTGTGTTTTGTAGCATTGGCATTGTATAGTAGTGAATTTATTGTATTGTATTGCATTGTACACCTCACACACACACACACACACACACACACACACACACACACACACACACACACACACACACACACACATTCCAGGGGGAGAGTGTAGCCACAAGAACAGTGCTTGTGACCCACCCCACACCTCACCCTTCACTCTTCTGTTTTGTCCTTTTTTTCTCTCGTCTGCGCACAGACACTTGTTTTTCTCAAACAGAGGCTTTGTTCTACAGGGTTGCAATGCAGGCCAGCGCCCCTAAATGTTAATGCTGGCGTGTGCGTGAGTGTGAATCCACAAAATAAGCTTTCTTTTCCGTTTCTCAGACTTCTTATCTAGGCTTACACGTTGGCACGAAGTGTACGAATACTATGTCCGTAATAACCGACTTTCTGTGACAACAGAATAAAATGTTTCAGTCCTACATAAAATGGCCGCCATGTCGATCAAATGACGCGAGCATTGTTGTAGCTGCGGTGATAAGCCAGGCTATTTATCAGGGGTAACAGCAGAAGGGGCTGTCAAGACATGCTGATAACCCTTGTAGAAAGATCGGCCAAAGAGAGCCGAGTCAAGTCCATACTGCCATTAAAGCCATTGATTCTGGCCTGGTAACCACCTATCCTTCCTTCCTGTGTGCACATTCAAAAACAAAATTCCACCGTGTTGTAGAGCGTTTTGATAAACACAAGTCATGGTGGTTGAGGAGAGGTATGAATGAGATTTGTGTTGAAGTGGGAATAGTTTTGGTTTTGTTTTGTTTTTTTAAATGTTATTGTCAGGTATTAGCAGACTATGTTTAACTAACACCTCTCCCACCATCTCACCAACCCCCATCTCCGATTAAAAAAAAAAATTAAAGAAGAAGAAGAGAACAGTTTGGAGGCAAAATTTTAACTGAAAACAGTGTTGTAATTGCCCTTCATGGAAAGACTAAAGTATTTTTGACTTGATTTGTCTTGTCTTGACTTGAATTCTTCATATGTCCACAAGCCTACCCAAACGACAAGAATTGCAATCATGTTGGTCAACAGTATGTCCT
>CM060330.1:27771261-27831261 GCA_030674155.1 Stramonita haemastoma
CAACGTATCAGCGCCAAGAGGTCTGTATGAGTTTGGGTCCATTTTTTCTTTTTGGACTGAACTGGATCGGATTGTATCGAAGTGGATAGATAGATAGATAGATAGATAGATAGATAGATAGATAGATAGATAGATAGATAGATAGATAGATAGATAGATAGATAGATAGATGGATGGATGGATGGATGGATGGATGGGTGGGTGGGTGGGTGGTATGGAGGGAGGGAGGGAGGAAGGGGGAGATAGAGAGAGAGACCCACCCACCCACCGATCTACAGACAGACCGACAGACAGACAGACAGACAGGCAGGCAAATAGATAGATAGATAGATAGATAGATAGATAGATAGATAGATAGATAGATAGATAGATAGATAGATAGATAGATAGATAGATAGATAGATAGATAGATAGATTGGATTATATTGGATCTGATTGGCTCATATTGGATCGGGTTACATTTTATTGGGTTGGAATACAGTTGGTTATATTGGAATGGATTACATCGGGTTAGAATGAATTGTATCGGATTACGTTTTATGACATTGGATTGTCTCATCTCGTCAGATAACTCTTTCTGCTTTGACTGTTACTATAATATTGCATCGTATTGCATTGTATGTACAACATTGTATGTGCAAGGGGTCGTATTGTATTGCCGTCCACTGTGTCGCTTTGCATTGTGTACTTTGGTTTGTTTGGCTCTACTTTGCTTTCTTATTTTGTTAGTGCATAATGTCACCTGCATTTTGGAGATAATTATTCGGTAAATCCTTACTACTTCTTTTTGTGTAATGAGCACTGCACTGCTTCCTGGCATTGAATTGCATTGCGTTGCATTGAAATATACTGTCTTGTACTGTATTTTGTTATTTTGTATGTTATACTACTTTCAATCTCACCAGATTTCTCAGTGGGAATTTCGAACTGCTCTTCCCCAGGAGAGTATTTCGCCGCAAGACCAGCGCCACCCATCTTTTCTTTCTGCGTGTCTATTTGTTTCCCTAGGAGAGGGAGAGGGGGAGATCTGCAGAGAGGGGGGAGGTCTGCAGAAATTTGCTTTGGACAACTCTCCAGTTGCCATGGGTTCTTTTACACTTGCTTGACTTAATGCATGGTGTAAATGGGACCTCAGTGTATCGTCTCATCCGAAAGACTAGCACCCTGATCAACTATTCAGTTATATCGTTATATATATCACATCGCATCACAGTGCATCGTACCGCATCGCATCGTATCAAATCATCCCAAAAGTCGAAATGCGGCTACCTTCATGGTGAAAAAAAACAGTCGCAAACGCAAAATCTCACCATTTGGGGAACCTCGAAGCTTTAGACTAGAAACAAACAAACAAAAAAAACCCAATGGTATCGAATGGTTTCATCTGACATTGCATGGCATTTCATTATTTTTTTCTTTTTAATTAATTAATTTATTTTATTTATCTAGCCGAGAAACAAAAACAAAAAACAATGTTATCGAACCGTATCATCTGACATTGCACGGCATTTTATGTATTTATGTATTTATTTATTTATTTTATTTTATTTATTTATTTATTTATTTATTTATCTGTTCTTAAATATCGAGGACAATGAAATAAGCACTCATGTGCTTTTTTTTTTTTTTTTTTTTTTTTACATCCATCCCCCCGTGTGGATACAGTTTGTGTAAATCTCACTATCTGTTTCCCACAGGCACACGAAGGCCTACTCTCACGAAAAGCGGAGCAGGATTTAACGGGTGGATTGTGTGTGGTTGTGTATGAGCAGGACCCTGGGGATGGAGTGTACATGTTCGTCAAGTTCCCCACCAATAACGGCACAGCTGTAGGGGTGGTCAGACAGACAGTGGTGCTGGCCCGCAAAGCTTACCAGAATGTCGGAGGTCGCTTCGTGGGCATCGCCAGAAAGGTGTGTTTTGTGTGAGAGATGAGATGGAGAGAGAGGGGGAGAGAGGGAGAGGGGGAGAGGGAGGAGGGGAGAGAGGAGGAGAGGAGAGGAGAGAGACGACAGAGAGACAGAGACACACAGAGACGTACAGAGAGAGAGAGAGAGAGGAGAGAGAGGGGGGGGGGGCACCCATCAGTCTCGGAAGACTCTTTTAGAGTGCAAAACCTGGGTAAGTCAGTATGGAGGGCAAGCTATTACCCATGCAGCAGACCTCCCCCCCCCCCCCCACCTCTCCACGCCACTGGAATGATCCATTGAAAAGGCAATGACCGATACGAATGGTCCCAGTACCGTCGCAGGAGCCACCAGAACGTTGCCACATACAGCCCGAGCCGCCCTGGGACTCCAACTCCCCGATTTTTCCTCAGGGATGGTGTCTAAACACAACACCTGTGTGCATGCTGGTTTTTTAAATATAATTTTGTCATCCACTCCTACCGGCACACAATGGCCTGCTCTTATATCCATATCATTGTGTGCAGATCTGGGACATGAACCCACAACACAAGGTGTGGAATGACGAAGCCATTGTGGTCTTCTGGTTCCGAACCATTGACCACGCTCGAACCTTCTTTGTCTCCGATTTCCGAATGAAACAGCCTGACTTCCCCGCTCCGGCTGGCGTCTGTGAGGCTGGGCAGTGGTTCGATTTCTACACCCCCCCTAATGAATTTGGTCCGTGTTGTGTGTGTGTGTGTGTGTGTGTGTGTGTGTGTGTGTGTGTGTGTGTGTGTGTGTGTGTGTGTGTTGTGTGTGTGTGTGTGTGTGTATGTGTGTGTGTGTGTGTATGTGTGTGTGAATGTGTGTGTGTGTGTTTGTGTGTGTGTGCGTGTGTGTGTACGCTTGCGTGCATGTGTGTGTTTATTTTATCAATTTTATTTATTTCTTTTATAACGAGGATAATGGAATAAGCACTGATCTGTTTTTTTACATCCAGTCCCCGTGTGAAAGCAGTTTTGTAAACCTTGTGATCTGTTCCCACCGGCACACAATGGCCTACTCTTACGAAAAACCGAACAGGATTTAACGTGTGCACAAGATATTCTGCGTGCGTTCGCTCACGGGGCCTCGGTTAATAGTCTCATCCGAAGGATACACAGAAAGCGACTGACAGTTAAGGGGCAACTGGATTGATAGGGGACTGATTCAGCTTACAGCACGAGTAAATTCCTTGGATCAAACACGATTTAGTGTGAATTTTTGGTTGGTCGGTTGGTTTTGGGGGGGGGGGGGGGGGGGTTGTTTTTGTGTGTGTGTGTGGGGGGGGGGTTGGGGGATGATATACCTATTTTTAGCTATGACTTAGAGTTTTGATGCGTAGTAAGTGTCCTGTATATATAGCTAAGACACATTGCCAATGAGTTAAGCACCTAACAAGTCAAACCCAGCCCATCCAACTTCAGCCTGACTCAATCAATGTCTTATGCTCATGTATTCTCTCTCTCTCTCTCTCTCTCTCTCTCTCTCCTCTCTCTCTCTCTCTCTCTCTCTCTCTCTCTCTCTTGAAAAAGAAAGATTCATTCCCTCTCTCTCTCTCTCTGCAGACCTCAGCACGTTCATGCTGTGTGAAGCCAGACTGAAATGCACCACACGGTACGAGGACTACAAGGAGAAGTTTGCCCGGCGCTTTGCCCACCTGCTGGTCGACTACGATGCCCAGCCCTTCGTGGTTCAATCCGCCGGGGTGGAACTTTTGAGGCGGTACCACAAACCCCTGGACACCCTCATCACCGTCCACCTCTTCAGGGACCCTGCCCACCTGGCTAAGATCAGGAGAGACCGTAAGTGTGTTGGGGGGATCTTTTTTTTCTTTTTAATTTAAGTGGTGTTGGGGGGGAGAGGATAGTGGTGATAGTTGGTTGATGGTAGGTAGAGGTTAAGGTAAAGGTGCTCCCATAACCTATGCAGAACGAGGTGTCAGAGACCTCAGCTTCTCTAGGTGCAAGCCTATGAAGGGTAGCTCCCATCTCCTCTCCCTCGCTGCTTTACCTTCTATGACCCTAAAGAGGACAGGTACCCATTTCCAGCTGGGTGAACTGGAGGCTTTTACTGAACCCAAAGTACGCAAGCGGACACTCGTCCACTTGGTAACCATGCTCAATGCTGCTTTTAATCTTAACCTGGGGAAAGTGAGTGCTCTGACCACTGAGCTATCCCGTCCACACAGGGTGATGGTACAGTCTAACTTGGTTCACTCCACTGGGACTGTAATAAAATCAAACCAACCAGCTTGGGGGAAAAGGGAGGGGTGTTTGACTAGGTATACACACAAACAGATGCCCCTACATGTGTGCAAGTAAGCATCCACACGCGCGTGCGTGTATACTCTCTGTCTCTGTCTCTGTCTCTGTCTCTCTCTCTCCTCTCTCTCTCTCTCCGTTTACATGTAGGTCTTAATTATGCATACGAACGCACTAACACACACGCGCGCGCGCATGCTGCTAAGGCTGTTTGGGCAGTTTTCAGAATTAGAGCTTTCTTACCATTAACATTTTTAGTTTGTCGTTGAGCAAGTTGATATTGGTGGAGACCATTCCCCCCACCCCCTCTAGGTAGCAGGTGTGCATGCTGGGTATGTTGGTGACGCCATTGTACTGGCCCCATAGCTGGCATGTTTGTCCATCGTGTTCGACGATAACCTCCAAAAACAGTAGAGGAGGCAGCTTTGTTTCGGAAATTGGGCAGAAATTTGATTATAGTGAAGATGCCTTGCCCACAGTACATCCCCACTCTCTCAGCCAAGAAGGCATAAGGACTGTTTCGTTTTTTTCAAGACAAGACTCAAGACAGAGCTAAGCTTTTACATCTTTACTGTACTGTCTTTTTCTCAACTGACAGTGCAATGGAATATCTGAACAACAATCGTGCGTGTGTGGAGTTGCATTTTCTGACCACTATTGTGAACATTGTGTGAAGGACTGACCTAACCCTGAACTGATTTGTTGACAGCGTTTTTTGGGAAGAGCTGATGGCCCTTACAGAGAGACATGACCCGGGATTATGACTTCTCCGTCTTCACCATCGACCCCAGAGCCTGCCCCTGATTGGCTACAGCAGCAGCATCGGGCGGCGGAAAGCAGTTTTCATTGGTTAAAAGATCTAAACTCTGGACTAGGATTGCAGAGACAGCATTGGTCGTTACAAAGAGTCATTAGTTTAAGCTAAACAGTTACCTTTCGCTTTTTTTTTTCTCTCCAAAACTGCGATTTATGATTAGCCATTTTCCATTTTGCTGTATGCTCTTTTCATCGCCATTGCCATTTTTCTTTTTCAACTCATGATAAATTGCAACAAACACAGGAGGTAGAATGACTGTACACTTTGACTAATTTCTCCACTGTCACTAGATCCCCTAAAACTGTAATTTCGTGCTGGGGTCTCAGTTTCATATCCATCACAGGCCCCTCACGTGTAGCACACATTTTGATAGAATGATGTAACACTGAAACTGTAGTAAAGGAAACAATGCCAGTACCAATGACCTATTGTTTTCTTGCTTGTACCTTACAGTCACGGTCAGAGTAGTCAAAGCCACAAGCACACGACGTCCAAAGTCATCTTCTTCTTCTCTCAGTTACTTTACACCCTCTGGGGAAAATAATGGCACGTCCTTTCCCGCCTCCTCTCATGGGCCATACAGCTTGGTCTGTAGGATTATCCCTTCCAGCCACACTTTCTTCCTCAGGTCGCTGAATAGTGTAATCTCTGAAGGATGTGCACGTCTGTCTGGTTGTCCAGAAGTCACACCGAAACATGATACATGGTTTGATTAACCAGGACAAAACTGTTTACAAAGCACAGTATGATATCCAATAATGTTTTTCCTGTGATTTGGCACAGCTAGCTTGCTGAAAATTCGAAAATACAGCAAGGGCAAGAATGAGTTAACAACTTGTGACAAGTTAAGAAAGGCCAATAGGTTTTTGTTTGACTTCTGACACATAGCATACTTTGAGGGGTTCAGTGGAGGGATTCTGCACTTTCCATTGTGTGTAAATATAAGTGACAGCTGCAACATAAGCAGTCAAAAGCTTGGAAGTTTTTTTTTGGGGAGGGTTGGTTGTTGTTGGGGGGGGGGGGGGAGGGGGGTCTCAGAGGAGCTGATTGTTTTGCAGTTTGCTTGTTACTGCCTGTTGATCGTTCAATTTTTGTTTTTACTTTACTCTTAATTCAGTGACCAGTTCCATAATCACGCACACACACCACACACACACACACACACGCACACGCACACACATACGCAACACACTACACACATACACATAACACACATACATACATACATACATACATACATACATACATATATATATATATATATTTATATATATATTATATATATATATACATGATTTGTTACGTTAAATACTGAGTGTCTTGTAACTGAAAAGCGTAAGTGGATTTTGGGGGATATTTGCCATTACTTTTTATTGCTTTGTTGACTTTTTTCTTATTTTAAAGTGGAGATTAATTCGTGTTCTATTCAAACTGCTGCTTTTTAGAGATGGAGAAGCTTTTTTTTTTTCAAAAAGGCTGGCTCTGTGATACGTTATTAATAGGTCCTTGAATGTAGATATGTCTCATGATCTTTGTTTTTAGAAAACAACGACAAGACGTCGGCAGGATTTATCAATTATTTTACTCTGGAGCAGTGTAAATCCTACATTGATCAATTGTGATTAGGCTGAGTGAGCAATAAGCTGAACAAATAAGGAGATAATCAGGATCCTGCACTGGACATATTCAAAGTGTTTCTTAAATCTTCATATCATTTGTTATTCACGATTTTGAAAGAGTAAGGCATACATGAAATTTACAGAGTTTAGATATCTGTGCTTATGTACCTTTTTGATTTTAAATTTTCCACTCTTGTTCTGGATTTTTTTAACAGTGGTGCTTGGAAGAGTTGTAGTGATAAAATTTTATTTTTCAAAGGGTTTGTAGTACTTTGAGGCATATGGTTTTGGAGTTGTGGTTTAAGATCCAACTTTTATATATTATAAACTAGGCTTGTGCACCATTTATTTCTTTAGAAAGAAATTCGGTAATATTGCTTTTGTTATCGATTTAGAATGAATTAAAGGGGTTTATTACTTGAAACGTGGCTTATATGATGCATGTTTATGATTGAATCATGTATAAGTTTATCATTTCCACGAAGCATTGTATCTACTTCTTGT
Organism: Stramonita haemastoma; assembly: GCA_030674155.1. Taxonomy (NCBI): domain Eukaryota; kingdom Metazoa; phylum Mollusca; class Gastropoda; order Neogastropoda; family Muricidae; genus Stramonita; species Stramonita haemastoma. Next base: position 27,778,394 of record CM060330.1, read on the forward strand.
GCTTTATCAATAATTACACTTCCTTGTAAAAAAAAAAAAGCAGATTTGTCTAATAAATGTTTTGTTTGGAAAACTTTGTTTACTGCAGTCATGTGAACACTTTTGTCACATCAACTTAAATTAAGGCATCGTCCTGCTTCACTGCACTTCTCCGCACTAATTTTCATTAAGTTCCACTTCACAGATCCCCTGCATTACACTTTCAAAGGAGCTGCTATCGTTGTCACACAGAGACTGAACGAGAATGACTGGTGTTCATCACCTTTGAACTACTGGCAAGGACACGGTTTCAATGTCTTCTCCTGAGAGACATTTATGTTCCTGAACAACCTTGATCACAGGAGAAATTCCTGATTTGGTAGCTTTAGCCTACCAGGATTTCAAACTAAGATGGCATGGAAACAGAGCCCCCCACCACCCTTCCCTACTAAAATGGACGAAAAAAAACTATAGTTTTTTAAATGAAAAATAACTTAGGGAGACTAGCCACACACTCTGCTATGAAGTATCACTCTCAGTCTGCGAACCATAAGAAAAGTACAGTTGCCTGGAATCTGCCATGAATAAGGCACCACAGCCGTTATTTATTAAATCACTTGTAGCATATATATCTAATGACTTCAGCTGCAGGCATTGTGAATTGTCTGATAGCACACTACTTTTTTTTGGTGCACACAAACACTGTATGAATTCACTACTTCTTCAACCAATCAGCAATTGTTACCTGAGCAAAGTCTGAACTTCTGGTTAGGAGAAAACACTTACTGACTACTGGTGACTATCAGCTAAAGTGGGAAAAAATGGCAAATGAATCAATAATTTGCAAAAGGTGGTATGTTTACACTACAGATAACTGATGTTACTTTTTTTCTCACTGTTCTCTGGTGGTGGTGGTGGTGTGTGTGTGTGTGTGTTGGGGAGGGGGGGGGGGGGGGGGGGGGGGGGGGGGGGGGGGGGGGGGGGGGGGGGGGGGGGGGGGGGGGGGGGGCTAGCCTTTCTTTTTAATTTGATGCTGATGAGGGTGCTTACTGAATGAAATGACTAATCTTGTTTAATAAATGATACTACCACAGAATCCAAAGTTGTGCATGGATTCAATTCTTTGAAGCTTGATTTTTTTATATTTTTAGTACAAACACGTGGAAGGTCATTTTTAAAGCACAAGGAAGGGATGGTGAAAAGTTACAGGTTTCTTTCTGTTTTTCCTATTACCCTTGGTAATTCATACTGGTTATCAACATAATACCAAACATAGCTGCCACCCTCCTGACTGTGGTTCTGAGGAAGAGAAACTCACTTGCATGAAGCTCAAGGACTGTTAGAAAATATTCACTTTTCCAGCATCTTGATACCACCACCACCTTTTTCTTTTTTTTTTCTTCTTTTTTTTTTTTAGGGAGGGGGTACTTTTCATGCAACTGATTATTTTGCTTGTGAACATCATCTTAAATATTTTCAAGGCTTCCTACAAAAATTTCGATGAAAAATTAATACGCAGTATAAAATCACAGCGTGCATAGCCTACATGTACATTAAGTTAACCACTAAAGGGCAAGTAACTGTGCTGTCTTGTTCAATGCCGGGTATGTCAGATACATTTTTTTTTTTATACCCCAAATCATGTTAAAAGTGTGATCGATTTGATCAATGGACATAGTGTTAGTTAGGCATCACCTAGAGCTAAAAGAAAGCAAAAAGAGAAATAGGCTCTTTAAGCATGCTCCCAGGGGAATAAATTTTTTTTCCTCCTCCTCCTCATCTCGATAGCACTACTTTTGTCTGCCGTGGGGAGTGAAAATGAAAATAATTCAAGATGGTCAATTAACAACACCCCCCCCCCCCCCCCCCCCCCCCCCCCCCCCCCCCCCCCCCCCCGAAAAAAAAAAAAATCACTAAACTTCAAAACTTCAAATGTCGATTTTATCCTTTTTTGTAATAACTTTACATCAAACCTGGGCCCCTACAAAAACTTTGACGTCACTATCTAATTTAGAAATATTATACTTTTGAATGTAAAATGATCTTATGAAGTTCCAATTTGTGTGTGTGTTGTGGTGTGTGTGTGTGTGTTTGTGGTGGTGATGGGGGGGGAGTTGTTCCAGTTTGTAAGTATCATTCAAGGCTTTAATAGTGATTTGAATTTGGTCAGACACCATATTTTGGGGAAAAAAAGGATAAAAGTAAGCATAAACAGTGCAGTTTTTCTTTGATGGAAATTTTAGTTATCTATAAAGCATGGAAATGAAATAATCTCTCAATCCTGAAACCCAATTTTTTTGGCCCCCTGACATTCCAAATCCCGAAAAAAAAATTCAATCCTGAAGCAATTTAAGTACAATTTTACCCTTATATAACTGCACAATTTCCCCGTGTGCCTCTGATGACCCATCAAGTTTTTGTGTTTGCAGGGGTGGGAATTGACAGAGTAAAAAAACTCTAAAAAGTGTGGGGTCCAGGGGGCATTGCCCCCCTGGTGGGGTCAAGGGCAGAGCCCCTTGTGGGGGTCAGGGGGCAAGGCCCCCTGAAGCTGAAGGTTTTTCAAACAATTCAAGCCTGTTTAACTTGAACTTATTTCAGTTCTTGATACTAAGCAATTTCTGCCCTAAAACAGCTCTCCAAGTATGACTTTTTCTGTCATTTCTTCAATCTAAAAGAGGTTCTATAACCAAGTAATCACAGAGCAAAAAGGAGTTGTTTCTAGACAAATGTTGCACTAATGTGAATAGAGGAAGAAGAGAAAGAATGACAAGAACACATAGCAAAAGAGAGAGAGTGGGGGGGGGGAAGACATGTGTGTGTTGTGTGTGTGCTGTGGTGTAAGAGTCGGGGAGAGGTGGAGAAAAAATGAGAGAGGACAGAGAAAAAGTGTGTGTGTGTGTGTGTGGTGTGTGTGGTGTGTGTGTGTGTGTGTGGTGGGAATGAGGAGAGGAAGTAGAGAGAGAGGGGAGAGGGGGGAGAGAGAGAGAGAGAGAGAGAGAGAGAGAGAGAGAGAAGAGAGAGAGAGAGAGAGAGAGAGAGAGAGAGGAGAGAGAGAGAGAGAGAGATATGGGGGGCTCTTCCATAAAAAGAAAGGGGAAGCTGGCTGGCCTGCCCATTGTTATGTAAACATTGCTTTCTGTCCCTTAACACTGCTAGTCTGTCAAATGGTTTTCTGAAACAGGAAAGTGAGAGAGAGAGAGAGAGAGAGAGAGAGAGAGAGGAGAGAGAGAGAGAGAGAGAGAGAGAGGAGAGAGAGAGAGAGAGGAGAGAGAGAGAGAGAGAGAGGGAGGGAGGGGGGGGGTTAAAGTTTTGTTTTTCAGATTGTGGTACATTTAGATGTAAAGGGATACATACTACACAGATTCAGCAGAATATCCATTATTTGTATACAAGAAACAGAGAAAGACACAGACAGACAGACAGACACAGACACAGAGAGAGAGAAGAGAGAGAGGGGGGGGGGGGGAGGAAGGGAGAGAGAGGGGATAAAGGGAGGAAGAGGAAGAGGAGTAGGAGTAGGAGGAAGAGAGAGAGAGAGAGAGAGAGAGAGAGAGAGATAGAGAGAGAGAGAGAGAGAGGAGAGAGAGAGAGAGAGAGGAGAGAGAGGAGAGAGGAGAGAGAGAGAGAGAGAGAGAGAGTTTTAAACCCAACGCCACACCTATCCAAGATGGTGGGCGAGAGTGTATGCATACAGTACGATACTGTCTTGGTGCCGTGGGGTCTTTTACCATGCAAAAGGCGGGGTCGGACAGGGCTGAAAACGGCTTTTGGGCTGCCATCTGTGCTCAAAACGGCACCTTTTTCGGGCAGGGGGTGGGTTTGCATGCGCGCACGCGCGCGCGCTGGTGTTTATCAGTGCATTTGTTTGTGTGCGCGCATGTGGCGGCGACGCTGCAGTTTGTCCTGGTGCAGCATATTGCTGCATAGTGCCGCTATTATTTCTCTGCGCAATGCTTCTTTTTTGTCGCGTACACTTGCCACCTTTCCTTCACACAAACTAGCTTCCTTAGCTCTTGGGGGCTCTCCTGTCGCCACAAACCCAACGCCACACCTATCCAAGATGGTGGGTGAGAGTGTATGCATACAGTACAATACTGTCTTGGTGCCGTGGGGTCTTTTACAATGCAAAAGGCAGGGTCAGACGGAGCTGAAAACGGCTTTTGGGCTGCCATCTGTGCTCAAACTGGCACCTTTATCGGGCGGGGGGGTGTGGTATGCGTGCGCGCACGCACGTGCGCACACGCGCTGGTGTTTATCAGTGCGTTTGTTTGTGTGCGCACATTTGGCGGCAACGCTGCAGTTTGTCCTGGTGCAGCATATTGCTGCATAGTGCCGCCATTATTTCTCTGCGCAATGCTTGTTTTTTGTCACGTACACTTGCCACCTTTCCTTCACACAAACAAGCTTCCTTAGCTCTTGGGCGCTCTCCTGTCGCCACAAAAACGACGCCACACCTATTCAAGATGGTGGGCGAGAGTGTATGCATACAGTACGATACTGTCTTGGTGCCGTGGGGTCTTTTACCATGCAAAAGGCGGGGTCGGACGGGGCTTAAAACGGCTTTTGGCCTGCCATCTATGCTCAAAACGGCACCTTTTTTGGGCGGGGGGTGGGTATGCGTGCGCAACCGCGCGCGCGCGCTGATGTTTATCAGTGCGTTTGTTTGTGTGCGCGCATGTGGCGTCGACGCTGCAGTTTGTCCTGGTGCAGCATATTACTGCATAGTGCCGCCATTTTTTCTCTGCGCAATGCTTGTTTTTTGTCGCGTACACTTGCCACCTTTCCTTCACACAAACTTGCTTCCTTAGCTCTTGGGGGCTCTCCTGTCGCCACAAAAACGACAACACAAGTATCTGAGATGGTTGGCGAGAGTGTATGCATACAGTACGATACTGTCTTGGTGCCGTGGGGTCTTTTACCATGCAAAAGGCGGGGTCGTACGGGGCTGAATACGGCTTTTGGGCTGCCATCTGTGCTCAAAACGGCACCTTTTTCGGGTGGGAGTGGGTATGTTTGCGCGGACGCGCGGACGCGCTGGTGTTTATCAGTGCGTTTGTTTGTGTGCGCGCATGTGGCCGCGACGCTGCAGTTTGTCCTGGTGCAGCATATTGCTGCATAGTGCCGCCATTATTTCTCTGTGCAATGCTTGTTTTTTGTCGCGTACACTTGCCACCTTTCCTTCACACAAACTAGCTTCCTTAGTTCTTGGGGGCTCTCCTGTCGCAACAAAAACGACGCAACACGTATCCAAGATGGTGGGCGAGAGTGTATGCTTACAGTACGATACTGTCTTGGTGCCGTGGGGTCTTTTACCATGCAAAAGGCGGGGTCGGACGGGGCTGAAAACGGCTTGTGGGCTGCCATCTGTGCTGAAAACGGCACCTTTTTCGGGCTGGGGTGGGTATGCGTGCGCACACGCGCTCACGCGCTGGTGTTTATCAGTGCGTTTGTTTGTGTGTGCACATGTGGCGGCGAGGCTGCAGTTTGTCCTGGTGCAGCATATTGCTGCATAGTGCCGCCATTATTTCTCTGCGAAATGCTTGTTTTTTGTCGCGTACACTTGGCACCTTTCCTTCACACAAAATAGATTCCTTAGCTTTTCGGGCCTCTCCTGTCGCCACAAACCCGACTTCACACCTATCCAAGATGGTGGGCGAGAGTGTATGCTTACAGTACGATACTGTCTTGGTGCCGTGGGGTCTTTTACCATGCAAAAGGCGGGGTCGGACCGGGCTGAAAACGGCTTTTGGGCTGCCATCTGTGCTCAAAACGGCACCTTTTTCGGGCGTGGGGTGGGTATGCGTGCGCGCACGCGCGCGCACGTTGGTGTTTAGCAGTGCGTTTGTTTCCGCGGATGTGGCAGTGACCCTGCAGTTTGTCCTGGTGCATCATATTGCTGTATAGTGTCATCATTTCTCTGCGCAATGCTTGTTTTTTGTCGCGTACACTTACAAGCTTTCCTTCACACAAACTAGCTTTCTTAGCTTTTTGGGGCTCTCCTGTCGCCACAAACCCGACGCCACACCTATCGAAGATGGTGGGCGAGAGTGTATGCATACGGTACGATACTGTCTTGGTGCCTTGGGGTCTTTTCCAATGCAAAAGTCGGGGTCGGACGGGGCTGAAAACGGCTTTGGGGCTGCCATCTTTGCTCAAAATGGCACCTTTTTCGGGCGTGGGGTGGGTATACGTGCGCGCACGCGCACGCGCGCTGGTGTTTATCAGTGCGTTTGTTTGTGTGCACACATGTGGCGGCGACCCTGCAGTTTGTCCTGGTGCATCATATTGCTGTACAGTGTCATCATTTCTCTGCGCAATGCTTGTTTTTTGTCGCGTACACTTACCAGCTTTCCTTCACACAAACTAGCTTTCTTAGCTTTTTGGGGCTCTCCTGTCGCCACAAACCCGACGCCACACCTATCGAAGATGGTGGTAGAGAGTGTATGCATTTGGTACGATACTGTCTTGGTGCCTTGGGGTCTTTTATCATGGAAAAGTCGGGGTCGGAATCGCCTGAAAACGGCTTTTGGTCTGCCATCTGTGCACAAAACGGCACCTTTTTCGAGCGTGGGGTGGGTATGTATGCGCGCACGCGCGCGCGCGCTGGTGTTTAGCAGTGCCTTTGTTCGTGTGCGCGCATGTGGCGGCGACGGAGCAGTTTGTCCTGGTGCAGCATATTGCTGCATAGTGCTGCCATTTTTTCTCTGCGCAATGCTTGTTTTTTGTCGCGTACACTTGCCACCTTTCTTTCACACAAACTAGCTTCCTTAGCTCTTGGGCGCTCTGCTGTCGCCACAAACCCGACGCCACACCTATCCAAGATGGTGGGCGAGAGTGTATGCATACAGTACGATACTGTCGTGGTGCCGTGGGGTCTTTTACCATGGAAAAGGCGGGGTCGGACGGGGCTGAAAACGGCTTTGGGGCTGCCATCTGTGCTCAAAACGGCACCTTTTTCGGGCGGGGGGTGGGTATGCGTGCGCGCACGCGCGCGTGCGCTGGTGTTTATCAGTGCGTTTGTTTGTGTGCGCACATGTGGCGGCGACCCTGCAGTTTGTCCTGGTGCATCATATTGCTGTATAGTGTCCTTATTTGTCTGCGCAATGCTTGTTTTTTGTCGCGTACACTTACCACCTTTCCTTGACACAAACTAGTTTTCTTCGCTCTTGGGGGCTTTCCTGTCGCCACAAACCAGACGCCACACCTATCCAAGATGGTGGGCGAGAGTGTATGCATACAGTACGATACTGTCTTGGTGCCGTGGGGTCTTTTACCATGCAAAAGTCGGGGTTGGACGGGGCTGAAAACGGCTTTGGGGCTGCCATCTGTGCTCAAAACGGCACCTTTTTCGGGCGGGGGGTGGGTATGCGTGCGCGCACGCGCGCGCGCGCTGGTGTTTATCAGTGCGTTTGTTTGTGTGCGCGCATGTGGCGGCGTCCCTGCAGTTTGTCCTGGTGCATCATATTGGTGTATAGTGTCCTTATTTGTCTGCGCAATGCTTGTTTTTTGTCGCGTACACTTACCACCTTTCCTTGACACAAACTAGCTTTCTTCGCTCTTGGGGGCTCTCCTGTCGCCACAAACCAGACGCCACACCTATCCAAGATGGTGGGCGAGAGTGTATGCATACAGTACGATACTGTCTTGGTGCCGTGGGGTCTTTTACCATGCAAAAGCCGGGTTTGGACGGGGCTGAAAACGGCTTTGGGGCTGCCATCTGTGCTCAAAACGGCACCTTTTTCGGGCGGGGGGTGGGTATGCGTGTGCGCACGCGCGCGCGCGCTGGTGTTTATCAGTGCGTTTGTTTGTGTGCGCGCATGTGGCGGCGACCCTGCAGTTTGTCCTGGTGCATCATATTGCTGTATAGTGTCGTTATTTCTCTGCGCAATGCTTGTTTTTTGTCGCGTACACTTACCACCTTTCCTTGAAACAAACTAGCTTTCTTCGCTCTTGGGGGCTCTCCTGTCGCCACAAACCCGACGCCACACCTATCCAAGATGGTGGGCGAGAGTGTATGCATACGGTACGATACTGTCTTGGTGCCGTGGGGTCTTTTACCATGCAAAAGTCGGGGTTGGACGGGGCTAAAAACGGCTTTGGTGCTGCCATCTGTGCTCAAAACGGCACCTTTGTCGGGCGGGGGTGGGTATGCGTGCGCGCACGCGCGCGCGCGCTGGTGTTTATCTGTGCGTTTGTTTGTGTGCGCGCCTGTGGCGGCGACCCTGCAGTTTGTCCTGGTGCATCATATTGCTGTATAGTGTCCTTATTTCTCTGCGCAAATGCTTGTTTTTTGTCGTGTACACTTACCACCTTTCCTTGACACAAACTAGCTTTCTTCGCTCTTGGGGGCTCCCCTGTTGCCACAAACCCCGACGCCACACCTATCCAAGATGGTGGGCGAGAGTGTATGCATACAGTACGATACTGTCTTGGTGCCGTGGGGTCTTTTACCATGCAAAAGTCGGGTTTGGACGGGGCTGAAAACGGCTTTGGGGCTGCCATCTGTGCTCAAAACGGCACCTTTTTCGGGCGGGGGGTGGATATGCGTGCGCGCCCAGGCGCGCCCGCTGGTGTTTATCAGTGCGTTTGTTTGTGTGCGCGCATGTGGCGGCGACCCTGCAGTTTGTCCTGGTGCATCATATTGCTGTATAGTGTCCTTATTTCTCTGCGCAATGCTTGTTTTTTGTCGTGTACACTTACCACCTTTCCTTGACACAAACTAACTTTCTTCGATTTTGGTGGCTCTCCTGTCGCCACAAACCCCGACGCCACACCTATCCAAGATGGTGGGCGAGAGTGTATGCATACAGTACGATACTGTCTTGGTGCCGTGGGGTCTTTTACCATGCAAAAGTCGGGGTTGGACGCGGCTGAAAACGGCTTTGGGGCTGCCATCTGTGCTCAAAACGGCACCTTTTTCGGGCGGGGTGTGGGTATGCGTGCGCGCCACGCGCGCGCCGCTGGTGTTTATCAGTGCGTTTGTTTGTGTGCGCGCATGTGCGGCGACCCTGCAGTTTGTCCTGGTGCATCATATTGTGTATAGTGTCCTTATTTTCTGCGCAATGCTTGTTTTTTGTCGGTACACTTACCACCTTTCCTTGACACAAACTAGCTTTCTTCGTTTTGGGGCTCTCCTTCGCCACAAACCCGACGCCACACCTATCCAAGATGGTGGGCGAGAGTGTATGCATACAGTACGATACTGTCTTGGTGCCGTGGGGTCTTTTACCATGCAAAAGTCGGGTTGGACGGGGCTGAAAACGGCTTTGGGGCTGCCATCTGTGCTCAAAACGGCACCTTTTTCGGGCGGGGGTGGGTATGCGTGTGCGCCCGCGCGCGCCGCTGGTGTTTATCAGTGCGTTTGTTTGTGTGCGCGCATGTGGCGGCGACCCTGCAGTTTGTCCTGGTGCATCATATTGCTGTATAGTGTCTTATTTCTCTGCGCAATGCTTGTTTTTTGTCGCGTACACTTACCACCTTTCCTTGACACAAACTAGCTTTCTTCGCTCTTGGGGGCTCTCCTGTCGCCACAAACCCCGACGCCACACCTATCCAAGATGGTGGGCGAGAGTGTATGCATACAGTACGATACTGTCTTGGTGCCGTGGGGTCTTTTACCATGCAAAAGTCGGGGTTGGACGGGGCTAGAAAACGGCTTTGGGGCTGCCATCTGTGCTCAAAACGGCACCTTTTTCGGGCGGGGGGTGGGTATGCGTGCGCGCACGCGCGCGCCGCTGGTGTTTTATCAGTGCGTTTGTTTGTGTGCGCGCATGTGGCGGCGACCCTGCAGTTTGTCCTGGTGCATCATATTGCTGTATAGTGTCCTTATTTCTCTGCGCAATGCTTGTTTTTTGTCGCGTGTACACTTACCACCTTTCCTTGACACAAACTAGCTTTCTTCGCTCTTGGGGGCTCCCTGTCGCCACAAACCCCGACGCCACACCTATCCAAGATGGTGGGCGAGAGTGTATGCATACAGTACGATACTGTCTTGGTGCCGTGGGGTCTTTTACCATGCAAAAGTCGGGTTTGGACGGGGCTGAAAACGGCTTTGGGGCTGCCATCTGTGCTCAAAACGGCACCTTTTTCGGGCGGGGGTGGGATAGCGTGCGCGCCCGCGCGCGCCCGCTGGTGTTTATCAGTGCGTTTGTTTGTGTGCGCGCATGTGGCGGCGACCTGCAGTTTGTCCTGGTGCATCATATTGCTGTATAGTGTCCTTATTTCTCTGCGCAATGCTTGTTTTTTGTCGCGTACACTTACCACCTTTCCTTGACACAAACTAGCTTTCTTCGATTTTGGGGCTCTCCTGTCGCCACAAACCCCGACGCCACACCTATCCAAGATGGTGGGCGAGAGTGTATGCATACAGTACGATACTGTCTTGGTGCCGTGGGGTCTTTTACCATGCAAAAGTCGGGGTTGGACGCGGCTGAAAACGGCTTTGGGGCTGCCATCTGTGCTCAAAACGGCACCTTTTTCGGGCGGGGTGGTGGGTATGCGTGCGCGCCCCGCGCGCGCCCGCTGGTGTTTATCAGTGCGTTTGTTTGTGTGCGCGCATGTGGCGGCGACCCTGCAGTTTGTCCTGGTGCATCATATTGCTGTATAGTGTCCTTATTTCTCTGCGCAATGCTTGTTTTTTGTCGCGTACATTACCACCTTTCCTTGACACAAACTAGCTTTCTTCGATTTTGGGGGCTCTCCTGTCGCCACAAACCCCGACGCCACACCTATCCAAGATGGTGGGCGAGAGTGTATGCATACAGTACGATACTGTCTTGGTGGCCGTGGGTCTTTTACCATGCAAAAGTCGGGGTTGGACGGCTGAAAACGGCTTTGGGGCTGCCATCTGTGCTCAAAAACGGCACCTTTTTCGGGCGGGGGGTGGGTTATGCGTGCGCGCCCGCGCGCGCCCGCTGGTGTTTATCAGTGCGTTTGTTTTGTGTGCGCGCATGTGGCGGGACCCTGCAGTTTGTCCTGGTGCATCATATTGCTGTATAGTGTCCTTATTTCTCTGCGCAATGCTTGTTTTTTGTCGCGTACACTTACCACCTTCCTTGACACAAACATAGCTTCTTCGCTCTTGGGGGCTCTCCTGTCGCCACAAACCCCGACGCCACACCTATCCAAGATGGTGGGCGAGAGTGTATGCATACAGTACGATACTGTCTTGGTGCCGTGGGGTCTTTTACCATGCAAAAGTCGGGGTTGGACGGGCTGAAAACGGCTTTGGGGCTGCCATCTGTGCTCAAAACGGCACCTTTTTCGGGGGGGGTGGGTATGCGTGCGCGCTCGCGCGCGCCCGCTGGTGTTTATCAGTGCGTTTGTTTGTGTGCGCGCATGTGGCGGCGACCCTGCAGTTTGTCCTGGTGCATTCATTTCTGTATAGCTATCCTGCATGCTTGCTTTTGTCGCGACATATACCACCGGTCTTGACACAAATAGCTTCTTCGATTTGGGGGACTCTCTGTCGCCACAAACCGACGCACACTATCAGATGGTGGGCGGAGAGTGTAGCATACAGTACGATACTGTCTTGGTGCCGTGAGGGTTACAGCAAAAGTCGGGTTTGACGGGGTTGAAAACGGTTTGGGCTGCCATCTGTGTCAAAACGGCACTTTTTCAGGCGGGGGTGTGTGTTCTGCGCCACACGCGCCCGCTGTGTTTATCAGTGGCGTTTGTTTGTGTGCGCGCATGTGCGGCGACCTGCAGTTGTCCTGGTGCATCATAATTCGTATAGTGTCCTTTTCTCTGCGCATATGCTTGGCGCGCACTTACACCTTCGCTGACACAAATAGCTTTCTTCGATTTTGGGCTCTCCTTCGCCACAAACCCGGACTGCCACACGTATCAAAGGTGGCGAAGTGTATGCATACGTACGATAACTGTCTGGTGCCGTGGGCACCAGCAAAAGTCGGGTTGGACGGGGCATGAAATCGCGGCTGCATTGTGAAGTTTTTGGCGGTGTGGGTAGCGTCGCGCCGGGCATACGCTTGTGTTTATCAGTGCGTTGTTTGTGTGTGCGCATGTGGCGGCGACCCTGCAGTTTGTCTTCGGGGCTGTCCTGTCGATAGAGCGAGCGAGCGAGCGAGTGAGCGAGAGAGAGAGAGAGAGAGAGAGAGAGAGAGAGAGAGAGAGAGAGAGAGAGAGAGAGAGAGAGAGAGAGAGAGAGAGAGAGAGCGAGAGAGAGAGAGAGAGAGAGAGAGAGAGAGAGAGAGAGAGAGAGAGAGAGAGAGAGAGATTTTCAGGTTTCGTTTTAAGCTTTGTAGGGATTTTTCAAAGTGTAATGCACCTGAAATAAACGTGGCAGTTGTACTAAAATAACAACCAATCAGAAAGACCCACTGATCAACATACAATGGCTGCTGCATTTAAAAGCTTTTTCGTGTTTCTCTCTTTGAGCATATAAACCTATCTAAAAGCGCGCCAAATCGACATCCCCCCCCCCCCTTTTTTTTTTCTTCCCATGTCTGTTTCCACTACAGGTTACCTTGCTAGTATCAACAGCAGTAGCAGGATAGGTCTCCACCTCCATCCTCCACAATAACAAGCACCTGCACCCTAGCAATTGAACAGTTTGTGACACACCTGTAGTAAAGGTAAGATTATTCTGGTTGGGTATTTATTTGAATCTAAACATTCTTGTAGTTCATCAGACATTAGTTTTTGATGTATGTATGTTTGGTTTGTATTTTTTGTACTGTCTAGGGTTGCCTTTCAAACACATATACACATACACACCCGCAGGCACACTCTCACATGTAGGGAGACATTCATGCAAGCACACCCAACTCATTCATACATGCAAGCATATATATGCATACGAACATTCATTCATGCAGATAGACGAGATGCATGCACAGAATGGCAGACACAAACTGCTACAAACTTATACCCATTCTTACCACTTCCCCCCCCCCCCCAGTTTTGTTCTTTGAATGCTCACACAGTAGCAACAAAGTCTGTCATAACAGCAAAACATGTCTAGTGCTGCTGTGAAGCACCTCACAAGTTAGGCCCAGTGTATTTCTCTTCAGTGTAGGAGAGAACTGTAATCTTTAAAGTCTTTCTGCAAAAAACGCAGGCAAATGGACCAAGAAGGCAGACAATAGACTTTCGTCGAATGGACCAAGGCAGAAGCAATGAGATAGACATGATAATTTGAAAAGAGAATTAGCTGAAAATTTCCATAAAGTAGTGATGCTATCTATATTGCCCCCCCCCCCCCCTACCCCCCACCTTTATGCCCACTGGGAGATCTATTTGATATCTGAGTTGGTAAAGAGACTTTAGCAGACACTTAAGCAAACTGCTGCCAACTTCTCTTTCGCATAATTGGGTCACATTCCCAACTCCTGTCGTCAGTGTCCTAAATTCAGCCACCAATCACAGCAAGGCAGCACCTTGTTTGAAAATAAGCGTGGGCTGCCCCCCCCCCCTTTCTTACCCCCCCCCCCCCCCATTTGAATTTCAGAACAAACCCGTGCTGCTTTATAGGCCACGCTGGTAGATCTAAAAGGAGGTAGCCCACACTGTGCTTGCATGCATGCACGCATGCACGCACGCATGCACGCACACGTACGTACGCACGCACGCACACACACACACACAGTACATTGGGTTCATACATTCTCTTTAAGTGTAGGACAGATATGTTCCCTATATAAGAAAGAAATAAACTTCCTTAGGTAAAATAAGATACTAAATCAGAGATACACTTCAGAAACTATCTTAACCCATAGTGCCAATGAACAATTTAGGATAGAAAAGGAGAAGCTAATTCTCTTTAATGCAGATCAATGCCTAGTTATTGCACATCCCTAGATCCGCGCGCACGCAAGCGTACCCACCGCCCCAGGCATAAGCTATAGGCCCGTTTCCTTTCAGAGGTGACAAAACGCCACATTCGGACCACTTTCCACCGCACTTTTCTACACTTGCACAGCCGGGGGCACCACGACCGTCTTCTGTGGCATGCGTACATTGTTTAGAACCATTTCCAACGTGTGTGGCGCTGGAATTGTGGCGACACCGCAGCCCCGAAGAGGGCACCCCGCTTGCAGGAAGGCAACTCCCGCGGAGAAGAAACAGGCTACAGTGTAGGCAATAATGACCCCTACAACACACATCCAATAATAATTTCATACAATATGACACGCCACAACAAAGTGCAGGGTCTCCGCCACACGCCCAAACACCAAAAATGGTAGCCGTATGCACCAGCGACCGCGCGAACGCACGCACGCGTACCCACCGCCCCATGCATAAGCTATAGGCCCATTTCCTTTCAGATGTGACAAAACGCCACTTTCGGACTCCTGCCCTCCGCACTTTTATACACTTGCACAGCCGGGGGAACCACGACCGTCTTCTGCTGCATGCGTACATTGTTTAGAACCATTTTCAACGTGTGTGGCGCTGGAATTATGGCGAAACCGCAGCCCCAAAGAGAGCAACCCCGCTTACAGGAAGGCAACTCCCGCGGAGAAGAAACAGGCTACAGTGTAGGCAATAATGAACCTTACAACACACATCCAATAATAATATCATACAATATGATGCACCACCCAAGGGCAGGAAGACACTGTCCCATCGTATGCATACACTCTCCCCCACCATCTTTGAGATGTACGGCAACGGATTTGTGGCGACACAAGGGCCCCCTAGAGCGAAAAAAGCTCGTTTCTCGGAAGCAAAGCTGGTAAGAGTACGCCACTAAAAACAAGCTGTGCGCACAAAGTTAATGACAATATACAGCAATATCATGCACCACGTTAAACTGGAGGGTCCCCTCCACATGCACGCACACAAACAAACGCACTGACAAACCCCAGCGCGCGAGTGCGTGCGCGCATGCATACCCACCTCCCTGCACAAAAATGGTGCCGTTTTCCGCTAAGATGCGACCGAAAGAGCCGTTTTCAGCCCCGTCCAGCCCCGACTTTTTCCCGGTAAATGACCCCAGGGCAGCAAGACACTATCGCACCGTATGCATACACTCTCCCCCCACCATCTTTGAGATGTGTGGCGCCGGATTTGTGGCGACACGAGGGCCAACAAGATCGAAGAAAGCTAGTTTGTGGGAAGGAAATCTGGTAAGAGTATGTCACTATAAACAAGCTTTGGGCACAAAAATAATGACAATATACAGCAGTATCATGCACCACGGCAACTGGAGGGTCCCCTCCACATGCGCGCACACAAACAAACGCACTGACAAACACCAGCGTGCGAGTGCGTGCGCGCATGCATACCTATCCCCCTGCACAAAAATGGTGCCGTTTTGTGCTAAGATGCGACCGAAAGGGCCGTTTTCAGCCCCGTCCAGCCCCGACTTTTTCCCGGTAAAAGACCCCAGAGCAGAAAGACACTATCGCACCGTATGCATACACTCTCCCCCACCATCTTTGACACGTGTGGCGCCAGATTTCTGGCGACACGAGGGCCCCCGAGAGCGAAAAAAGGTCGTTTCT
Organism: Stramonita haemastoma; assembly: GCA_030674155.1. Taxonomy (NCBI): domain Eukaryota; kingdom Metazoa; phylum Mollusca; class Gastropoda; order Neogastropoda; family Muricidae; genus Stramonita; species Stramonita haemastoma. The sequence goes on from CM060330.1 coordinate 27,793,843, forward strand.
CGGAAGGAAAGCTGGTAAGAGTACGTCACTAAAAACAAGCTGTGCGCACAAAAACAATGACAATAAACAGCAATATAATGCACCAGGGCAAACTGGAGGGTCCTCTCCACATGCGCGCACACAAACAAACGCACTGACAAACACCAGCGTGCGAGTGCGTGCGCGAATGCATACCCACCCCCCTCGACAAAAATGGAGCCGTTTTGCGCAAAGATGCGACCGAAAGGGTCGTTTCAGCCCCGTACAGCCCCTAATTTTGCACGGTAAAAGATACTAAGGAAGCAAGACAATATGGCACTGTATGCATACACTCTCTCCCACCATCTTTGATAAGTGTGTTGCCCGATTCGTGGCGACACGATGGCCCCGAAGAGCGAAGAAAGCTAGTTTGTTGGAAGGAAAGCTCTTAAAAGTACGCCACTAAAAACAAGCTGTGCGCACAAAAATAATGACATTATACAGCAATTCCATGCACCACGACGAACTGGAGTGTCCTTGCCACATGCAAGCACACGAACAAACGCACTGACAAACACCAGCGCGCGAGTGCGTACGCGCATGCATACCAACCCCCTCCGAAGAAATTGTGCCGATTTGCGCTAAATTGCGACCGAAAAAGCCCATTTCAGCTCCGTCCAGCCACGATGTTTGCACGGTAAAAGATCCCAGGGCAGCAAGGCAATATCGCAATGTATGCATACACTCTCTCCTACCAACTTTGATATGTGTGGCGCCGGGTTTGTGGCGACACGAGGGTCCCCAAGAGCAAGAAATCTAGTTTTTGGTAAGGAAAGCTGGAAAGAGTACGCCACTAAAAACAAGCTGTGCGCACAAAACTAATGACAATATACAGCAATACCATGCATCAGGGCAAACTGGAGGATCACCTCCACATGCGAACACACACAAACAAACGCACTAACAAACTCATGCGCGCGAGTGCGTGCTCTAATGCATACCCACCCCCCCTCCACAAAAATGGTGCCGTTTTGCGCTAAGATGCGACCGAAAGAGCCGTTTTCAGCCCCGTCCAGCGCCCACTTATGCACGGTAAAAGATCCCAGGGCAGCAAGACAATATCGCACTATATGCATACACTCTCCCCCACCATCTTTGATATGTGTGGCGCCGGATTTGTGGCGACACGAGGGCCCCAAAGAGCGAAGAAAGCTAGTTTGTCGGAAGCAAAGCTGGTAAGAGTGAGTCACTAAAAACAAGCTGTGCGCACAAAAGTCATGACAATATACAGCAATATCATGCACCACGGCAAACTGGAGGGTCCCCTCCACATGCGCGCACACAAACATACGCACTGACGAACACCAGTGCTCGAGTGCGAGCGCGCATGCATACCCACCTCCCTGCACAAAAATGGTGCCGTTTTGCGCTAAGATGCGACTGAAAGGGACGTTTCATTCCCGTCTGCCCCTAATTTTGCTCGGTAAAAGATCCCAGGTCAGCAAGATAATATTGCACTGTATGCATACACTCTCTCCCACAATGTTTGATATGTATGGCGCCGGATTTGTGGAGACGCCACAGCCCCAAAGAGCCAAAAAAGCTAGTTTGTCGGATGGAAAGCTGGTAAGAGTACGCCACTAAAAACAAGCTGTGCGCACAAAAATAATGACAATATACAGCGATATCATGCACCACGGCAAACTGGAGGGTCCCCTCCACATGTGCGCACACAACCAAACGCACTGACAAACACCCGCGTGCTAGTGCGTGCGCGCATGCACACCCACCCCCCTCCACAAAAATGGTGCCATTTTGCGCTAAGATGCGACCGAAAGAGCCGATTTCAGCCCCGTCCAACCCCTGCTTTTGCACGGTAAAAAAACCAAGACAATATTGCACTGTATGCATACACTCTGTCCCATCATTGTGGATAGGTGTGGCGCCGGAGTTGTGGCGACATGAGAGCCCCCAAGAGCTATGAAAGCTCGTTTGTGTGAAGGAAAGCGGGTAAGTGTAGGCGACAAAAAACAAGCATTGCGCACAAGAATAATGACAAAATACAGCAATATCATGCACCAGGGTAAAGTGGAGGCTCTCCGCCACATGCGTGCACGCAAACAAACACACTGATAAACACCAGCGTGCGCGCGTGCACGCATGCATACCCACCCCCTGCCCGAAAAATGTGCCGTTTTGAGTACATATGCCAGCCCATAAGCCGTTGTCAGCCCCGTCCAACCCCCGCTTTTGCACGGTAAAAGACACACACACACGCACGCACACACACACACACACACACACACACACACACACACACACACACACACATACACACACAAACCACACACACACAAACACACACATACACATGCAGACACACACACACACACACACACACACACACACACACACACACACACACACCACGCACGCACGTGCACACACGCTTGCACGCAGCTAGGCACGCACACAGTATAACTAAGACCATTTATTAGCCTAATTACACATCAAACCACCCTTAGTTTACCTGATAGGAGAGGCAGGGTGAGATGAACAGAGGGGTGGGGGGATTATCTCTTAGGATACCGTGGACACTTATGCCATCTTTAGCCACTTGAAGTGTTTAGGCTAGGCTTGCCACACCCCAGCACAGGTAACAGCAGTGCTTAACTCTTGGCTTGCCCCTTCTTTTGACATCACCTCCACTGGCCTTTCAACAGTGACAGGAGGAAATGCCAGCCACCTCATCTCTAAGTGATTGGTTAGAATGGGACCTAGTAGTCCAGTACTGGTACGATTTAAAAAACGGAAGGTAGGAACTAATTGCAACAGTTACTTTTTTCTGTAAATTGTCACAGTTTATAGTGATAAACAAATTGTCAAAAGTTGCCTTTGATAGAGCCACGAGTTTGTTTGTAATTTACAAAAAAATGTCATGGCGGTTCTATTTTTAGAACTGCACTCTTGTGCATTTTTACATCCAGTCCCCGTGTGCGTGCAGTTTTGTAAATCTTGTAATCTGTTCCGTCCAGCACACAATGGCCTACTCTTACAAAAAGCTGAACAGGATTTAACTGTGCGCAATATGTTCTGCGTGCGTTCGCACACGTGGCCTATGTTTATAGTCTAATTCGAAGGACTTTTGGAGAGGGTGGAGTCAGCACTGATTTAACTCCAGGGGGAAAATCCCCTCGAACAGGATTCAAACCTGGGTCATCAAACTGCATTCAAAACAGCATCAACCAGGAAATGCCCTTGAACAGATCTAGCCGGTAACTTCCCTATCAACATGTGAGTAATGACATTAGGGAAAATGGCTCTTCCTACAACTGCTGAAGACCAGATCCTGCCATAGTCGTCCTATGGATTCCAGAAAGTTCTTCACAGTACGGAAGCCACCTAGTCGCAGGACAATGGAACGAGAGGATTGTCATCTGGTTCACTGGCAACAATGATCTTGGCCTTCCACCAAAGAGGTTGATCAAAAGTAATGATTGGAATCACATAGTTCTGGCTTGCCAATGCTGACAAGAAGTACAGAGTTGAAAATACGCAGCTCATGTCTGTGGGGTCCATATTGATCATGGGTGGAAAGGTGAAGCAGCTCTGTCCTGAATGATGATCATCACACACTGCCTGCAGAGTTCCTGACCATCCTGGTCGTGGGGGAGCGTAGTGGCCACGATACTTTCCACAGAAAGTCAAGAAAGGTGATGACAGCACTGTGGATTGTTTGAAGAGGGTTGTAATCTAATTTGAGCTGAGAAGTGGATGAACTGAATATTTTAATAGGAATCCTCCCAATGGCTTACAACTGCTCAGCTGTTGCAGTAACATCACGTTTAATAGACCTGCTTGTTCTAATGGCAGGAGTGTCAGCAGCAATCATTCCCATGCCATGAAATGTACCAATAACATCTACTGTTTGAATGTTGTGATCTACGTTATCTGCAACAAACTGAACACAACTGGCTGGAGTCAAGCCTTGTAAACCAATGCCCTGTGTTAGGGTTGCAGACTGTTCACATCTCTTCACCTCAGCATAGGATGAAGAAAAACCCCAGTTTGCTCAAAATTTGAATGGTCGACAAGATATCTGGAATCAGTAAGGTGGTGAATTTCCATTGCAAGACCCAACTGCAGTGGTGATTTTAAAACTTTTGGTCTCGCTGCTTGGACAAGACTCTGCCCAATGGAAGCAATTTTCAGTTTATTATTTCTTTTTTTTTTTTTTTTTTACCACAAAACAGTGTACTGAAGAACAGTGTCACAGATGGTGGAAGAAAGTTAAAATTTTTGTCCAGGCTAGCAATGTCAGAACTTCGTACCGTTTTGGATCAAAACTTGTTCCCCATCCATTAGACCCTGAGTGGTGGTCTGGGTGCAAGTCGTTCGGATGAGACGAGAAACCGAGGTCCCGTGTGTTACACATCACTATTTAGCGCACGTAAAAGAACCCACCGCGACCCTGGCAAAATTCTGTAGAAAAAATCCACTCTGATAGGGAAACAAATGGGTAGGCGCTGTACTTGTGGCTACGCGCTCTCCCCGGGGAGAGCAGCCTGAATTTCACGCAGAGAAATCTGCTGTGACATAAAGTGGTACCAAATACAAAAATACAAAATAATGTCTTCATCATTACTGATATGCTCTATGTGCGTACTGTGGAGTGTTTTTGCAATACTATTTCTATATCCTTGTTTTGTATCTGACTTTTCAGATCCTCTATCTGAACCATGCCAGAAGCTTTGTCAGTTCAACAGGGTGTGTGTGTGTGTGTGTGTGTGTGTGTGTGTGTGTGTGTGTGGTGTGTGTGGTGTGTGTGTGAGTGTGTGTGTGTGTGTGTGTGTGTGTGTGTGTGTGTGTGTGTGTGTGTGTGGTTTTCTCACCTTTTATCAAAATGCTATGATTTATAAGACTTATTTTGTTGAAAGATGGTGGTGGTTGATGTTTTCAGTTGTTTACTTCATTATAATTATTCTCTTGTTTGCTCTTTAATTATTAGCACTTAAAAAAAAATCATAATCATCGTTTGATTCTTATTATTTTCGTTTCAGAATGGGTTCCTTTTTTATTACCTTATTATTGTATTTCTGCCTTATTTCTTGTCTCTTATTTGCTACTGGGTATTTTTTTTGTTGTTCTTGGTATTTAGATCATTATTATTGTTGCTATCTAGAGGTTTTTTTATCTTGATCTTATCCCTGATAAAGGCGTGGACTGAATGTAAACAAGCTCACGAGTGTTTATTCATTATCCTCGAAATGAAAGATTTTTCCTTGCCTTGCCTTTGCCTTGCCTTTGCCTTGCCTTGCTCTCTCTCATATATGACACAAATGATGGTATGTATATAAATAAATACATGTATACATCAATAAAATAATAAATAAATGAATAGACGAATAAAGAAATAAATATACAAGTATGTGTGTGTGCGCGCGCGCGCGCACGTGTGTGTGTGTGTGTGTGTGTGTGTGTGTGTGGTGTGTGTGTGTGTGTGTGTGTGTGTGTGTGTGTGTGTGTGTGTATGTGTGTGTATGTGTGCACGCACACACACAGGCGCCCGGTGCGGGCTTGTGTATGTGTGTACGTGTACAGTCTACACCCCTTTCCTTTTATTTGATGGAATGTTCCCTGCTTTTTTTCCTCCAGAACACTGTGATCAGCACCTTTTCCAGGCCTCATCCACATCATGCAGCTGCTGAATCCTCAGCTCCAGACTACTGTTTCATTTCTTCTGAAAAGAAACACACCAAAAACTAATGCATGTACATGCAAAATTTGTAGGCGAGAAATGCTTATTCAAGGGAAATAATAACGTCATGAAAACCGAGACCCCAGAATAGAGTTTGTTACCTTAGACCACTCAACGCATAAGTTGAATTACGGAAGCAAAAGATCCTCTTGTCTACATGTTCAGGCTTGTGCATCTCTCTTGTGCTTGCGTGGGCCTGGTACAGTTTGCTTCAAGAATTTTAAACATTTTTAGAGTGGCCCACAGTCCCAAAATGGGATGACTTGCGAGCACAGTCTCTAAATCGGATAATTCCACTGGGACATTATTACAATCTCAAACAAATGTTCTGCTTGATCTGAGATTGAGAGTTTTTTTGTGTGTAAAGAATGTGTCTATACCGGGGGGGGGGGGGGGGGGGGGGGGGGGGGGGGGGGGGGGGGGGGGGGGGGGGGGGGACACACAGTTGGTAAAGATGATTACAGTCACAATAATGAAGTAGAATTTAAAAGGCTTGGCATGCAATATTTATATTTTTACACTAAAAGAATGTGTATGAATAAATGCAATGAATTACAGCGAATCTTTTAGAAATAAAACGCACTTGTGCTAACATGACAAAATATACTACTACTACTACTACTACTACTACTACTACTACTACTACTACTACTACTACACTACTACTACTACTACTACTACTACTACTACTACTAATAATAATAAGTAGGCACCCATCAGTCTCGGAAGACTATGGAGTTGCGCTCTAGTGTTTAGAGCGCAAAGCCTGGGGAAGTAAGTGTGGAGGGCAAGCTGTTACCCATGCAGCAGACCCCCCCCCCCCCCCCCCCTCTCCATGCCACTGGAATGATCCATTGGAAAGGCAATGACCGATACGAATGGTTCCAGTACCGTCGCAGGAGCCACCAGAACGTTGCCATATACAGCCCCGAGCCGCCCTGGGACTCCAACTCCCCCGATTTTTCCTCAGGGATGGTGTCTAAACACACCTGTGTGCATGCGGGGTTTTAATAATTTTGTCATCCGCTCCTACCGGCACACGATGGCCTGCTCTTTCGAAAGGCGGAACGGGGTTTTAACGTGTGCGCAAGGTGTTCTGCGTGCGTTTGCAAACGGGGCCTCGGTTTATAGTCTCATCCGAATGACTTTGACATTCAGTTCGATTTTTCGTCAGACTGGGAAGAAAGGGCGAGGCTGGGTACGAACCCATAAACTCTTGGTTTACATATTGGCAGACGAATGTCTTAACCATCCTGCCACCTTCCTTCATGATGATGATGATGATGATGATGATGATGATGATGAGATGATGATGATGATGATGATGATTATCATCATCATCATCATCATCATCATCATCATCATCATCATCATCATCATCATCATCATCATCATCATCATCATCATTATCAATGATCTTCGTCTTTGTCGTCTTCTTCTTCGTGGTGGTAGTGCTTTTTTGTATTTATATACCACTTTATTTTCACGGTAAATTTCTCTACGTGAAATTCGCCCAGCTCTCCCCGGAGAGAGTTCGTTGCCACAAGAGTAGTGCCACCCCCTCAGTCTGGTTCCGTGACTGAGCTAATACTGTCGTTAGTAAGGGGATTAGTAGGTGGTGTCCTGCGAATGCTAGATCAGAACAGGCACCACTGAACACCACCAAAGTGACCCAGCAGCAGTGCAGGGCCCCTCTGGCTGGTGGCCCCACGGCGGCCTAATATCAGTGTGCTCCCTGTGGACTGCCGATCCCGGGGATGAGACACAACAAATCAGGGTATGGCTGTGGCGGGGAGATTGAAATGAGTGGCGCGGGAACAGCAGTAGGGGACATCACAGAAGACGAGGCAGCAAAAAAAAAGAGTAATGGCACCCGTTAAATAAAATTATGTACCGGAATACGAGAGGAATCTATCTGCTGTAAGGCACATATTTTGGGACAGATATATTCTAATACCTTCATTAATCTTATGATTATCGTCATAAAATCACGCTCATAACCATTCGTAATCATGATGGACATAGTTATTCAGCTTACTTAAACCGATAATCAATTAAAAAGTTAACACAAAATCAGTAACATTCAATACAAGTGATTATTAAACTAGAGAGTACAAAATATGTATAAAACATTTCTCAATATGGATGGTAAACATGATAAGACAATAGGTGGCACATTCAGAGAGAGAGAGAGAGAGAGAGAGGGGAGAGAGAGAGAGAGAGAGGGGATAATGCTTTTTTTTTCCAAGACAAGGGACAGAAATATGCAGATAGACGATAGAGGGCACTGCACTCGCGTCTCGCAACACCCACGTGGTGAACTCTGCTCACTGATTGGCAGAAGGAGACCCTTGCATTCGCTGGCATATCCCTTCACCTGCACTGATCACCTGACGCTGACATAGACAACTTGAGCAGTGCAGGCGAAAGGGCAAGACGTTCACCAGTGTCGCTGCCCGGCCATTTTTGAAACTGCACCTACAGGTAAATTATTGTTTGTTCTTGTTTATCATACATTTTTGTTTTCCATTGTGGTTACTACAGGTTTTTCAATAGAAACGGTCTTGTAAAGATTGATTGTTTTGTCATCTGGGTTCTGAACTAAAACTTTGCATCTCGACAATGAACAAGGTGGGGTAAAATATCCGAGTTCACCCACTTTGTGGGGTCACTGCATTGACTTGTTTAGGAGTGGTTGGTGCATTGAGTTTTTTGGACAAGGTGGACTTGAGGGAACCCATTCCTTTTTTTGGGTCTTCATTGCTGCTGGGCCAAAACTGACCAATTTTTCTGCAAATAACGGGGTTGACCAATAGTGAGATTTTTTTGTGCATATGTGACTGGTTTTTGGCCCACCTCTACAGAAATGGCCGTCTGAACATCACACTGTTGCATGTGATTACTGGCACACAATGGCCTCTTTTGAAAGCTGAAAACGGGTTTCTAACCTGTGCACAAGATATTCTGTCGGGTGCTTAACACAAGGCCTTGGTTTATAGTCTCGTCGGAATGATTTTTAGGGAGTGGAATCGGTACTGATGTTAGGTTTCCATGGTAAAAATCCCCGAAAACGGGTATCTCAGGGATGGATCCATTTCGAGCCGTCAGATCACAGACAGACAATGTGTTTTCAGCGTGCCCACGTATGTGTGTTGTGTGTGCGTGCGCGCGTGTGTGTGGGGGCCCACTGTGAACTTAGAATATCAGTTATAGGGTTAAAAAAAAACCCTCACCAGGGGAGTGAATTTGAACCTTTGATTTTGTTGCCGTCAGATGATTTCCACACCAGTGTGCAATGCCATTGTTTTGACATTGTCATCCGTCCTACCCGGCACACAATGTCTTAGCTATGCTTGACCCCTCCCCCCCCCCCCCCCAAATGGATTTATGTGTTCTTGAGATATTGAAAGTTTGTATTCGTATTTGTAATAGCTTTCTTTCCCGAAAGGCCCAACGGGATTTCACCTGTGTGCAAAACAGGATCCAACGTGTGCAAGGTACTCTGCGTGCGTAAGCAAACAGGGCCTTGGTTTAGTGTCATGCGACAGACATCTGGAGCAGTGACGTCGGAACTGAGTTAAGTTCAGGGTTGATGAATAGAACCTGAAAAAGGTGTCTAGGTAGTGGCTTTGAACATGCACAGATTACAAACTGTCTAAAAAGGCTCCCCCCCCCCCCCCCTGCCGAAAAAAGTGTGAGCTAGATGTCCTGTGTGCATTTAACAGGGTATCGGCTACATCGTTGGTCTGCCAGAACTTGGGATACAAAAATAAAAGCCCCTGAAATGAACACATCAGTGGAATCTGTCCGCATAATGTGATGTAAAACTACATGTAACTTTGATAGAAATATGTTAAAAACTTGACCCAGGTCATTTCTTTTTTATCAATCTAACGCAGTGGCATTTGTTTCTTTCAGGAGGCAGACACAGAAACATAGCCATCGTTGTGTTCAACTCGACCCCTTCTACAAGCACCATAAAAAGAAGTCTGATAAAGAATCTGCCCCCCCCCCCCACACACACAACCACCAAGAACCAGTCTGAATACAACAAGAAGCCTGACATATCCGCAACCCCCCCCCCCCCAACCACACCAGTCTGAATACAACAGAAGCCTGATAAACTCTGCAACCACCACCACCACCACCAAGAACCAGTCTGCACCACAAGGAACCCGACGTTTCACAGTCTGCAGCTTGCCCCCTCCCACACTGCTGCAGGGCAGGCACTCTACAGACAGACATCCTTCTTCCCCAGGGCCACAGACTGCAACAGCCTTCCTGCAGAAGCTGCTCTCCAGCCCCTCCTGGAAGGTTTGACATTCCGGAAGGTGACCTAAAACCCCCCCTTCCCCTATCCCTTCCTCCCTCGTCTTCGACTTCAAAATCAAGCACCCCCTTCCCCCCCTCGACAGTCGACAGAATCTTCAAAATAAGACCCCCCTCGACAGTCTACAGAATCTTCTTACTAAGCACCCCCCCTTCCCCCCTCGACAGTCACGGAATCTTCATACAAAGCACCCCCTTCCCCCCTTATAGTCGACAGAATCTTCAAAATAACACCCCCCCTCGACGTCAAACAGAATTTTTCATACTCATGCCCCCCCCGCAGTCTACAGAATCTTCATTACTCATGCACCCCCTGGACAGTCTACAAAAAATCTTCATAACTAAAGCACCCCCTCGCCCCGTCTAAGAAATCTTCATACAAAGCACCCCCCCCCCCTCCTTAGTCTTTAAAAAATCTTAATGATGAAGGGGGGTAGGGGAAAGGAAAGAAGGAAGCCACATAAAATGGGGCACAAGGGAGATGGAAACTGGAAATGTCGAAGGGGTAACTATTTTCGGTGTTTATAAACTTACCAGGATTTTTTTTCATAGTTTAACTGTAACAAAAAGACATATCCATTTTCTTTTTTTTTCTTTTGGGGTTCAAAAGTATTTGTTTTTATTCTTGTGCTACCTTACCCTGGATTTTGTGTATGCCGTGATCGAAATCTTAGGTGGCTTTTTCCCCCTAGAAACATTTAAACACCCCCCCTCCCGAAACCTAAACGTTCTTTAATTTTAACAGTTGCTAAAACACATGTATGCCCCCCCCCCCCCTCCCTCCTTCTCTCCTCTTTTCCAACCCTCTTCTTTCACCCCTTCCCGTCTTTGTGCCCTCTCTCCTCCCTCTTTTATCCTTCTCTCTTTCCTTCCTTCTTTCCCTTTCCCATCTTACACTTTCTCTCCTTCCCTCTTTTATTTTGTCTGCACCCCCCCCCCTCCATGTCTTTTGGTTTTCCTTCTTTCCATGACATTTTTTTCTTGTCCTTTTAAAATTTATCAGTAGCAGTTTTTAAATTTATTTTGTTTAATAGGTGTTTAAAATTTTAATTTTTGCAATCGTAAATATGTTGGAACGGCATGCAACTGTCGCTTTGTAGGCAGTGGTTTCATTTTTTTAATTGAAGTCAACGCCCATTTAGGCATTTGTTAGGGGGCGGTATACTTAGTGGTTAGGTTGCCCTTGTGGCCAGCCCTAGGATCGAGCCACCATTGATTCGCCCATTCGAGATTTTCCCCCTGGAGTTTCCAGAAACCAACTCGACCCCCCCCCCCCCCCCAAAGTCCTTTGATCAGACTCCCACACCCAAAGCCCCTGCGTGCATTATGTATGCTGAACTCCCCGCCCACAAGTTAACGGGTTCTGCCTTTCGGAAGAGGTCATTTCGTGGGGAGTAGGAATGGATGAGCTTTAAAAATTTTTACCCCCCAAAAAAAAAACAAACAAAAAGTCCCAACAACAAATAAAGGCATGCATACAGGTTTTTAACACCATTCCGAAGTCGGAAATGCCAATACTTAATTGTGGATAAAGAGGGTTGCAACTTTGTTGCTCCTACCCAAGAACAAAAACAAAATACGTAAACTGTTGCTAATATCATTTTTTTCACAATGTGGGGAATGTCATCATGACAAAACTAATTCTGTATGCTTTTCGGGCACTCTTATGCTTGGGATTTTGTGTGTTTTTTTTTTTTTTTTTTTTAGGGGAATTTCTACAAAATTAAGTTTAGTTCAAGAAAATCGACAGAGTATTTTACAATACTTTGATCGAAAATTCTTGTAAGCTTTAATAGACTGTGCCGCCAGAACCAGTGCCGGAACCACCAACTAGAAAAAGTGCGGAACTTTTCAAAAGTGCGGCGCTTTTCAAAAAAATGTCCACTTGTGGGGGAACACTTGTGTTTTTGGACTTGCAATGCTCGTTTTGTGTTACACCGCGTTACGGGGGGAGTCGATCATTACGGAAAAAGATTGCTGGGCCTCTGTTGTTACCTCTTTTCTGCAGTGGTAGACGTCGTCTCTGTTATTGTAAAACGCCCCAACAAAAATATTGGCTATACTTTCCGCTTCCTACGGCTTGGCTGAATACTGTGATATTGTAGTGTCGTAATAAAATGTTGGGACATGAGTAGGGCTGCTTTTTGTTGAAAGAATTCAAGCGCGATGATTTTTGTTCCGACACTGTCATACCGAAAGGCTGTTTTGTCTTTATACAAAATTGGAAATCGGTACAATGGGCTTGAAAAGGGGGTTTGTTTTACTGGGGACGCGCATTGAACTTCAGTGCTTAAAAAATTGGGTTGACACATTTCCGTGGGCGTGTGTGAAAAAACACGCCGGGGCGCGCACACACACGCACGTACCAGCGCGCGCGCGCCCCCCACACACACACACACACACACACACACACACACACAACCGAACTCGCTTACACACATACCCCTTTTAGGCACACACGCACGCACGCACACACGCAAATATAATTTTTTTTGGGTTTTTATTAGAGAATGTATGTGTTTGGCTTTATATCAGACATTTCCCAAATGTCATGGAACCTTCTCACCACAGAAGCTATGACGACAACGCTGTCAGATGAACTGGGGAGACAAACCTTGAACTATTTGTCCACTGATTGATTTTTTTTTTTTTGGTCTATTTTTTTTTGTCAAGGACCCTGTTAGGGAAAAGGGTAGAGGATGGAGGAAAAAGGAAAACCTTCAAGGCCCGAAGGGCTTTGTTTCCCTTGGGATCTGAGATTTGAAGATCCCCTTCGTCTTCAAAATAGGGATATTCCGTTTCCCCCCGCCACGCCTAGAATTCTTTGATACGGTTGCATCTTTCAGATCCCACAGGACTGTGCTCGAAGTCCGGTAACGTTAGGGGAAACATTCTTGAACAGAATGCAGTCCTATATGACATGGGTGACCACATCAGAAACCCTTCGGGGAAGACTTGAGAGAGCAATGAGAAATTTTTGCGGAAAAAAAAAAAAACACTTAATATTACAGTGGAATGTAATCGAGGTGAGCAGGCAAATTAAACCGGTTTGTGTAGGCCGCTGCCTTACACAGCCACGGGATGTCCTTAAAAGGGGCTCTGTGAAACGCGCGTTTTCATTGCTCACAAAAGGGAAGAGATGAAAGGGTCATCTCCTTATTTCCCCCATGCTTAACTCAATGTTCCCTCCCGAATTTTGTCGGACTTGGGGGTCTTTTCTGTTGGACTACCCTGTCCCACTGCCGGACTTTTGAGGGTTTGTGACTTTGTCACCTGGTGTGAGAAAACACCACCCTCGAAGCATGGGGAAAAACTCATGGGGGTTGTGACCCTATCCCCTGGTGTCCGAAAACACCACCTGCAACTTCAAGGCATCAAAAAGAGCTTTTCAGGGTTAGGGGGTTGCGACTCTTGTAACCTGGTGCTGTAAACACCACCCTCGAAGCATCATACTCATGCGGGTTCTGACCTATCACCTGGTGTGCGAAAACACCACCCACAAGGCATTACTCATGAGGGGCAATGATCCCCTCAACTGGGGGCCGAAAACCCCCACCACAAGGCTTGACAGGGTTTTCATGGAGCTTCGTGATTGGTTTGCAAAAACCCGCCAACAAGACATTAGGAAAAAACTCATGGGGGGGGGAGGGGAATAGCCTGTCACCTGGTGTCGAAAAACACCATGGTTCAACCACAAGCTTCCAAACGGAGCTCGGGGGGGCTGTTGACTCCATACCTGGTGTCCGAAAACACCATCTACAAATCGAGTCACCTGGTGTCCGAAAACACCACCTCCCCTGGTGTCTAAAAACCATCTACGACTCGAGTCACCTGGTGTCCGAAAAAACCACCCCACCTGGTGACTAAAAACCACCCTAATGATCGGAGTTTAATGGTGTCCGAAAACACCACGATCAACAGAGCTCATAAGGGGCTGTGGTTCGGTCCCGCCCCCCCCCCCCCCCCCTCCTCCCATTTCCCCCAGTGTTTCCTAAACTGACCAAAAATTTTTCAATCTGTCCAATCCTTCGGTACAGGGGTCCTAATCCGGTATTTAAAAATCATGTTGGATAAAATAAGGAGGAGGTCTTTAGAATCCTCGGGCCCGGGGTGTTGCCCATCAGTGGGTCGGAACAAGCTCCAGGGCGAATTTGCAAGCGGGAAGGGATTTTTTAAGACTGTGCAGCTATGTTGAACAGCTGCTTTCTATAGGCAAGATTAGGGTTTCTTTCTAGTTAATGTCTCCCGTTGTCTGTCTGTTCTGTCTGTTGTCCGTCCCGCTGTCTCTGTCTCTTCTCTCTCGTCTCCTCCCCCTCTGTCTCTCTCTCTCTCTTAATTGTTGGTAGTTGAGGCTTTTTTTTTTATCTTAATGTTATCCCTGAAAAGGGGCGGGGGGCTGGAAAGTAAAAAAAGCAAACGGGGTACTTACCTGTTACCCGAATAAAAGAATTTTGCCTTGATTTTTGCCCTTGCCTTGTTCCTCCTTCTCACTCGATTTCTCTATCTCTGCTCTTTCTGTCTCTGCTCTCTCCCCGTCTCTCTCTGTCTCTGTCTTTGCCTGTCTGGGCTCTGTCTGTTTGTCTGTCTGTCCCGTCTCGGTCTGTCTGACGGGCGTCTCTTCTCTATCTCTATCTCTTTATCTGTCTGGCTGTTTTGGCTGTCTATCTGTTGTCTGTGTGTCTGTCTGTCTGTCCCGTCTCCTCTGTCTCTGTCTCTGTCTCTGTCTCTCTCTGTCTCTCTCTCTCTCTTCTCTCTCTCTCTCTATCTCTCCCTCCTCTCTTCTTTCTCTCTTTTTTCCCTCCCCCCAGGGGTTTTATAAAGTTTGATTAAAAAAGATGATTACTTATGTCGGTGGGTCTGTCGGTGGGTCTCTCTATTTTTTTTTCTTTTTTCTTTCTTTTTTTTTTCGATAGGTTAAAAAAATTTCATACATTAAAAAACTTGAATAAACCTATCAATCAAGGCAAAAAAACAAAAGATGGGTTTTGACAAATTTTTGTTATAGAAAAATCTGGAAAATTATCTTCTAAAATGCAACAATTGCGCTTGTTTTAAACTTTTTAAAGGATGGAAGAGGACCTGCAAGGAAAAATGTCCAAACTTACATTTCAAAGCAATTTTAGTAAAAAATAATTTACATTTTTTAGGTAACCCCACAACAGAATTGGAATGCCAACGAATGTGATGTATGTTTTCAGGAACAGTGGAACTGGAATCAGATGCCAGTGACAACACATTCTTGACAGCAGTCGTCTGAGCCTGCTGTTTCAGAACTGATGGAACTGGAATCAAGTGATCACACATTGCTGACGCCAGTCAACGTGTTCTACAGTTGAACAAAGGTATACTGCTGGCCAATACTTGACTGCTCTCTCTCCTCTCTCATCATGCTCACCCTTGCTCTGGTCCAATCTTCCCTGGGGTTAAAAAAAAAAGTCGATAAACAAAGATTATCTGCAGAATAAACCGATCTCGTCTGAAGCAAAACCTAGAAGTAGATTTTGACAAATGTTTAAATGTCTGAAAAATGCCTTTAAAATGAATTCTGCTAAGCTTAAAAACCTTGTGACAATGACCTGCAAGGAATAATTCCAAAAGATTTGCTTCAGTGCAATGCAGTCAGATTTAAATTTTACACTTTGAAGTAATGGGAGAATATCAGATCAGAATATGAATGTCAAAGAATATGATGTAGTTTTCAGAGACAGTGGAATTGGAATCAAGTGCCAGTGACCTCACATTGCTGACACAAGTCATCAGTCTGCAAAGGTGTTGCTGCCACATACTTGTTGATGTTTACTTCTGTCTTCCATCACTTTTCTGATTCTGTCCTGGGCCAGGCTTTCTAAAGTGTTAAGATTTAAGTCACTTTCCTGACGCATTAGTTTCATTCTCTCTCTCTCTCTCTTCTATCTATCTCTCTCTCTTCTCTCTCTCTCTCTCCTCTCTCTCTCTCTCTCTCTCTCCTCCTCTCTCTCTCTCTCTCTCGCCCTCTCTCTCTCTCGCCCTCTGTCTCGTTCTCTATCTCGCTGAGTGTGTCTCTGTATCTTTGTCTTGATCTCTCTCCCTGTCTCTCTTCTCTGTCTCTCTCTCTGTCTAACTGTCTCTCTCTCTCTGTCTCTGTCTGTCTGTCTGTCTGTCTGCTGTCTCTCTCTGTCTCTCTGTCTATGTCTCTGTCTATGTCTCTCTCTCTGTCTCTGTCTCTCTGTCTCTCTGTCTCTCTGTCTCCTTCTCTTCCTCTCTCTCTCTCTTTCTCCTTCTCTCTCTCTCTCTCTCTCTATCTCTCTCTCTTCTCTCTCTCTCTCTCTCTCTCCTGCCCCCCTCACTCACTCTATTCGTCTCTGTCTCTTGTCTGTCTGTCTGTCTGTCTGTCTGTCTCTCTCGCTCTCTCTCTCTCTCTCTCTCTCTCTCTCTCTCTCCTCCTCTTCTCTCTCTCTCTCTCTTCTCTCTCTCTCTTCTCTCTTTCGATGTTGAAAATGTGTTTTAAGAACTTAAGAAATTAGATCTTCTAAAATCAAATAGATGTACTGTTGAGATTAACAGGCTTGTGACATTGACCTGCAACGATAATCCCGAGGCGTTGTTTAAAAAATGTAGTCAGGACGATTTTACACTTTAAAGTAAGTTAAGAAATTTGAATGTCAACAAATGTTCCGTTGTCCTTTCAGGGACAGTGGAACTGGAATCGAGTGTCAGTGACCACACATCCTGACACCAGTCATCAGAGCCTGCAAGTTCAGAACTTAGGGAACTGGAATCAAGTGCCAGTGACCTCATTCCTGACAATCATCTCCAAAACTAATGGAACTGAGTAACAAGGGACTACGCAATCCTTACATCAGTCACTAGGGCCTGCGATTTCAGGTGATTTTTCTCCTGGAGTTAACAAACAGGGCATACTCCACTCCCCCGAAAATTATTCGGATGAGTGTGAATGCATGCATAATATCTGTGCCCACACGTTAAAACCCAATTCGGCTTTTGGAAACAAATGGACAAAATTTTATATGGCCGGAAGCATGCAAAGTCTAGATGCAAAAACAAGAAAGTGTTCTGTTTATTCCCTTATTTCGGAATAATAATTTAAATAGAAAATAAGTACATAAACGGGATATTTTAATAGGCCTTTTTATTCATCTTTTCCAAGAAAAATGTCTTTATTATTTTACTTGTCATCAAAGCACAGCAGTGCAGCACTTAAGCTGACAATGTTCAAGGACAATATTTTTTTTTTATTGAAGGACTGGTCTAGTATAAAATGAGTCTCTGTATTACACTAAGATCAAATGAATGTGTACTTGATTTTGTATATTTCATTTTTCGTATTTCCCTTGATTCTTGTGGGACAGAGTCTGCAAATGTTTTGCACGCAACTAAAAAAAGAAATTGATAAGTAAACATTTGAAAAAGATACTCGTGGCATAACTGAATTTTTTGAAAACTTGTTATTTTTCTGTAGTAGCGTCCCTTAAAAAAAATCCAAGAAAATAGTGTTACAAGGTATGTTAACTTTTTCCATGAAGGCGTTCTTTTTCCTTTTTGAAAGGGATTTAATGAAATATTACCCTATGAAAATACAGGAGTCCCAACTTTAATAATTATCAAATTTGTAGGACAACAGTGGTAATAGTTCCTGATCCTTTTCAAACTTATTTTTCAAATGATTCTTAATGCTTGGTTGTAAAAATTTTTTGTCCTAGTTGCTTTGTAGGACTTGCAATGGTTTTGGTAAAGGTTTTCCTCCAGTGAATCAGATCAAAAGTTTAAGAACAATAAAATAAAAATATTTTCAAAATTATCTGCCCCTTGGGGCAACTGGCAGTGCTTTGTACTTTTTTTTCAATGAAATAAATAAAACTTTTTTTGAAAGTTAGTAAAAGCGTCATTAAGAATAGGCTATTGAGTAGCCATTGATTTTGGGCTCAAGTAGAAAATTATGTACCAGAGATTTTTGTGCAAAGTCGCACATCAAGTTTTAATATAGGTTTTGCTATTATGTTAAAAAAGTGATAGCATGTTTCACAGTATTAAGAAGCAGTGGTGATTTTCCAAAGGTATATCATTCATACATTATTTGTGGTATCAAGTTCATCAGATTTTAATGAAAGCATAAGCTTTTTCTAAAAAGTTAATTTGACAAAGCAAACCTTTAATTTTTTTTATAGTGATTTGATTTGTGTGTGTGTGTGTGTGTGTGTGTCCGTGCTGTGGCTGTGCTTTGTTGCTGTGCTGTGCTGTGCCTTGTGTGCTGTGCTGTGCTGTGCTGTGTGTGTTGTGTGTGCGTGCGTGCGTGCGGTGCGTGCGTGCGTGCGTGCGTTGCGGTGTGTGTGTGTGTGCGTGCGTGCGTGCGTGTGTGTGTGTGTTGAGGGGGTTGCAGTTGTAGGGAGGAGACATTATTATGGTAAAAAAAGTACAAAGAAAAGGTGTGTTTAGGAAGACTATGGAAGCACATTCACAGCAGTGAGGAAGAATAAAGAGCTAGCTTATAAGTTTTTTTCCGAGAGTTCATTTTGAGCTATTTAAATGGATGCAAACGTATTAAAATATTTTGGGCTTGAAATCACTTTGATAAGAGGAAAGCTGTAGGAGGAATCAGACGTTCACCATTCACAAGTAAACCACAGGGTTCTGGATTCGATTCCTAGTTTTATCATTTTTTTTCCGAGTTTGAGGAAAAAAAATAAAATAATGTCGAGTCTTAATAAAAGAGGACTCTAAACCAGTGTGAACCGTGTGTTTTTTCGGACTTGTATCAAAAGAACCACGACAGTTGAAAATCAGAAAGAGCAGGGAGGTAACTCGCTTCTCTTTTGGTAAGTTTGATAGGTTAAATTCTCAACTGAATCCCCGAAGCGGGATTACAGCTACCTTAATGGGGAGAGGGAAAATGGCTGCATATGCAAAAAATCTCACCATTGGCGAACCTCGGAGCCCTAGCAAAGTCAGAAGACAGAAAATTAGTTTGATAACCGGCAAAAAAAGAAATTTGCGGACAGTCTTAGCGGCTTAATCGATTTTGATTTTTAAACCTGTATGCCATATCGAGCTTCGTGCCATTGTGTCTACAGCTACATACCACTTGTCTACGAACTTTTGTGTCCACATGCATTCTAACATTCAGACCGACCAGCTGACAGACAGCCCTTGCATGCTTTCAACTTGTTGAGACTAAATCCTAACACTAACCTCAACCTTAACCCTGGCCCCACATGTGGACACAAAAGGCAGGTGGGCAACAGGGTATAGAAAGCTGACACTGACTGGCTACACATTGTTTGAGGGGAGGATGGGCGCTAGAAATTTTGCGAAAAAATTCTAGGAAAGGAGGAGAGGGGGGGTTTTAGAATGTTCTTGTATATAAGGATGAGGAAAGAGTTGCAATGACTGGAAATTGGTGGTAGGCAGTCGTATTTTTGGATTTAAACGTAGAAGTGGTTTTGACGGGAGCTTTTAGAAGCGGTTTATTTAAAAAGTATTCATTTCAACATCTTTAACATTCAAAAACACAAAGATGGTGTTGATCTTACAATGCTTTTTAAAATGATTTGAAGGGTCTGTTGAAAACTGAATATATCGAGTATTTTGAAATAAAAAAGTATCGAAAATGTCAAGCCTTTTGAAGACTTTAAATCAATCAGATCCAGGTACTTACGGACTTGTCTTATGAAAAGAACCCACGTAGTTGATAAATCCGAAAGGGTAGTGAGTACCTCCCGACTCTACTGGTAAATTTGATGGGATATATTCCCAAACTGTATCCCCTAAGCGAATTTGGCTACCTAAATGGTGGGAGTAAAACGTGTCTCATAGGCAAAATAAATTTCACCATTGGACCTCGGGACCCAAGTCAAGAGACAGAAAAAATCACTTTAAATGATAGAAAATAAACCACTGGGAATTGAAAAAAGGGGCGCTGGTTTTAGAAAATATTTTTAAATAATTCATTGGTGGAAAATACTAAGACTAAAGGAATGCATTACAGGGAAGGGGCATTATCAAAGTAGAGAGCATGTTCAGGTCAGTGTGTGTGTCAAATTCATTCAAACGGTAATCTTATTTCAAGATTGGTATATTGAATAAGCAAAACATTTCTTTTTTGTCAAGCCATCTAAGGGAAAAATATAACAAAAGAAAATATCAAAACCTTATAGAAAAGGACGTGCGTGTGTGTGTTGTGTTGTGTTGTTGTGTTGTGTTGTGTTTGTTGTGTGTGTGTGGTGTGTGTGTGTGTGTGTGTGGTGTGTACTCATATACTGCATTTAGTTTTAATAATTCTCATTTATGACCTGATATCACCATTTCTCCATATCCCAAAAAGAGCGAAAGAAATATTCACCCTTTCTCCAAACCCAAATAAGGAGCAAAATATTATATTCACCCTTCTTCCATACCCAAAATAAGGAGTGAAATATTCACCCTTCCTCCATACCCCAACAAGACCAAAAGAAATAGTCCCCTTTCTCCATACCCCCAAGAGCAAAAGAAATAGTCCCTTTCTCCATGCCCCAACAAGAGCAAAAGAAAAGTCCCCCTTTCTCCTACCCCAACAAGAGCAAAAGAAAAAAAACCTTTTCTCCTTCCCCAACAAGAGCAAAAGAAATATGCCCCTTTTTCTCCATACCCCAAGAAGAGAAAAAAGAAAATAGTCGCCCATTCTCCATACCCAAATAGGAAGAAAGAAAAAATGTTTAAACTGATAAATTTTTCACTGCAGGAAAAATTTATTGAATGGTAACCGCAGGGGGTCTATCACCAATGTACCCCTTATTGTGCAACCAACAGAAAAGCTGATACCTTTTTGTGTGTAAACCTTTATAATGTTTTTTGTTGGTTTTTTTTGGAGGGGGGTTATTATGTGGAAAAAAATCTATGAAATAGAATGTGTGTGTGGGTTTATAGAAAACTTTAGAATTTCGGGATTTCAGCTGCAACCCCCAGGACTTTTAAAAAAGCTCACAATAATTTTAGAAAGGATGGATATCCAAGAAGAAAAAAAATGTGCATTTAAAAAGCCCAAACCAAATGTAACACTGTTGCCTTACAAAAAGCAGTTTCCCGTACGCGTATTTGACAAAAACCCCGTAAGAAAAATTTTGCCTTTCATTATAAAATGTGACGCTCACCACATAATGAGAGGGGATTTTAATTTAGGTCAATTTTTATTAGGTGAATGTTATTAAATGTGCAATAAAGTGGCTTAAAATACAAAAGACAGATTGAAAATCGGACAATTTGTGCAACATTTTTTACAAATTGAAATGATAGACTGCAGGATGTGACAAAATTGAAACGGGCAAGTTTATTTTAGCAACGGTTGTCAGAATGAGTGTTTGGCATTTTTCAAAAAACCATTTAAAAGCAAAAGGAAAAAAAAATGATACCTTGTTATTTCATTATAAGAAAATAAAAGATCTAGTTTAATAATCAATTAAAAAATCAAAAAAATTGACACTTGACCCCCACTGCCTTAATGGTCCTAGCGCAAAATTGGGTAATGTGCTAAGCGCTCATTTGTGGTGAGCGCCACAAATGCGTGCAAGATTGCTGCCAACTGTTTTTGGTGCATGTTACCGTATTTCCTTTTTGCCTGTTACTTTGCCATAGGTCAAAGACAAAGCTCATTACCCAGTATTGCCCATTAATAGACCATCCCTCGCATTCCTTAGCAGTATATTTCCATTGCCAAACAATGTGCCTTTGTTACAGCCTTTATTTTTGTGTCAAATCTGAAAAGTGGGAGAACATGTCGGAGGCTTTTATATGTTTAAAAAAAAACAGACCGAAAAAGTTAAAAAAAAAAAAAAAAACCAAAAAACCAAACGGAAATTGGAAAATATTTGGGGGGACCCCTAATATTTTTAAAGAATGTTAAGCAAAAAAATGAAAAATGAAATTTTTGGCAAAACGTTGCCTAGGTCCCGTACTCATTATATTATGTTACTTGTTTTGCTTTTTTGTGCATTTTAACGTTTTTTACTATTTTGTTTTAAATCTTTTTTTCCCTGTGAGCAAATGGGAAGTAGTATAGTACTTCACTGCAGTTGTGCTGGAGAGAGAGACAGAGAGAGAGAGGACAGGGGAGAGAGAAGAGAGAGAGAAAGAGAGGAGAGAGAGAAGGGGAGAGGGAGAGAAGAGAGGAGGGGAGGAGAGAGAGAGGCAATGAATATGAAATTAATTCCATCGGCCGATTTAATTTATGTGAGATTCTTAGACGGTTTTGCATGGCATCTGGTGAATTTGTTTATAAAGTTTATGCGCTCCACTTTGCTTGGGCTTGTTCCCCTATTTAGTAGTATTCCGGAGTCCAAAGTAAAGTTTTTGGGACATTGTGTAAAAAAAATATGCGATTGAGAAGCTAGGTTTTTTACTCTGCAATGTAGAATTTTATTCCCTCGTTTCGTGTATTTTCAAAACGACCCTGCGTAAAAAATGATAAAAAAAGTTGCTTTAATATTGAAGTTTAGAATGTAGGTGGGTGACACCCCCACCCATTGACAACTTGATTTTAGAACTACTTTTTAAGACGAATTCAAATTTAAGAAAAATCCCATCTTTACGGGCTGTTTTGCAATTACTCAATCAGGGTTTGCTTTCTGGCTGTTAAATAGAGGATTTAAGCTTTTTTTCCATCCCGTGCTTTGAAAAGCATATTGGAATGAACACATTGTTGTGGTCTGGAATATTTCAAATTGTGTAATTCAAAAGCAAACAGTCAGTTTAATCGGGGCATGTGTCACTGCTGGTCAGAGCCTTGGGAAAGCCTACCCCCCCCCCTTTAGCCAAAAAACAACAAAACAAAAACTGGGGTTAGGGTTGGGTAGCCGGCTCGCAGCTAAACTACAGCAAAAAAAAAAGTTTAGAATGAAGTTTTTTCTCAGTGATGAAAGGGAATAAAATATGCGTGAAAAATTATGACCAAAATAAAACGTTGTACTTGACTAAGGTCTTTGTTCCGGGTTTTACCGAATGACTGTCTGTTTTTAAATGTTGAGTATGTGCATAAGATCTCCGGTGCATAAACTTTGATCTGTACTCCCCCCTCTGTGTCTGTCTGTCCGTCAGCATGTCTCTTGGTCTCTCTCTCGTATGTGGGGCGCGCGCGCACACACAACACCACGCGCACGCGCGCGCGCACGCACACTCACACATTGTCCCCAACCATCTTTGATATGTGTGGCGCCGGATTTGTCGTTAAATCCTGTTCCGCTTTTCGTAAGAGGAGGCAATCGTGTGTCCGGTGGGAACAGATGACAATATTTACAAAAACTGCATACACACGGGGACCGGACGAAAAAAAGCACACTATTGCTTATTCTGTTATCCTCGATATAAAAGAATAAACAAATATAAAAGAATAATAAATATAAAAGAATAAATAAATAAAAATAAATAAACACACACGCGCGCGCGCGCGCAAATCTTTTTGAATGTTAATGTAAATACTTTTTTGTTCCTAGTAAGATGTCTTGATTAAAAAAAGCAAATGCATTGCTTATTTAAAGTACAATCTGGATATAATTTGACTTTGAAGCACACACACTCACGCGCGCGCGTAATATCACATAGTTGATAGACGTTAAATCTAAAGAACGCACACAACACAACACACACACACACACACACACACACCACACACACACACACACCACACACACACACACACACACACACACACACACACACAATCTAGAAAACGCTACAAGCTCATTTAAAACCGTGTACCCACAAAAATAAAAGCACGCGAGATAACAAAAAGCCAGCAATGAAATCGATAATAAAAAGACATTCCATGATTTAGTGTACAAAGTCCCCACTTAAATGTTTTCTTTGCTTTCACCACTTTCACATCAACCCTGATCATGTTAATAGATTAGAAAAGCAATCGAAATCGTTTTCATTAATAAACAAAAATAAGACATGGGATGTTGGATAGTTAAGTCGAGTGTTCAGTGTTAAGCTCGTAATCTTCTCTCTCTCTCTCTCCTCTCTCTCTCTCTCTCTCTCTCTCTCTCTCTCTCTCTCCTCTCTCTCTTGTCTCTCTCTCTCTCTCTCCTCTCTCTCTCTCTCTCTCCTCTCTCTCTCTCTCTCTCTCTCTCTCTCTCTCTCTCTCTCTCTCTCTCTGAATAATTGCATTTTCCCCTTCATCTTCATTAGTATATTTTAATTTTTTAATGTATTGAATTTGATTTAAAACTGTTTTATATAACCTTAAATGTTGCTTGGCTCCTATTTGATATTTCTTTTATATAATTGCTTTTTTGTTTGTTTGTTTTGCTTTCGGGATTTTTCTTATCATTGTAAGGCTTGGCCATGTTGTGAGCTTACAGGTTTCTTTGATGATAATTATTGTTTACAGAAGTGTTATGTGGGTGCTTTAAAATACTTTATTGACTGGTATGTTTTGATCTTGATGTAACTTGAAGATGCCCTTTTTTTCCCCCTCATCTTCCACTTCCACATATGCTATCCTAATCTTATCATTGGATAGGAATGTTTTGGTTCTTATTGAAATTTGATTTGAAATTGTATTCACAGTTTAAAATATAGAGATACGAATTGTATTTAGGGGTTTTTGTGTGTTTCAGGGTTTTTATGTTTGTTTGTTTTTCGTGTGCGTTTTCTTTTTCCTTTTTTGCCTTCTTTGCTTGTTTCCCCCCCCCTCCCCCCCCCCCCCCCCCCCATACACACACACGCGCGCGAGCGCGCGCGCACGCACGCACACACGCACGCACGTACGCACTCACACACACACACACACACACTCGCGCGGGTACACCACACACACACGCACACGCACACGCGTGCACACACACACACACATACACACACAATGGAATGCATTCTTTTTCATATGAATGTTTTGGCCTATAGATTTGTAATGCCTTATGTTTAATGGTCCTGATGAATATTTGCTATTTTCTCATTTTCATAAGTATATATATTATTTTTTAAAGCATTGAGTTTGATTTATAATTTTGAATGTTGTTTCGCTCCTATTTGACATTTCTTTTATATAATCTTGCTTTTTTTTTTTGTTTGCTTTTCGGGGTTTTCTATTCCTTGTTAGGTTTGGCCACATTGTGAGCTTATAGATCTAGGTTTCATTGATTTTTAAAATAGAAGTGTGAGTCTTCTGACATATTTTGTTGACTGGTTTGTTTTGATGACGATGTAACTTGAAGATGCTCTCTCTCTCTCTCTCTCTCTCTCTCCTCCTCTCTCTCTCTCTCTCTCTCTCTCTCTCTCTCTCTCTCTCTCTCTCTCCCCTTTCATTTCCTTTCCCTTTCCTTTCCCTTCCAACTTCCAACTTCACATATTCTATCCTAGACTTGTTATGGAGAGGTATTTTGGTTTTTATGTTGGATTCAAATTGTGTTCTTACCATTGGAATATAGAGATATGTTTTCACGTAGCTTTTTGTATTTAAAGGTTTTTTATGTTTTGGGTTTTTTATCTGTTTTTCCCTTTTATGCCTACTTTGCTTGTTTTCCCGCTTACACACACACACACACACACACACACACACACACACACACACACACACACACACACGTTTGTTTAAATAGTTATTAGTGTATCCAGTTAGGGTGACGCGTTTTGTTGAATGTATCCCATTTTTCTTCTTTTAAAATATTGGTTGAACTGCTGTTGGTGGTGATGCTAGTATGTAGGGGTAGGGAGGGGGTTCTTAGCTTTATTCCCTGATCAGGGCAAGGGCTGGATGAAAAAAAAGTATCTAATGCTTACTCTGTAACCCTTGAAAAATAAAGATTATTCATTCATTCATTCATTCATTCAAAGATTATTCATTCTCTCTCTCTCTCTCTCTGTCTCTGTCTCTGTCTCTCTCTCCTCTCTCTCTCTCTCTCTCTCTCTCTCTCTCTTCTCTCTCTCTCTCTCTCTCTCTCTCTCCAACGTTGGCTAGTGTGTATTTAAGTTATGAGAAAATAAGTCCAAATGGTGCCGTTTTTTGCTAAGATGCGACCGAAAGAGCCGTTTTCAGCCCCGTCCCGCCCCGACTTTTGCACGGTAAAAGATCCCAGGGCAGCAAGACAATATCGCATTGTATATATACACTCTCCCCCACCATCTTTTGATATGTGTGGCGCCAGATTTGTGGCGACAAAAGGGCCCACAAGAGCGAAGAAAGCTAGTTTCTCGAAAGGAAAGCTGGTAAGAGCAGGCCACTAATAACTAGTTGTGCGCACAAAAATAATATACAGCAATATCGTGCACCAGGGCATACTGGAGGGTCCCTTCCACGTGCGCGCACACAAATAAACGCACTGACAAACACCAGCGCGCGAGCACGTGCGCGCATGCATACCCACCCCCCTCCACACAATGGTGCCGTTTTCCGCTAAGATGCGACCGAAAGAGCCGTTTTTAGCCCCGTCCGGCCCCGACTTTTGCACAGTAAAAGATCCCAGGACAGCAAGACAATATCGCACTGTATGCATACACTGTCCCCAACCATCTTTGATATGTGTGGCGCCGGATTTGTGGCGACACGAGGGCCCCATAGAGCGAAGAAAGCTAGTTTGTCGGAAGGAAATATGGTAAGAGTACGTCACTAAAAACAAGCTGTGCGAACAAAAATCATGACAATATACAGCAATATCATGCACCAGGGCAAACTGGAGGGTCCCCTCCACATGCGCGCACACAAATAAACGCACTGACAAACACCAGCGTGCGAGTGCGTGCGCGTATTCATACCCACCCCCCTACACTAAACATGTGCCGTTTTGCGCTAAGATGCGACGAAAAGAGCCGTTTTCAGCCCTGTATGGCCCCAACTTTTGCACGGTAAAAGATCCCAGGGCAGCAAGACAATATCGCACTGTGAGCATACAATCTCCCCCACCATCTTTGATATGTGTGGCGCCGGATTTGTGGTGACACAAGGGCCCCCTAGAGCGAAGAAAGGTAGTTTGTCGGAAGGAAATCTGGTAAAAGTACGCCACTAAAAACAAGCTGTGCGCACAAAAATAATTACAATATACAGCAGTATCATGCACCAGGTCGGTCTGGAGGGTCACCTCCACATGCGCGAACACAAACAAACGCACTGACAAACACCAGCGCGCGAGCGTGTGTGCGCATGCATACCCACCCCCCTCCACTAAAATGGTGCCGTTTTGCACTAAGATGCGACCGAGGGAGCCGTTTTCAGCCCTGTATGGCCCCGACTTTTGCACGGTAAAAGATCCCAGGGCAGCAAGACGATATCGCACTGGGAGAATACAATCTCCCCCACCATCTTTGATATGTGTGGCGCCGGATTTGTGGTGACACAAGGGCCCCCTAGAGCGAAGAAAGGTAGTTTGTCGGAAGGAAATCTGGTAAGAGTACGCCACTAAAAACAAGCTGTGCGAACAAAAATCATGACAATATACAGCAATATCATGCACCACAACAAACTGGAAAGTCACCTCCACATGAACGCACACAAACAAACGCACTGACAAACACCAGCGCGCGAGTGCGTGCGCACATGCATACCCACCCCCCTCCACTAAATTGGTGCCGTTTTGCGCTAAGATGCGACCGAAAGAGCCTTTTTCATCCCCGTCCGGCCCCGACTTTTACACTGTAAAAGATCCCAGGGCAACAAGACAATATCGCACTGTATGCGTACACTCTCTCCCACCATCTGGGATAGGTGTGGCGCCGGATTTGTGGCGACTCGAGGGCCCCCAAGAGCGAAGAAAGCTAGTTTGTCGGAAGGAAAACTGGTCAGAGTACGCCACTAAAAACAAGCTGTGCGCACAAAAATAATGACAATATACAGCAATATCATAGACCAGAGCAAACTGCAGGGTCCCCTTACATGCGCGAACACAAACAAAGCACTGACAAAACACCAGTGCGCGAGCACGTGCGTGCAGCAACCTATCCCCCTCCACTAAATGGTGCCGTTTTACCCTAAGAGGCAACGAAAGAGCCGTTTTCAGCCCCGTCCGTGCCGAGTTTGCACGGTAAAAGATCCCAGGGCAGAAGACAATATCGTACTGTATCATAACTTCTCCCCACCATCATTTTATATGTGTGGCGCCGGATTTGTTGCGTCTCGAGGACCCCCAAGAGCAAAAAGGCTTGTTTTGTCAGAAGGAAAGCTGTAAGAGTACGCCACAAAAAACAAGCTGTGCGCACAAAAATAATGACAATATACAGCAATATCATGCAACACCCAAACTGGAGGGTCCCCTCTACATGCGCGCACACAAACAAAGCACTGACAAACACCAGCGCGCGAGTGTGTGCGTGCATGCATACCCACCCCACTCCACAAAATTGTGCTGTTTTGCGCTAAGATGCGACCAGGGAGCCGTTTTCACCCAGTCCCGCCCCAGACTTTTGCACGGTAAAAGATCCCAGAGCAGCAAGACAATATTGCACTATATGCATACACTCTCGCCCACCATCTTTGATAGGTGTGGCGCCGGATTTGTGGCGACTCGAGGGCCCCCAAGAGCCAAGAAAGCTAGTTTGTCGGAAGGAAAGCTGGTAAGAGTACGCCAATAAAAAACAGCTGTGCCCAAATAATAATGACAATATACAGCAATATATGCACCAGGCAAACTAAGGGTCCCCCTACACATCTGCACACATCATTAAACATATGACAAACACCACTCGCGAGCACTGCAGCACTTATAATAACCCACACACCCTTTCAACAAAAATACATGCCGTTTATTGCCCTAAGGGCGATCGAAAGAGCGTTTTCAGCCCCGCCGGCCCCGACCTTTCACAGTAAAAGATCCCAGGCAGCAAGACAAATCGTACTGTATGCATACATTCTCTTCCACCATCTTTGATAGATGTGGCGCCGGATTTGTGGCGACACGAGGGCCCCCAAGAGCCAAGAAAGGTAGTTTGTCATAAGGAAAGCTGGTAAGAGTACGCCACTAAAACAAGCTGTGCGCACAAAAAGAATGACAATATACAGCAGTATCATGCACCAGGGCAAACTGGAGGGTCCCCTCCACATACGCGCACACAAACAAAGGCTTTGATAAAAACCAGCGCGCGAGCGCGTGCGCGCATGCATACCCACCCCTCTCGACAAAAATGGAGCCGTTTTGCACTAAGAGGCCACCAAAAGAGCCGTTTTCAGCTTCGTCCCGTCCCGCCCCGACTTTTGCACGGTAAAAGATCCCAGGGCAGCAAGACAATATCGTACTGTATACATAAACTCTCTCCCACCATCTTTGATATCTGTGGCGCCGGATTTGTGGCGACTCGTGGGCCCCATAGAGCGAAGAAAGCTAGTTTGTCGGAAGGAAAGCTGGTAAGAGTACGCCACTAAAAAAAGCTGTGCGCACAAAAATGATGACAATATACAGCAATATCATGCACCAGGAAAACTGGAGGGTTCCCTCCACACGGCGCGCACACAAATAAACGCACTGACAAACACAACGGCGCAATTTCGTTCACTCACGCATACCCACCCCTCTCGACAAAAATGATGCAGTTTTGCCCTAAGAGGCCACCAAAAGAGCCGTTTTCAGCCCCGTTCGGCCCCGACTTTTGCACGGTAAAAGATCCCAGGGCAGCAAGACAATATCGTTCTGTATGCATACACTCTCCCCCGCCATCTTTGATATGTGTGGCGTCGGATTTGTGGCAACTCGCGGGCCCCTTAGAGCAAAGAAAGCTAGTTTGTCGGAAGGAAAGCTGGTAAGAGTACGCCACTAAAAACAAGCTGTCCGCACAAAAATAATGACAATATACAGCAATATCATGCACCAGGGCAAACTGGAGGGTCCCCTCCACATGCACGCACACAAACAAACGCACTGAAAAACACCAGCGTGCGAGTGCGTGCACGCATTCATACCCACCCCCTTACACTAAACTGGTGCCGTTTTGCGCTAAGAGGCGACCAAAAGAGCCGTTTTCTGCCCCGTCTGACCCAAACGTTTGCACGGTAAAAGATCCCAGGGCAGCAAGACAATATCACACTGTATGCATAAACTGTCCCCCATCATCATTGATATGAGTGGCGCCGGATTTGTGGCGACACGAGGGCCCCCAAGAGCGAAGAAAGCTTGTTTGTTGGAAGGAAAGCTGGTAAGAGTACGCCACTAAAAACAAGCTGTGCGCACAAAAATAATGACAATATACAGCAATATCATGCACCAGGGCGAACTGGAGGGTCCCCTCCACATGCGTGCACACAAACAAAAGCACTGACAAACACCAGCGCGTGAGCGCGTGCACGCATGCATACCCACCCCCCTCCACTAAAATCGTGCCGTTTTGCGCTAAAATGCGACGGAAAGAGCAGTTTTCAGCAAAGACCGGCCCAGACTTTTGCACGGTAAATGATCCGAGGGCAGCAAGACAATATCGCACTGTATGCATACACTCTCCCCTACCATCTTTGATATGTGTGGCGCCGGATTTGTGGCGACACGAGGGCCCCCAAGAGCGAAGAAAGGTAGTTTGTCGGAAGGAAACCTGGTAAGAGTACGCCATTAAAAAAAGCTGTGCACACAAAAATAATGACAATATACAGCAATATCATGCACCAGAGCAAACACACCAGCGACCGCACGCACGCATGCACGCGTACCCACCGCCCCATGCATAAGCTATTGGCCCGTTTCCTTTCAGATGTGACAAAACGCCACTTTCGGACCCCTGCCACCAGCACTTTTCTACAGTTGCACAGCCCGAGGCACGACGACCGACTTCTGCTGCATGTGTACATTCTTTACAACCATTTTCAACGTGTGTGGCGCTGGAATTGTGGCGACACTGCAGCCCCGAAGAGGGGATCCCCACTTGCAAGTAAGCAACTCCGGCGGAGAAGAAACAGGCTACAGTGTAGGCAATAATGACCCCTACAACACACATCCAATAATAATATACAATATGATGCACCACAAGAAAGTGCAGGGTCTCCGACACACGCCCAAACACAAAAAATAGCAGCCATACACACCAGCGACCGCGCGCACGCACGCACGCGTACCCACCGCCCCATGCATAAGCTATAGGCCCGTTTCCTTTCAGATGTGACAAAACGCAACTTTCAGACCCCTGGCACCCGTACTTTTCTACAGGTGCACAGCCGGGGGCACCACAACTGTCTTCTGCTGCATGCGTACATTCTTGACAACCACTTCCAACATGTGTGGCGCTGGAATTGTGGCGACATCGCAGCCCCGAAGAGGGAAAACCCCTCTTGCAGGTTGGCAACTCCGGCGAAGAAGAAACAGGCTACAGTGTAGGCAATAATGACCCCTACAACACACATCCAATAATAATAATAATATCATACAATATGATGCACCACAACAGTGCAGGGTCTCCGCCACACGCCCAAACACAAAAAATGGCAGCCGTACACACCAGCGACCGCGCGCACGCACGCACGCGTACCCACCGGCCATGCATAAGCTATAGGCCCGTTTCCTTTCTGATGTGACAAAACGCCACATTCGGACACCTGACCCCCGCACTTTTTTACACTTGCACAGCCGGGGCACCACGACTGTCTTCTGCTGCATGCGTACATTCTGTAGAACCATTTTTAACGTGTGTGGCGCTGGAATTGTGGCGACACCGCAGCCCCGAAGAAGGCAATCCCGCTTGCAGGTAAGCGACTCCCGCGGATAAGAAACAGGCTACAGTGTAGGCAATAATGACCCCTGCAACACGCAT
Source organism: Stramonita haemastoma (assembly GCA_030674155.1). Lineage (NCBI taxonomy): Eukaryota > Metazoa > Mollusca > Gastropoda > Neogastropoda > Muricidae > Stramonita > Stramonita haemastoma. Next base: position 27,825,569 of record CM060330.1, read on the forward strand.
CCAATTATACTAATATCATACAATATGATGCACAACAACAAAGTGCAGGGTCTCCGCCACACGCCCAAACACAAAAAAATTGCAGCCGTACACACCAGCGACCGCGCGCACGCACGCATGCGTACCCACCGCCCCATGCATAAGCTATAGGCCCGTTTCCTTTCAGATGTGACACAACGCCACTTTCGGACACTGATATGATACGTTTCGGGCCCTTGCCAGCCCACGGCACCAAGACCGTGCTCTGCTCTATTGATACAATCTTTACAATCATTTGTGATGTGTGTGGCGCTGGAATTGTGGCGACACCATAGCACCGAAGATGGCAACCTCGCTTGCACATAAGACACTTGGGCGCAAAGAAACATGGTACAGGGCAGGCAATAATGACCCCTTCATCACACATCAAATAATAATATTGTACAATATGATGCACCACAGCAAAGTGTAGGGTGTCTGCCACACGCACAAACACAAACAATCGCACACATATACACCAGCGACCTCACGCACGCGCGCACGCGTACACATCCGCCCATGTATGCGAAAGTATGTGACGCAACGCCCGTTTCGGGCCTCTGCCACCCGCACTTTTGCACAGTTACAGAGCCCACGGCACCAAGACCGTGCTCTACTCTATGCATACAATCTTTACAACCATTTTTGATGAGTGTGGCGCTGGATTTGTGGCGACACCACAGCCCCGAAGCGGAGAACCCCGCTTGCACATAGGCAACTTTGGCGGAAAGAAACATGCTACAGTGTAGGCATTAATGACCCCTACAGCGCTCATCAAATAATAATATCATACAATATAATGCACCAAAGCAAAGTGCACGGTCTCTGCCATACGCACAAATATAAAAAATGGCACACATAATAGCTAGCGACCGCACCCACACATGCATAAAATAAACGCGCAATTCGAAAGCATCTGACGCGTCGCCCGTTTCGGGCCCTTGCCAACCATAATTTTGTAAAGTTACAGAGCCCTCGGCACGCACTGCTGTATTGTATGCATACAATCTTTACAACCATTTTTGATGTGTGTGTCGCTGGATTTTGTGGCGACACCACAGCCCCAAAGATGGCAACCCCGGTTGCACATAGGCAACTTTGGCGGGAAGAAACATGGTACAGTATAAGTAATAATGACCCGTACAACACACATGAAATAATAATATCATACAACATGATGCACCACAGCAAAGTGTAGGGTGTCTGCCACACGCACAAACAAAAAAAATCGCACACATAAACACCAGCGACCGCACGCATGCGCACACGCGTACATACCCGCCCATGCATAAGCGAAAGGTGCAATTCGAACGTATGTGACTCATCGCCCGTTTCGGAGCCGTGCCACCCGCACTTTTGCACAGTTACAGAGCCTATGGCACAAAAACTGTGCTCTACTCTATAAATACAATCTTTTCAACAATTTGTAATGTGTGCGGCGCTTGAATTGTGGCAACATCACAGCCCCGAAGAGGGCAACCCCACTTGCACATAGACAACTTTGGCGGAAAGAAAAATGCTACAGTGTAGGCAATAATGACCCCTAAAATACACATCAAAAATAATATCATACAATATCATGCACCAGAGCAAAGTAAAGGGACTTTGAAACACGCACAAACACAAAAAAAACGCATACATAAACCCCAGCGACTGCACACACGGGCGCACGCGTACACACCCGCTCATACATAAGCCTAAGGACCGTTTCCAAAAGATGTGACGAAAACGCCATTTTCCGACCCCTGCCACCCACACTTTTGTATAGTTACAGAGCCCACCGCACGCAGACCGTGTTCTACGGTATGCATACAATCTTTACAACCATTTGTCATGTATGTGGCGTTGATATTGTGGCGACACCACAGCCCCGAAAAAGGGAAACCCCGCTTACACATGGGCAACTTTGGCGGAAAGAAAACATGCTACAGCGTAAGCAATAATGACCCCTACAACACACATTAAATAATAGTATCATACAATATCATGCACCAGAGCAGAGTGCAGGATCTCTGCCTCAAACACACACACACACAAAATCGCACACATAAACACAAGCGACTGCACGCACGCGTGCACGCGTACACACCCGCCCATACATAAGCGAAAGGCCACCCACACTTCTGTACTGTTACAGAGCCCACGGCACCAAGATTGTGTTCTACTGTATGCATGTAATCTTTACAAACATTGTTCATGTGTGTGGCGCTGGAATTATGGCGACACCACAGCCCCGAAGAGGGCAACCCCATTTGCGCATAAGCAACTTTGGCGGAAAGAAACATGCTACAGAGTAGGCAATAATGACCCGTATAATGTACAATACAATATACATACAATATGATGCACCACAACAAAGTGCAGGGTCTCTGCCACACGCACAAACACAAAAAATCGCACACATAAACACCAGCACCTCACGCACGCACGGTCGTGGTGCCGTGGGCTCTGTAACTGTGAAATAGTTCGGATGGCAGGGGTCCGAAACGGGCGTTACGTCACATGCTTTCGAATTCCGCCTTTAGCTTATGCATGGTCGGATGTGTACGTGTGCGCGCGTGCTTGCAGTCGCTTTTGTATATGTGTGCAAATGCCACCCGCACTTTTGCCCAGTTTCAGAGCCCACGGCACCAAGACCGTGCTCTACTTTGAGCATACAATCTTTACAACTATTTTTAATGTGTGTGGCGCTGGAATTATGGCGACACCACAGCCTCGAAGAGGGCAACCACGCTTGCACATAGGCAACTTTGGCGGAAAGAAACATCTTATAGTGCAGGCAATAGAGACTCCTACACCACACATCAAATAATATCATACAATATGATGCACCACAGCAAAGTGCAGGGTCTCTGCCAAACGCACAAACACAAAACATTGGACACATGAACACCAGCGACCGCGTACTCCCCCACCCATTCATAAGCTAAAGGCGCAATTCGAAGACATATGACGCAATGCACGTTTCGGGCCCCTGCCACCCGCATTTTTGCACAGTTACAGAGCCCACGGCACCAACACCGTGCTCTACTCTATGCATACAATCTCTACAACCATTTTTGATGTGTTTGGCGCCTGAATTGTGGCGACACCACAAATCCCGCGCCACACATATCAAAGATGGTAGGAGAGAGTGTATGCACACAGTACGATAATGTCTTGGTGCCGTGGAATCTTTTACCGTGCAAAACGGGGTTTGACAGAGCTGAAAACGGCTCTTTGCCCAAAACGGCACCTTTTTCTCTCGCGGGGGGTGGGTATGCGTGTGCGTACGCGCGGGTGTTTGTGTGTGTGTTTGTTTGCTTGCGCGCATGTAGTGGTAGCCCTGAACTTTGCCGTAGAGCATCAAATTGCTGTATATTGTCATTAGTCTTGTGCGCACTGCTTGTTTTTTTTCGTGTACACTTACCAGCTCCCTTCAGACAAACTAGCTTTCTTAGCGTTTGGGGGCTGTGGCGTCGCCACAAATCCGGCGTCATACATATCAAAGATGGTAGGAGAGAGTATATGCATACAGTACGATATTGTCTTGGTGCCGTGGGGTCTTTTACCGTGCAAAAGAGCGGGATTGGATGGGGCTGAAAACGCCTCTCTGTCGATTATTTGCCCAAAACTAAACCTTTTTCTCTAGGGGGGTGGGTATGCATGCGTGCACGCGCGCGTGCTGGTGTTTGTGTTTGTTTGTGTGCACGCATGTGGCAGGGACCCTGCACTGTGCTGTGGTGCATTATATTTCTGTATATTGCCATTATTCTTTAGCGCACTGTTTTTTTTGTCGCGTTCACTTGCCAGCTTTCCTTCCGACAAACTACCTTTCTTAGCTCTTGGGGGCTGTGGCGTCGCCAACAATCCAGCACCACACATGTCGAAGATGACATAAGATTATGCATACAGTGCGATATTGTCTTGGTGCTGTGGGATCTTTTATTGTGCCAAAATGGGGGTTGGACGGGTCTGAAAACACCTCTTTCGGTCGAATTTTTGCGCAAAACGGCACCTTTTCCTGGAAGGGGGTGGGTATGCGTGCGTGCACGCGCGCGCGCGCGCGTGCTTTTGTGTTTGTGTTTGTGTTTGCTTGTGTACGCGCATGTGGCGGGCGGGGAACCTGTACATTACTGTGGTGCATCATAATGCTGTATATTGTCATTATTCTTTTGCTCACTGCTTGTTTTTTGTCGGGTAAACTTATCAGCTTTCCTTCCGACAAACTCCCTTTCTTAGCTCCTGGGGGCTCTGGCGTCCCCACAAATCCGGCGCCACACATATCAAAGATTGTAGGAGAGAGTGTATGCATACAGTGCGATATTGTTTTGGTGCCGTGGGATCTTTTACCGTGCAAAAGTGGGGGTTGGACGGGGCTGAAAACGGCTCTTTCGGTGGCATCTTTGCCCAAAACGACACCTTTATCTGGAAATGGTGGTGGGGGGTTATGCTTGCGCGCACTTGTGTTTGTTTGTGTGTTTGTTTGTGTGCGCGCATGTGGCGGGGACCCTCCACTTTGCTGTTGTGCATCATATTGCTGTATATTGTCATTATTCTTTTGCGCACTGCTTGTTTTTTGTCTCGTACACTTACCAGCTTTCTCTCCGACAAACTACCTTGCTTAGCTCTAGGGGGCTGTTGCGTCTCCACAAATCTGGCGCGTAACCCCCCCCCCCCCCCCTGCCTGCAAAGAATAAAATCAGGTAGGAGGAGGTTTGAGAAAAGACTGGTTTGAGTCCCGTCCTTCCCCGACTTTTACACAGTGACGGAGCCCAGGGCACCAGGAGACTTCTGTATTGAATGCATACACACTGTACCAGCATCTTCGATATGGATGTCGCCGGTCTTGTGGCCACGCCACAGCCCCGAAGAGGGCTGCCAAAACTTGGATATGGAAAGTATGTCGGAAGAAAAGCGGGTACAGTGTACGCAAGAATACGCGACAGCGCACGTAATAATAACGGTAATATACAATACTTATGATGCACTGCAGCACACTGCAGGGTCCCCACCACATGCACACACACAAACAAACGCACACACCAGGACGAGCGCGCGAATGCATGCGCGTGACTGTAACAACCTCCCCCCCCCCCCCTCACCCGCCGAAAGAATATGAGCAACTGGGAGATGTGACGAAAGGTCGGTTTGAGTCCCGTCCTACCCCAACTTTTGCACAGTGACGGAGCCCTCGGCACCAGGAGATTTCTGCACTGTATGCATAAACACTGTTCTTGCATCACGGGGGTGTCCTCACAGTCAGCAAATATTACAGTATCAGGAACATATAATATCAACATCACTTTTAGATAATTAAAAATTCTGTCATTAAAATCAAGTCCTATAGCAACTGGAGTTTAGCCTTTTTTGGATAAGGTGGGGCCCCAAATCATGTACATAAAGATAAAAAAGTAATGGGGAAGCAAAGCTTTCAATGTTCTGCAAGGAACAGAACTCGCGAGAGGCCTACAAGATTCAATCTAGTATGGGTTGTGTCCCTTAGTTCAGGTTTACGTTCCGGGATGATTTAAGGCTTTGGTTAGACACCACTGTTAACTTTTATCACTTTTGTAATGTTCTGCGATATTACTCTTGTATTAATACCGCATGTACCAAGCGCAAGGCATCCACATGAAAAAAACCATCCATTTTTTTGTAAACGAATAGAATTTGGCTCTAAAATTATATGATTT
>CM060330.1:27842550-27845050 GCA_030674155.1 Stramonita haemastoma
CCCCACCCCCTTCTCCCTCAACCCTTGTTTCAAAAAATGGATGGAGAATGTTCATTTCTAAATTGGCTGCGGAGGGGGAGGGGGAGGGGGTTCGTGCATGTCCGTGTTTTTGGCTTCTTTTATTTGTACGTGCGTGCGTGCGTGCGTGCGTGCGTGCGTGCGTGCGTGCGTGTGTGTGTGTGTGTGTGTGTTGTGTGTGTGTGTGTGTGCTTTGATCTGTGTGTTGTATGTTTATCCAGTGATTTACCTTGACTGAACAAACACTACCTTCTACAGCAGCACAGTCGTAAAAACATGGCTGCACTTCTTCTCTTCACACTTGTTGAAATGTAATTTGAAATACTACGCCACACCCAGCTCTCTTACCAAAATGCAACCGTCATAATGCACCCATCTCCATATATAAAATAAGTTAAAAGTTAAAGTTAAAGTCTGTCCCGAGCCATAAGGCTCATCAGGCCGGTGCTTATCCCGGTTTCTGTGGCGTTAAGCGACTGAGAGTCATAGACTCCCCCCTGGATAGGACGCCAGTCTATCGCAGGTTTAACCCCAACACAAGGTTGGTACCCCTTTTACACCTGGGTGGGGTGAGAAAATAGCCGTAAAGTGCCTTTTCCAAGGGCACAACGCCATAGCGGAATAGCTGGGATCGAACCCGCAACGTTTAGATTACGAGTACAACGCCCTAACCACTAGGCCACAGCGGCGGCATATATAAAATAAGGCAATGTAAAAAGGCTACCACAATCAGAAACCCGCCTCTGCTTGTAAAATAAAATGATGCAAAATATGAAAAAAAGCCTTCATCACGTGTGAAACAAAACCGTCCAAGGTGCATTGTGGTGAGCTCCCCTAAAGATGCAAAATAAAGCCATCTAAAATGACCATCTTGAAACCCACCTCAACATGGAAGACTCTTTTAAAACACTTGTAATAAACCACCGCCACATGTGAAATAAGCCATCTTTACCAAAAAAAAACAAAAAAAACAGTAGTAGTAAACTTCCACACATGAAATAAAACCATCAAAAATAAAACCATCATAATATAACCACATATCTATCTTTAAAAAAAAATAAATCGATGATAAACCCACCACATGAAATGAAGCCACCTAAAGAAACACATCTCCACTTATGAAATAAACCTAAAAAAACGATCATCAATAATAAACCTTGTAATATAAAGCTGTTTAAAAAAAACGCAAAATCAATAATGAACCTTGTAACTATAAAATAAAGCCATCTTCAAAAAAGCAACCATCAATGATAAACTTTATAACCTTGTATAAAATAAAAGCCGTCTTAAAAAAACAACAACAAAAAAAACACCACCAATAACGAATCCACCTCCACATACAAAGCCATCTTTAAAAAAACACACCAAAAAACAATGATCAATAAACACTTCTATGCATACAAAATAAAGAAATAAAGCCTTGTCAGACGACCATCATAATAAACTCCCCCCCCCCCCCCCTCCACATGTGAAACAAAGGAATTACATAATTATCCAACTGTTGCATTAAATCCCATAACCATTATGTGAAACAGCCACCCACTATACAATCGTTATAAACCTACCTTCACAACCGAGATAAACCTCGTAACCACAGTGAAATAAAAAGAAACTTGTCAACATTAAACCGTGAAATGAAACTTAACATTAAACCTCATAACCACATGTGAAATAAAACCAAATTGAAACTTGGTAGACGTTAAACCACATAACCACATGTGAAAAAAGAAACGAAACGTGTGAAATATAACCGAGATGAAACTTGTCAACATGAAACCTTGTAACCGTATGTGAAATAAAATCAAAATGAAAACTTAACATTAAACCTCATAACCACATGTGAAATAAAACCAAAATGAAAATGTCGACATAAAACCACCTCCACATGTGAAATGAACCCGACAACCAAGAGAAATGAGCCAAAGTACAACCGTCATGATGAACCCACCTTCAAAGATAGAACAAAGCCGTCCAAACTGCACCGTGTAATAAATAAACCCACCACCAATGTAAAAAAATGAAGCCGTCAAAACTGCAACCGTTGGAATCGGCCATACAACCATCATTATAAACCCACACCCACGTGTGAAACAAAGCCATCTTGTGTATAACTGTTGTTAATAAATCCATGTGAAAGAAAGCCATCCAATACAAACGTGATGATGAAACCCACAGGGTCTGGGTTAGTGTTGTAATTCGAGCATTGCACTAGGAAGTTTGACAGTCTGGGTTCAAGCTGTTACTGAGATAGGAGGATTTTCCCCCTGGAGTTTATCAGTACCAACTCCACTTTCCAATAGTCCTTCAGATGAGACTGTACATTCCTATATACACACATATTGCACTCACATGTAAACCCATTCTGCCTCTCAGAAAAGCAGGCCATGGCATGCTGGCAAAAATGGATGATGAAAGTGTAAACGCTGTCGTCCTGTTTAGACATCATCCCTGAAGTCATGGAATGTGGCTACCTTACTGGTGG
>CM060330.1:27852550-27857550 GCA_030674155.1 Stramonita haemastoma
CTCGAGATGTGTTGACTCGGGTTCGAATCTCGTTCAAGAGGTTTTTTTTCCTCTGGAGATAACATCAGTGCTGACCCCACTCTTCCCAAAAGTCCTTCGGATGAGACTATAAACCGAGGTCCCGTGTGCGAATGCACGCAGAACATCTTACGCACGCGTTAAAACCCGTTTCGCTTTTCGGAAGAGTAGGCCATTGTGTAGGTGCAGGTGGGAGCGGATGACAATATTGACAATACGGCACACACACGGGGACTGGATGTAAAAAAAAGCACATAACTGCTTATTCCATTGTCCTCGAAATAAAAGAAATAAAAAAAGGGCTTGTGTTAAGGGCTTCAAGTCACAGTTAGTCACCCGCAGTACTAACTTTTTCCCTTTCATACACAGAAAAAGTTGACTGTAAAGACAGTCGGGGTCATATTACGTTTCTAAGCTTTTCTTTTTTTTTTTTTTTTCGTGTGGATCAGTTTTCCCCCTTCGAAAACAAAACAAAACAAACAAACAAACAAACCCCCCCCAGACAAACGCGAGTACTGCAGGAGATGTCAGATTACCCTTGACCTCAACCCAAAAATGTTCAGAAGATGGGGTGCAGTAGAATTGAATAGTCAGTCAAGTCAGTCAGTCAGTCAGTCAGTCAGTCAGTCAGTCAGTCAGTAAAGAAGCAAGAAAGCAAGTAAGTAAATAAGTAATTAAAGAAGTATGTAGGGAAGTAATTAGGGAAGTAAGTAAGTAAATAAATACATGAATAAATAAATACGTAAATAAATAAATAAATAAATAAATAAATAAGGAAGGAAGGTAGCAAGGAAGGATATTTTCTTCGCCTAATCTTTCCTAGGACGGACGCCATAGCCGAGTGGTTAAGACCATTATTTTGACACCAATCCCAATGGGTCCATGAAGTCGTGGTTCGAATCTCTGCGGCACTTGGTGAATTAAAGGGTGGGGATTTTGACGATCTCCCAGGTCAACTTAAAGGGCAGACCTGCCAGTGCCTTAATTCCCTTCATGTAGAGCATCAAACATCATCAAACCCATGTAGAGCATCAAACATACACGTTCAAGAATTCCTGTCAGCGTTCGGTGGGTTACTAAAACACGAACATACCCAGCATACACCCTTGAAGTCGGAATGCAGCTGCCTTCAGAGTAGGTAAAAACGGTCGCATACGCAAAATCTCGCCATTGGTGAGCCTCGAAGCTCTTGCCAAGCAAAAACCAAAAAAAAAAGGAAAAAAAGAAAAAGAAATCCAAGTAGGGGTAGGTCTTATGTAGCAATGTTTGAGCTAGGAAGACTTGTATGGATCCTTTTCATAACAGGGATTTTTGTCATCAAAGATTTTTTTTTTTTTTTAATGTTTGGTTTGAGATATTTCAGTCTCAACTCCTGTTTCAAAATGTCGGAGAATATTCAACAACGCCTATCTTATCAACACGGATGTTGAATCTGCCTGAAGTGTGTGTGTGTGTGTGTGTGTGTGTGTGTGTGTGTGTGTGTGTGTGTGTGTGTGTGTGTGGGTGTGCGCGTGTGTGCGTGTGTGCGTGTGTGTGTGTGTGTGTGTAGTGTGTGTGTGTGTGATGTGTGTGTGTGTATGTGTGTGTGTATGTGTGCGTGTGTGTGTGTTTGTATGTGTGTGTGTGTGCGTGCGTGCGTGCGCGCGTGTGTGTGTGTGTTTGTGTGTGTGTGTGTGTGTGTGTGTGTGTGTGTGTGTGTGTGTGTGTGTGTGTGTGTGTTCAGACACACACACATACACACATTATATATATATATATATATTTCTATATGATGGGGTGGTAAGTTTGTTCGGTGGTGGATGTGATGAGGCAGTAAGTAGATTCCCTCCCATGCAATCGGGGCCATATCGCAGCGTGGTGTTTCTAAACGGAGACACACCTGCCAATTGTGCAATGCTCTGTTTCTTTGGGTGGTGGTCGAAAACCCCGCCGTTGTATAAACTTTGCCTACACGGTGAAATGTAATATCAATTTTATGCATAACCGTGTTTTTTTCTGAATGATGTATTTTAAAACCACACAAGAACAACAAATAGTACTGAAAATTTCCCCATCTTCTTTATAAAATTAAAGTGAAATCAGGGAAGATTAACGACCGTCAGTTTTTCATCTTGATTTCCAGTCGACGATCGTCAAGGGTCGGCCGGACATTTCTGTTCGGAAATATGTTGCGCAAGTATGATTATAAGAAAGAGATATATTTTGATTTTTTTTTCTTCTGAACAGATTGCTGGCATTAATTTTGGCCCGGAACTGTACACAGTACAACACAATTATCCTCAGAATAAAATAAAATATAAGAACAGAAACAGTGCTAATGAATACAAGACAGTATAACGCACCACGAAGGAATAGGCTACATACACATTTCATAGGCGCTTTCAAGAACATTTGTAAAACTAACAAGAATCGTACTCAAACTTAAAGAAAAACTCCTCCAAAACTGTTACCGCTTAGAGTAGAATACTCTATAGAAGTATAAAACAACAGACTTTTTGCCCTACTTTTCTGTGGTTCGATCAGTGTGGGTGTATATAGTCTATAGAACTGCAGAACGTTCTCTGTTGAACAATGCTGATTTTCTTATCTCGACTGTATTTACGTATACAGTGTCAGCAGTGATAGGTTTGACACGGCTTACACTATGAATACTGTCTGTCTGTCAGTCTGTCTTTCTGTCTGTTGGTCGGTTTCTCTCTCTCTCTCTCTCTCTCTCTCTCTCTCTCTCTCTCTCTCTCTCTCTCTCTCTCTCTCTCTCTCTCTCTCTCTCTCTCTCTCTCTCTGATAAACATATATATATATATATATATATATATATATATATATATATATATATATATATATATATATATGTATATATATATATATATATGTGTGTATCTCTTTTATATGTGTTATATATATTACACATATATACATATACATATAACACACACACACACACACACACACACACACACACACACACACACACACACACACACACACACACACACACACACACACAGGAGGTGAGCTGTTTTCATCACCGAAGCAAGACGTGTTTTGGGGGGCTCTGCAGATTAATTGTATTAATTAGTCAATATATCTGGAACTAATTAAGTAAGGACCATAAAACTTAGTGGAAGTGTCAGTGTACACCATGCCGATCAGTTCGTTATGTTTTCGAGCCATTTGTGGCAACTTTTACTGGACTTTTCTCCGCTTCATGGCGAGACGTGCACGGATGAAAATTGCCATGCGCTACAGAGTTGTGCGTGTCAGAGGAAAAGTAGCCGTTGTGTTGGTGTTTCTTGTCGCGTTTCTGCTGCAATGCGGCGACGTAGAATCGAACCCTGGCCCTACTGACAGGCGATCGTCGAAGCAATCCACTCTGACATCGCAAAGCCAGCCATTCTCTCCAGCTGCTGGAAGTGGGACAAACGTTTCCGAACGTCTATTGCCGAAGTCATAAAAATGCTTACGGCGATGGACAAGAAGATTGAAAACCTACAGTCCACGATGGATGAGCAGAACAAGAAATTCGAAAAAGAAATGGCGGGCGTTCTGAAAGAAAACAGGGAGCTGAAAGAAAGAATCGACAAGCTGGAGAGCAAAGTGGACGACATGGAAGGAAGAAGCCGACGCAACAATCTCATCTTTCATGGAATTCCCCCCGCCCCCCAGGGACAGAGAGAACTGTGGTCAGACTGTGAGAAGGCAGTGAAGTCAGTGCTGAAGGACGAGATGGGGATGACAGAAGACGTGGAGATTGAACGCGCACATCGACTTCAGGGAGGAGGGCAGTCCCCGCGTCCCATCATCGCCTGTTTCCGCAGCTTCAAGGACAAGGAACGCATCCTGGCCAACCGCAAGATCCTGAGGGAAAAGAAGTCCTCCATCTTCGTCAACGAGGACTTTACTCCTCGCGTGAGGGACCGGCGCCGACAGCTGCTACCGTTCCTGAAGAAAGCCAAGGCAGATGAGAAACGGGCTTTCCTGCGTTTCGACACCCTGGTCATCGAGGGAAAAGTCCACGTCTACGACGCGGCCACCCAGGAACTGGTGCCCCGGCAGGGAGGGAGCTGAGGGTCAGGCCGACCCCGTCTTCAGGCAACCTGCAGGAATGATGCTCCCTACACACCTTCACTCAGCAACACTAAGGGGACAGAGGACAGTGTGACAGACAAGACAGATGACAACAAAACACATGTTGACAATGACACATTACAGGAACAGAATGTTGTAGATTCGACAGAAAACGGCAAAGTTAGCGAAGACAACGTAATGACTGACGTAACGACAGCAGACAGAATGATACCAGACTTGAACTATGCTGACCAACAAACTGTACATGACAATACGACAAATGATGAGTCAAATCACACACCACAAACAACCAGAATTCTCAATGTAAAACTCCTGTGTTTGAAATAATGTCTTGGAACATTCAAGGACTCTTTAACAAGCTGAAAAGTGCGTCATGGAAATCATTCTGTGCAAGGTTCAAAGTGTTTGCATTCTCAGAGATTTGGTCCTGCAAACAAAGTGACATAGAGCAAGCCTTTCCGGATTACACAGTGTTTTCTTCTCATCGTACACAGAGGCTGAAAGGTGGGGTAGTTGTGTGTGTTCACAAAAGTATAGCATCATCTGTGTCTCGTTTGTTAACTTCAGCTGAGGATGCTGTTTTCTTGAAATTTGGTGAGTCCGTTTTTAATTTTTCATGTGAGATTCTTGCTGGGTTTGTTTATGTTGCCCCTGAACGTTCTGTTATTTATGGTGAAGACAATCTAGATGGTATTGATACACTGGAAAACTCTATGACTGAAATCATGCAACAGTACCCTGATTTACCCTGGATTTTAAGTGGCGATTTCAATGCTAGAACCTCCGATTTTCCTGATGTTGATATCACTGATAAAGATGCACAGATTCCTTTGTTTCAGGACTTAGAGGATTTGATTTCAGAGGGCCCTCAAAATGTCAGAAAATCAAAAGAT
>CM060330.1:27862550-27865050 GCA_030674155.1 Stramonita haemastoma
TAATTAAGGCTACTTGGTTGATTCCAAAAGTAACTGAGTAAAAAAAAAAAGCAGTTCTGTGTTATCATTTTGACTGATAGATAGCGCTAAAAGTAATGATGGCAAAAATAGTTTCTGTTTTACTCTTGTCGTTTCAATGATTCCCTGATACTATTAAAAGTAGACTGGTCTCTGAAGGAATCGATTTGCTTAACATTTTTTTTTTTATTTATTCTTTTGTATCGAGGATAACAGAATAAGCAATCATGTGCTTTTTTTCATCCGGTCCCCGTGTGTATGCAGTTTTGTAAATATTGTCATCTGTTCCCACCGGCACACGACGGCCTACTCTTACGAAAAGCGGAACAGGTTTAACGTGTGCGCAAGATGTTCTACGTGTGTTTGCACACGGGGCCTCGGTTTAAAGTCTCATACGAAGGACTTTTCATAATCGGTGTAGGCCCACACGTTAAACTTTGAATCTGTTTAACAATATCTTAGAATTATATCATGAAAGCCAACAAACACGAAGAGGAAAGAAGGAAGTCGCAAAAATTAGCGCTGACGAAAAACTTACAAAGAAAGGGCACAGATATTAACCATTCCCCGGTGTTCAGGAAGGCGCTTAGTTAGGCTCGGAGAAAAAGGAAGTTTATATTCCAGCCTATTTGCGCAGCAGGGGCGAACTATTTACATAGGCAGACCGTAAGCACTCATCCTTTTCGTATCCGCGTGTTGCAGACGGTTTCGTATGATTTTACCGAGTTGTATCGGGTTGCATTATTTGGATTTGTGATGTACCCTAGCTCGTTGTATTGTGCTGTTGTAGTTGTACTGCTTTGTATTGTATATTCTGTGGTTGCATTAAATTAATAAAATTTGTATTTTGTTGTGTTGCGTTGGATCGTATGGCAGTGTGTTGCATTGTATGGATCTGTAATGTATCGTAGCTCATTGTATTGTACTGTAATTGTAATTGCTTTGTATTGTGTACTCTGTGGTTGCATTGCATTGGTTTGTATTGTGTTGCGTTGAGTTGGATCGTATTGCGATGTGTTGCGTCGATTGTATTGCTTTGTGTTGCATTGCAGGCTGCTATAGTGTTTTGTGTTGCATTTTAGCCAGATGACATTATTGTACTGCTTTGTATTGTATTGTATTGTATTGTATTGTATCGTATCGTATTGTATTGTATTGTATTGTATTGTATTGTATTGTATCTTATTACTATCATTTACTGTTTACGTAGGCCTGGGCACTTCACTTTGTGTCTGAAACTCCCCCCCCCCCCATCCCCTAGTCCGTGACTGGTGATATGGGTGCAAGTCTTTCGGATGAGACGATAGACCAAGGTCCCGTGTGTAACACACATTTAGGACATGTAAAAGAAACTACGACAACAAAAAGGTTGTAGTATATTATATTGTATTCTGTCACATTCGTAGCCTATTGTATTATAATGGATTGTATTCTATCACATTGTCGCTTGTTGTATTGTAGCCTTGTAGCTTGTATTGGAATGCATGTTGTGATATCCTACTTTACGGCACTGCCTTTGTTGTACTGTGATCTATTGCACACACACACACACACACACACACACACACACACACACACACACACACACACACACACACACACACACACACACACACACACTCCCGTTCGAGGGGATTTTCCCCCTGGAGTTAACATCAGTGCAGACACCACTCTCCCCAAAAGTCCTTCGGACGAGACTATAAACCGAGGCCCCGTGTGCAAACACTCGCTGTTCCACTTTTCCGTTGTGTGCCGGTGGGATCAAATGACAAAAGTTATAAAACTGCAAACACACTGAGACTGGATGATAAAAAGCACATGAACGCTTATTCCATTATCCTGGATATTAAAGAATAAATATATCATAGATAGATAGATAGATAGATAGATAGATAGATAGATAGATAGATAGATAGATAGATAGATAGGTAGATAGAAAGATAGATAGATAAATAAACAGACAGACAGACAGACAGACAGACAGACAGACAGACAGAGAGAGAGAGATAGAGAGATAGATAGATAGATAGATAGAGAGAGAGATAGAGAGATAGATAGATAGATAGATAGATAAATAAACAAATAAATAAATAACACTGCGCCTCCCCCCAAAAACAAACCCAAAAAACCCCACCCCCCCAAAAAAAACCCAACAAAAAACCCCGGTAGGTAGGTACTGATTTCGAGTATGACTTGTAGGTGTTTCTAAAAGTAGATACACAGTATTCCCGTCTCTTAATAACAGGAAGGCAAAGCACAGTTCTCAGTTCGCAATGAAAAGACTTAGGAATATTTCCCCTCCCCTCCTCTCCGCCCGTCCTCACACCTATCTCCCATATACTGCCTCCCCCCCTCCCCTTTCCTGCCCCTCTCTCTCCCCCTTCGACTCTTGTAGGTTTCACAAGTGCTATGCTGGCTGGCTGTGGTATAATAATAATACGTGTTGGGGAAGGTAGGGGAATAACCGCTTAGTTTCTGTTAC
>CM060330.1:27870050-27892550 GCA_030674155.1 Stramonita haemastoma
TCAAACGTTATACATGTGATATAAATCATACATTTGGATAAAAGGGGGGAAACTTTTTTTAAACTAATATTGAAGGGGGGGGGGGGAAGAGATACTGCCAATAAAAATATAAATAAAATCAACAATTATAATGATCCAAATACCAAAAGTAAGGAACCATATCAAGCATCAAACAACAGGCAAGAATAGATACAATATTAAGGTAATGTTATAAAAGTCACTGATTCAGAAACGAAAATGAGAAGTAAGAATCAATGATGATTTTGAGTTGAATAAAAAAAAGCAAGAAAAACAAAGAACAAACAAAAACAAAACAAAACAAGAAAAGGCGCAATAATTAAAGAGTAAACATGAGAATATGATGAGGTTAAATGACTGAAAACACCCAATCCACCACCATCTATCATCAAAATAAGTCCCATAAAACATAAGATTTTGATAAAAGGGGGGAAAGAACAACAACAACAGGTAAGGAATACGACAGAGATACAATATTAAGGTAATGTTATAAAAAGGCACTCATTCAGAAAAAAATATGAAGTAAGAATCAATGATGATTTTTGATTTGAATAATAAAACAAAAACAAAACAAAAAAAAAGAAAAAGAAAAAAAGGCGCAATAATTAAAGAGCAAACATGAGAATATGATGAGGTTAATGACTGAAAACATCAAAACACCACCATCTAGCATCAAAATAGTCCCATAAAAATAAGTTTTGATAAAAGGGGGGAAAGAACAACAACAACAAAAAAACCCAACTCACACACACACACTCACAGACACACATACACACACACACACACACACACACACACACACACACACACACACACACACACACACACACACACACACACACACACACAAGGGCGCAATAAATTAAAGAGCAAACATGAGAATATAATGAGGCTAAATGACTGAAAACATTAATCCCCCACCATCTAGCATCAAAATAGTCTCATAAAACATAAGTTTTGATAAAAGGGGATGAACGAAGAGAAGAGAAAAGAGAGAGAGAGAGAGAGAGAGAGGAGAGGAGAGAGAGAGAGAGAGAGAGAGAGTGAGAGAGAGAGAGAGAGAGAGAGATTTGCTTAGTTTCCTGGTGGAATAATAACTAATTAAAAGATTACAGTATAATACATGATAACTGAAAGAAACGGCAGATTGAAACACATCGCACTGTTAACGTGTTTGTGCTGAAAATTCAGAATTAATGTTACAAACTATACACCAGCAACGTAATGAAGCAACGTTGCCCGATACAGGGCGGGTCATAAAGTCGATGTAATGCAGCATTATACAATGAATTGACATGTAATAAACCCAGGAAGTACTTTGCCCAATACATGTAAAGCAATGCAGCGTAAAAAATAATGAAATAGCCTTTATCATGTTAATGGCTAGACCCCAATGGAGCACTTTGGCTCCGTGTAGGAACTGTATGTCATGTAAATATAACGTAATATGATAGGACTAGGTGAAGTATCGAGAAAGAGGAGGAGATGGGCACCGCCCTCAATATAGGCTACTGACCCCCTAAGAGAAGCTGAGGTCTCTGATGCCTCGCTCCCCTACGACCACATAGGTTATGAGAGACCTTTACCGTTTTACCTATATTCTATTCAAATATAGAACACAGTTTACAATAATGTAATTTAATACAATGCATTGTAACTTTATGTAATGTAACGCAATGCACGCAGAACATCTAGCGCACACGTTAAATTCTGTTCCGCTTTTCGTAAGAGTAGGCGATTGTGTGCCGGTGGGAACAGATGAGAAGATTTACAATAATGCTGCATACACACGGAGACTGAATGTAATAATAAAAATAAAGCACGCGTAGTGCTTATTCCATAATCCTCGATATAAAAGAATAAAAATAAATACTGCATACACACGGGGGATGAATGTAAAAAAAACCCCAAAAAACACGCGAGTGCTTATTCCATTATCCTCGATATAAAAATAAAATAAATATATAAGTAAATAAAGAATGTTATGTAACGTAACATAATGTAATGTAACGTAACGTAACGTAACGTAGGCGTAACGCTCATTGGTACACAGAGATTCATCAAGAAACGGGCACCAGACCACTATGTAGGCTTCGTGGACTCGGTGTCCATGGCTCCTACGTTAGCCTATGGCAAACCGGGGTGTCAAACTGTTCAACCGCCTGGTCAACAGCCGGGTGAGTCTCTTTTTTGTATAATTTTGTACCACTTTATGTCATGTCACAGCAGATTTCTCTGCGTGAAATTCGGGCTGTTCTCCTCTCCCCGGGGGGGGGGGGGGGGGGGGGGGGGGGGGGTGAGAGCGTGGTCGCCACAAGTGCAGCGCCTACCCATTCCTTTTTTTTTTCTTTTCCCTGCATGCAACTGTACTTGTTTCCCTAATCAGAGTGGCTTTTTTTTCCCTACAAAAATTTGGCCAGGGTTCAACCCCCTTGTTGTCATGGGTTCTTTTACGTGCGCTAAATAGTGATGTGTAACACACGGGACCTCGGTTTATCGTCTCATCCGAAGACTAGCGCCCAGACCACCACTCAGGGTCTAATGGATGGGAAAAAGTTTTGGGCCCCATACGAAACACCGCACACTCCGACCCGGACTTTTTGCTTTCTAGGCAAGGCGCGTTACCACCTAGACCACCGATCCATCTCTGGTCTTTGGGTAGTAATGATGGGGAATTGGGGAGGTGGGGGGGGGGGGGGAGGAGGAAGAGGAGGCATGGCATTTTCTGTGTGGCTTCTGTCTTTGGTCTCTCTCTCTCTGTTACACGGTGGGGACAGGATAGACTGGTTGTGTTAGAGCGTTATGTGCATTGCGCTCGTGTTCTGCTGACTTGAACCGGGTTCGAGCCTTG
The DNA here is from genome assembly GCA_030674155.1 of Stramonita haemastoma. Taxonomy (NCBI): domain Eukaryota; kingdom Metazoa; phylum Mollusca; class Gastropoda; order Neogastropoda; family Muricidae; genus Stramonita; species Stramonita haemastoma. The sequence continues at coordinate 27,872,920 of CM060330.1, forward strand.
TTGAGGTTAGTTAAAAAGTTAAAGTCTGTCCCGTAGCCTTTAAAAGGCTCATCGGGCCGGTGCTTTTTCCCGGGTTTTTTTCTGTGGAATTAAGCGACTGAAGTCATAGACCTCCCCCCTGGATAGGAGCCCAGTCTAATCGCAGGGTTAACCCCCAAACAAGGTTGGTACCCCCCCCTTTAAAACACCTGGGTGGGAGTGAGAAAATAGCCGTTAGAGTACCTTTTTCCAGAAACAACGCCATTACCGAAAGCTGTGATCGAACCCGCAACCTTTAGATTCGGGGTCCAACTCCTTAACCACTAGACTACAGCGGCGGCAGCCTGTGAAGGGGAATTAAATTCCCCTGGAGTTATGCACTTCCTGTTCACTTTGAGTTGCTCTTCCAGTAGCGTGTTTCGCCCCTTTGAGCTGGAGTCCTGGCTCGCACCCGTGCGGTATTACCCCAGGATAAGCACCATAAATAATTATTGTCGTCAGATTTCAGTTTTGCACAACTAATGACTACATTGACTAGGATAGGCAGTGACTGGTCTTTTCCTGTGCTTGTAGCTTGCAGGAGGTCTGCCTGCTGGCCTCAGCCGACACGTTCCGATTTCAGGGCAGCTCAACAAAAAATAATTCGAAAAAGTTTTAAGATTGCAGGGAAAGAAAGGGCAGCAGAATGAGCCGTAGGTATAAGAATAAGTAGGAGAGGGGGGGGGGGGGGGAGGAGGGTAAAGAAGTGGAGGAGAAAAAGAGAAACAAATGGAGAATATAGAAAAAGGGGAAATTATCTCACTCAGAAATTCGAGAAGGTAGGGGATGGTTTTTATACTAAAAGGGTCCCTGGGATCCCACGGAGACATAAATAAATCAGTCAATCAATCAACCAACCAGTCAATCTATCGATCAGTCCAACCAACCAACCAACAACCTACCAACCAACCAACCAATCACCAACCAATCAACCAACCAACCAAACCACCAACCAACCAGCCAGCCAGCCAACCAGCCAAACCAACCAACCAGCCAACCAATCACTCTCTTTCTCCCATTTCTCTCCCTCTCCCTCCCCCTCTCTCGCTCCCACCTCTCTCCTCTCCCCCCTCTCCCCCCCCCCCTCTTCTCTCCCTCTGTCTCTCTCTCTCTCCCTCTCTCCTCTTTCCCTCTCCCTCCCCTCTTCCTCCCTCTCTCGCCCCTCATACTCCCCCTCCCCTTCCCCCTCTCATCTTTCCCCTCTCTCTCCCTCCCCCTCTCTCTCCCTCCCTCCTCACCCTCTCCCTCTCCCCTCTCCCTCCCCCTCCTCCCCCCTCTCCCCTCCCTCCCTCTCCTCCCCCCTCCCCCCCCTCTCTCTCTATATATCTCTTCTCTCTATCTCTGTATGTCTCTGTCTGTGTATCCTCAGTGCCAGAAAGCTCCAGTTCCTTCAAGAGTCCCTAGAGAAGCAGCTGGAATACCTGAACCACGCCAAACACGGGCGCTTTCGCCAAGCAGCTGCTGCTGATCCGAGACCTTTGCCCAACCATGACTTTAACATCAACATCGGCACCCATCGCCGACTGCCTGATCTGTCCGATTGTCGGGCCGTCAGGCGTGATGCCGCCTCGCGTTTGGAGCGGTTGATTCGGTGACCAATCACAGGTAAAGGTAGGTGTTAATTCAAGGTCAAAGTCATCGTCAAGGTCCAGTCCAGTCCAGTCCAGTCCAGTCCAGTCCAGTCCCAAACACATTTGAATCATTCCTTGAAGTGGCAGTTATATATACAGTGGTTTTGTTTGTTTTTGTTGAAGAGGGGGGATGTGTGTGTGTGTGTGTGTTGTGTGTGTTGTGGTGTGTGGTGTGTGTGTGTGTGTGTGTGGTGTGTGTGTCAAATCAATCAATCAAATTTTTATTTCCAGATGGTACATTGAGTAACGCAGCGAATCTGCTTTTTTCCATCAAGCCATCTATCTAAAGAAAAGAAAAAGAAAAAAATCACAAACAATAGCAAAAATCAAATCCTAAACAAAACAAAAAACCAACAAAAAACAAAGTAGAAAATCCATCCTAGCAAACAAACAAAAAAAAACCAACGAAAGAAAGAAAAGTGGAAAAAGCAAACAAACAATTAAAACAACAACAACAAACATTTTCACCAACATTAACTTGCTAACATTGATTTCAACAACTTAAAATAATCTATGCCTATAAATAATACAAGCAACTACTATAACAACAACCAAAAGAGAAATAAAAAAAAAATAAAAATAAAATAAATAAAATAAATTAAAAAAAAAAAAATTTAAAATCTACTCGAAAGCCATACACACATATGCACATACACCCACACACCATACACACACACACACACACCACACACACACACACACACACACACACACACACACCCGTGCATCTACACACACACACACACACACACACACCACACACACACACACACACACACACACACACGCACACACACACACGGTTTGCGCTCTTACCACTCTGCCGTATACTCGTAGGTACATGCACACATTTAAAGTCTTTTTTAAAAAAATCATATAGTGTCAACAACAAAAAACCAACAAAAACACACACACACACACACACACACACCACACACACACACACACACACAACACACACACACACACACACACACCAGCTTATATCAATTACAATGTAACCAAAAAAACATTAAGACTTAATAATAATAATAATAATAATAATAATAATAATAATAATAATAATAATAAAATAATAAAACAAATTTAAAAAAAATGAATAAATACAACAACAACAACAACAAAATTTAAAAATAAATAAGTAAAATAATAAAAATCTATAAGCAATTTAATGTCAGATACAATATCTATACTTCAATTCATACTTTATATTTTTAAAAAGAAATAAGGAAAAACAAACAAACACAACGATACCTTATGATAATACCCATCATCACTGAGAGAAATAACATATACGCTAACAAACATACAATCAAACAAAAGAAAAACAAAAACAAACAAAAAACACATAAAAACACACCAAAAAAACAAACAATCAAACCAAAACATCAAAAAAACCAATCCACACGGATTATATATATTAGAGGGAAAGAAAAGAAAAAACAACTAAAGCAACAATACCATATAATAATACCCATCACCACTGAGTGGAATAACATAAACAAACATATGGGCATGCACACATTTAAAAAAAAAAAAAAAAAATTTTAATCATCTGGTGTCAAACCGCTTATATCAATACAATGTCACCCAACCATAACCACCAAAAAACAAACAATCAGACCAAAACATCAAAAAAAAACATCCACACGACGGATTATATAATTAGAAGGAAAGAAAAGAAAAAACAACTAATAGCAACAATACCAAATGATAATACCCATCACCACTGAGTGAATAACATAACAAACCTATGGGCATGCACACATTTTAAAATTGTTTTTTGTTTTTTAAATCATATTGGTGTCAACAGCTTATATCAATACAATGTTCACCAACCATTATTTAAGACTTAACAAAAAAAAAAAAAAAAAAAAAAAAAAAAAAATAATAAAAAAAATCCATGAAATGTCAATAAGGCAACTTATGTCAGATTACATTATCTCCACACTATCAATTCATACTTATGTTATGAGGAAGAAAAGAAAAAACAAACAAAACAAAACAAACAAACAAAAAAACACAAATAAAACCGCCGAAAAACAAAACGCAACAATACATATGATAATACCAATCTCCACTGAGAGGAAATAACATATACACTAACAAACATTCAAACTAACCAAAAAACTAATCAAACAAACAAAAGCAACAGAGAACCAAACAAACATAATGAACGAAAAAAAAACCAAGCAAAATAAAACTAAAGCAAAAACAAACAAAAAACAAGCAAACAAACAAACACAACCCCCCAAAAAAAAACACACACAAAAAAACCCACACACTCAAAAAAGAAAAAAATTGTAGGGGGGGGGTTGGGAACGGGTGGGGAGGGGTATCAAGAAGGAAGGGGGAAAACACAAACAGCAACCAGAAGAATTATAATAATGATTTATGATTATATTTCATAAATAAAAAACCCTACACATAAGAACAAAAACAAACAAACAAACTTTCAAACAAAACAAACAAAAACAAACAAAACACAACAAAAAACATACACAACAACAACCAGAACACAAAAAAGTAAGGCCTTTCCCACTTATCAAAATAATATAAATATAATAGTGACTAATAGTACTCATTAGTATAATTAATAAAATAAAATAAAAAAATAAATATTTAATCCTGAAACTATTAAACTGGGTAAGTGAAAAAAAAAAAAAAAAAAAATCCAATCTAGTCGTCAAATCAGTGGTTTTGGTTTCTCCTTGTGAAATTTGCAGATATATACACATGTTTACATACATCACTTATTCCCTATCCTGTTCAAATTAAATTTATATAAAAAAAAAATACAAAAAACAAAACCCTTTCTCCACCTTTTTCCCCCTTCCACCTACATAAAATGCAAGCAAAGTGTAGCTTTTTCAGTCACAGTGACCACACTGAATGATTTTTTCGGGGTTAGCAAGAGTATCAATATCTTTAGTCTGTTCTAAGTTTTGGTTGATTGGATTGATGGTTTATTCTTAAACATTTTTGCATAAAGCATTAATTTATTTTTTCAATGATTTTTGAACTGATTTTATTTTTTATACATTTTAAATGTTTTGGAGCTTGTTTTCCATAAATCAACTAAACCCGAATATAGGAAGCTTGTTTTTGTAAAGAATTTTTTCCTGGGTCTGGGGAAATGTTATAGATGGTTATTCCTTGTCATTAATATTTGATCTATTGGTGATCTTGGGAGGGGGGCATTTCCATGACAACTTTTTGTACAAATAGAGCTTTATTGAGAAAAAAGCCTGTTTAGAAATGTAAGAAAAAAATTTTTTAAACTTAAATCATTGTTGGGTTTGGGAAGCTTGTTTAATAGGACAAGTTAGCGCTCTTTTAATAATCGATGGATGAATTTCAAATTTGTTTCACTGCAGTTGTCCCAAAGAGATGAGGCATAGTCAACTATAGGCAAGATGTGTCCACAAAAAAAAGTTTGCGTGAATGATATTAGAAAGTTTTTTTAAATTTTGATAGCTGACGTACCTTGTTTGTAAAAACGTTTTCCCTTTTTGCCATCACTGATCACCCAAGAAAATTTTATTGTCGAAAATTTCACCCAAAATTTGTGTGAGTCACTTCTTAAAAGTTTTTTTTTGATCTATCAAAAAGGGGTGGTTTTATTTTTCTTTCATTTTTTGCCTCTTTTGTGTGCTAGTAGTACATATTTTTTAGTTTTTAAAGTTTTAAAAAAGACATAGGGTTTTAAAAAATTGAGTCCAAGTAATAAATTTGTTGATATTTTTTTTGAAGTTTGGGAGGGTAAGTTGTGGGGGTCAGAATATACAATATGTGAAGTGTCATCAGCAAAAAATTCACAGCAAACAATCTAAAATAAGGGTAAGCATTTCCCTTATGAGAACAAAAGAGGCCCCAATTTTGACCCGGGTACTCCAAATCTAATAGATACAAATTTCTGAAGTTTGAATTATTTGCAGTTAAAAACTGTGCCCTATCTAAAAAAAAAAATTTTAAAAAAAAATGATTATTTCATGTGTTAGTTTGTTTAAGGTAAGTTTTACGCACTAGCAGGTGTGTTTAAATTTACAAAAAATGCTTTTTCAAAGTAACAAAAATTGGCCCGTATATTTTTATTTTCATTTATGTTGTGAAAGATGTTGTTAGTTGATTTTAGAGCTGTGTGACAAAAATAGTTTTTTGCAAAACCTGATGATCTTCATTTATTGGGGTTGTTTTTAACAAATAGGAATATAAAGATTTTTGGAAAATGTTTTTCAATGGGTTTGGTATATGCCCGAAGGATGAAATTGGCCCTGTAATTTGAAGGACAAGAAGAATCTCCAAAATTTGTGGATGGAATGACTTTTGCCCTTAAAAAAATATGAGGGGGAAAATGTTTCTTTTTTCTATGCACAAGTTATATAGATAAGCCCCCGTGTTCAGCAATAATAGGCCCAAAAGTTCAATATTTTTTCCATTCCATTGAAAAGGTCCGTGTTGGGGGAAATTTTTTTTTGAGAGAAGATTTTCCAACAGCCTTTAATTGTCAGGGCCCATAATTAAATTTGGAATTTTAATTTTTTTGATTCAAAATTTTTTTTTAAAGAAAAGGGGAAATCATTTTCATGTGACATAACACATGATTGATTTTATTAGCGATGTTTGAGAAAGGGGGTGTTCGGGTTCATCAGCTGTATGTCTTTAACTGTCTATTTGGCTTTTTGAAAAAGGCCTTTAACAAAAATATTGATGGTTTTCCCCATCCCGGGGGCGAAGTCGGTATTGTATTAACAGTTTTGAAAGTAATACGTTTTGATTCCGTTTAAGTGAAGTTATTTTTGTTTTTTTTCATTTTAAATTCTCTTGTCCAGGGGTTTTTCAAATAAGTCTCTTAAGCGCATTTGACTTATGTCTTTTGTTATCCAAGGGGGGTATTTTTTTTTTTTTCACTCTTTTTTTGATGAAGGTGGGATTGCCTATATACACGAAATAAATGTGGTAATTCCCCCCAAATTTTGAGCTTCGTTGGGGTCTCTGATTGATATATGTCTTGGAAAAGGGGAAATTATCAAGTCTGAAAGAAAAATTTGTTCGTTGAAGTTATTAAATTTTAGTAAAAGATTTGGGTTTTAAGTCCTACTTGGGAATTTTTACACGATGTTAAAACCCAAATTAAAAACACAGCATTGTGAACACTGCATCCACAGGAGGGCACATACTTCTGTTATGTTTTTTTTGTAGTAAAATATAGAAATGATATAAAGTTCTAGGGGTTAATGTTTTGAGTTGGTTATTTTCTATTAGTTTTTTCCAGGCCTTTCATATAATGTGTGACCCATTTAGGCTTGGGTTTAAAAAAGTATGTTAAAATCCCCAAGAAAAAAATGTTTCATAGTTTAAAAATTTTCATTCATCATAAGAAGTTGAATTTTCAAACCAGTCTGTGGTTTTCCCAAGGATTCTGTATAAAAATCCTATTAATATTGGATTTTTTTGGTTTTTAAAATTTTTTTTCAAAAAACCCCAAATTTATTCAATGTCATAAACATCAAGTTGTATAATCTTTTGCAACCCCAGTGAAAAAGCAAAATATGTTAATAACCCCTGGATTGGGCTTGTGTGGATCCCGTCCCAAAAATCTTTATATCCTGGAATATTCTGCATGTTTCCCGTTACGTGTGGGAAGGGGGGGGGGGGGGGGGGGGGGGGGGGGGGGGGGGGGGGGGGGGGGGGGGGTCGAGATCAGCAAGGCAAAAAAATGAAATGTTCTCATCAATGTACAGTATGGCGAAATATATCTTTTTTGTTTTTGCATTGTTGTATTAGGGAGCCTACCCGGAGCCTTGCTTTTTTGGGCCCCCTGTCTAAAGTTAGAGAAATGTTAAGATTGATTTTTTTATATATAAATATAAAAATATATTTATGGGTTTTTAAGATCAAACAAATAAAGGGGACTTGATTATGAATTTTTTTGACAAAATAAGCTATGTTCCATTTCGGGAAAATAAAATATAAAGCAAATCAAATCGGTAAGGAATGAATGTGTTAATAAACAAATTTTTGAATCCCTCCTGTTTTTTAAAATGATCAAATACTACGGTTATAAAAAATAATAAAACAAAATAAATTGGGAAAAAAAATTTTAAGAAAAACTAAAAAACAACAAATTTTTTGCTAAATCAATTTTTAACCCCAAACACCACTAAATATTTTAAAATGATACCCAAACACAAAGAGAACAGTAACGAATAAAATAGAAAGAAAAAGCAAAAAAAAATTTAAAATATTTGGGAGAGTTGGTTCAAAAACTCCAAACCACCTAGCCCCAAGGCGACAACGCCCCGTTGCAAAGTCCTGGTTCCCCTATACCCGCTAGATGTGAAGCAATTTAAACCCTCAAATGGATTACATGCAGCATGACTTGATAACATTTGATGTTTTTGGGGAGAAAAAAGAAAAAAAAAAAAAAAAAAGAAAAAAAAAAAGAAGGGGGTTGGGGCTGGGTGAAAGTATGGAGAGAGAGAGAGAGAGAGGAGAGAGAGAGAGAGAGAAAGAGGAGAGAGAAGAGAAGAAGAGAGAGAGATTTCCATTCAAGCATTTAAAAATTCATGGGAAACCCACTGCATTTAACATTTGGACACCTGCACAAACACATTTGAAATTAAATTAGAACAATTATACATGGGCTGAAATGTTTGAGGGCGGCTTGCAGCAGAAAAAAAAAATTCACGCATGCACACACACGCATGCCACCACCCCACACGTACAAAATTTTCATACAGAAACACCCGCAGTCCCTAGCACAAGCACAAGCAAGCACGCATGCTACATACCGGGGCAAGCCCCCAAAGCTCCCCGGCATACCCACGACACCCAAACACGAACATACGCACGCCCCACACAACACCCCCCCGCACGAAACGCACTCACGCGCGCACCCCGGGCACACAACATAACACACATCACGCAGGGTTACAAACACCAAACACCAACACCAGTGGTGAAACATGAAAATAAAACATGTTCACTTACCTACACTCAACACCACATACCAAAACCCCCCCCCCTCCCCTTCCCTCCCCCATACTCACTGGCCCCACCACACACCACACACACCACACACACAACCCACACACACACACACACCCCAACCCCCCACACATTGGGTCAAGCTGGAGTAGAGGGAAAGTTTTTTCACAAGGGGTTTTTGTAGCCCCCGGATGTTGTCCCCTAAACACTTGTGACTCGAACACTGGGGGTTCCTTGGCTCGGGGAGGGGAAAATCTCTGCCAAAAATAGACCTATGTGGAGCCAATGTCGCAGTCCACTGGGGGTGGGGCTGAATGTCGTTTTTTGAAGGCACCCGATCGTAATGTACCCTTTGGCTGCTTACATAGCTTTTCATGTCACTGGTCGTTTTTTTTGGGTCGGTTTTTCAAGGCCTCAGCGGGGGGCTGACTTTTTTTTTCCCGGGAAACGGATATTTTAGGGCAAGTTTTTTGTTACCCTGAGACTGGGATGGAGGGATCATCGGGCCTTTTTTGGCGCCCAGCCCGGGGTAGAAAGGGGGGGGGTGTTGTCGATAATACAACCCCTCTTGAGGCGGGTTTCCCCAAGAGAACCGCCCACCCTGAAGCCTTTTTTCTCGGGGATTCGTCCGAAGGGGGGGGGGGTGGAGGAGGCCCGTAGAGCAGAAAAAGGGGAAATTTCTTTTTGCGGTGGGCAGTTTTTCCAATCTTTTTGGGGAGATCCGTTTTAAAAATCATTTTTCCCCCGGGGAAGGTGACGTGCTTTTTGTGGGGAGAGGGGGCCCCGGTTTACAGCCACTGACACAGGTGTTGTACTTTTTTTTTGTTTCTTTTTTTTTTTCCTCAAAAAATTTTACACATAAATGCAGATCAGTCGCGCGCGTGGCACGCGTGTAAACCACACCACACAACACACCCACACACACACCACACACACCCACAGCACTTTAAAAGTGACACACGATAACATACACAAAAATAGAACAAGGCGTGGTCATAATTCTTTTTTCTTTTCAGTTCCGCGTCCCCACCAAAAAACTTGGGAAAAGGCAAACGTTGATATATTTATATCCTTTTTAACCATCATGTTTTCAGGTCATTTTTTTTTTTTTTTTTTTTTTTTTATTTTATTTTTTTTTATATCGAGGAAAAAGGAATAAGCACCATGTGCTTTTTTTCACCAGTCCCCGTGTAAAAGCTTTTTGTGTAAATTTTTTAAAAACTGTTCCCACCCCCCCCCAATGGCCAATTTTCAAAAAACCCCAACATATTTAACGTGTGCGTAAGACGTTCGGGTACTTTTGCACACGGGGCCTCGTTTACATCCCATCCGAAAACTTTTAGGAGAGTAGTCAGGGGCAAGTGTGCGTCTCTCACTGAAAGTGATTTCATCTTCCCCATGTACGTTTCCTGTATAGAATGAACATTTCAACATGGCAATGAACATCCAGGCCTTTTAAAAGAAAAATTTTAAAGGAAAAGAAAAATTCCGGGGGGAGAACTTGTATAATTCATTTCCAAAATCAGAAAAAACTGTAACTCCACTAAAAAGAAAAAAACACAAAAAAAACTATTTTTAAAAGCTCTTCACTTAGACGTTCTTCAGAAGTGCATGTCGACTAAAATAGATTTTAAAATTTTATTCCCCGGAACCTTTTCTTTACACGCCATGGTTATCCCCCGAAGCGTTTTTCACATTTCAAGGGAAATTTGCCAGGAAAAGAAAGCGTGAACGTATGAAGAAAGTTGCAGAAAACCCAAAACCTAAAAGGCTGTCGCTACTTCAGGGGCCATTGCTTCCAAAAAAAAGTTGCATTTTTGCAAGAAGAAAATTTTTTAAAAAGAAAGTTTCAAAAGGGGTTCCTGTTTTTTGGAAAACTTGTAAAATGTACACCCCAAACAGCAGAACGCTATACAGGAGCAGCCAAAACAAACAAGATGACATTTTCACTCATTATCAAGATACAATCTTGTGAAGTGAAGCTCACTATCACGAAGGTTGTAGAAAAGACATCTGAGATGTGAAGACAGGCATCGAAACTCAGCAACCAGAAAAAAACTGAGCGGCTACAGGCATACGAGAGGGATTTGAGTACATATGCGGATGATGAAAAGCATAATAGAGGTCCCCGGGGGGGAGAAGACCAAGCTAGGTTAGAAGTTAATGTGAAACATGCAACAACTTCTCCTGACTTCTACAACCCAGGATCAAGACTTACAAACGAAAGAAAAAAGTAAAGAGACAATTTTGGGGTTTAGAATTCATTCTGGGCTCCAAACCGCAGTGATCTTGTTTATTGTGTGAACTTGCCCAGGGTCAGGCTGTTTGGGACAGCATTTTGGCAGCACTTCAAAGAAAAGACGTCTTAGGAATCTCTATGTTCTTCGCTGATCATTATGGATGCTTTCAAGGGAACACCTAAAGCCAGGCCCCCTTTGCAGAATTTCTTCAGTCGATGCTGTTAAAGTCCAGATATTTTCACAGACTTTCTAAAAAACCCCGCTACTGGGGAAAATAGTTCATTTGGGCAACCCAAAACCACCAGATTGGCATCCTTTTAAATTCCCAGAATATGCTAATCGTGACAGGAAGGAAGTGAAAATGCCTAAACATTTTTGCTTGGGGAAAGTCCCTCAACATGTAACGGAGCTCTGAAATCTAAGTCGTTGAAAAGGGGTTTGGGGATGTTCTGGATACAAAACCATTGTGCGACTTAGACTGCATGGCCAATTTTGGACCCAGTGCGCAAGTTTTCTTCCTTTAAAAATATTTTTTCAAGAACAAGGTTTTTCCCTTTTTTGCTGGGAAACTTTGACCTGAACGAAGAAACTCCATCAGGAGCCAACACCACCCACCCACTCATGGCATTGTCATTAAGGTTACTGGGACACTGCCTAAAACTTTTTCTGTCTCAGACAAAACCCCCCCTCCTCAATTTCAGGACCCCCAAAACTAGTGCATATGACACATGATGTTCCCCAGCTTTGCAAAAGTAAAGGCAAACCTAAGTTCATGTTGTGGAAACTCATTTCTAAAAACCAAGGCGTCTACAAACTCAATTTGCTGTTTTTTTGGTTTTTTTTTTTCCTCCAGATCTAGCCAAAAAAGGAAGTCAATTTCCCCCCCCGGGTGGGAGGGTGGGTTCACTCACAAAGAAAACAGAAAAAACATCACTGGACATAGGCACCCACCGCCACCCGTCACTGAACAAAAATAATAAATAATGATAATAATAAAATAATAAAATAATAATAATAATAATAATAATAATAACATGGAACTTTTAAACGCTATATTTGTAAAAAAACAAATCAAAGCGCTTGCATTCGCCTACACAACACCAAAAACAATCAACAGCAATTTCAGTTTTAAAAAATTTCGATTTTACACCCTCGCATGCACACAACACCACACACACACACACCCAAAACACACACCACGCACGCACCACGCACGCACGCACGCACGCAGCATGCGCCCCACACCCCCCACCTAAAACTTTAACATTTTGGGGAGGTAGAGTTAAAGGGACAGGATTGTACGGCTTTTTCATTTCAATTTTTGTTTTTTTTTTAAAATATGGGACAGGCGTTTCCTTGTGCATGGGACATTAAATAGTTGATACCTTTTTAATACCCTTTTTTTTGGTACCAAATTTGATATAAGGTAAGAATATATTTATATAAATAATGAAATTAACCTCACCCCCTAAATATTTTCCTTCTGGGGGGGACCATTTAAAAAGCTTGTAAAATCCTGAAAAAACCCCGGTTCATGGGGGGAACAAATCCCAAAAAAAAAACGTTAAAATAAAAAAAAATTTTTAAAAAAAAGCACCAAAACCCCCCCAGGGGGGGAGGGGGGTCAAAAGGGGGCCCAAAATCTAGAGAGGGATGGTCACCTCATCATGGATGGAGGGGGTGATGTAGCCTGGGGTTGGGGGGGGAAAACTGGGAGGTGTGGGGGGCTGGATGGGGTGGAGTGGAAGGGGGGGTGTCAAAAGAAGAAGGGGAGAATTTTACCCCCCGTTGCTGGCTGGCGACATGGTTTGGGGGTCAGGGGGCGCTGTCCGATGGCCGTGGAGCACACGACAGCTTGAGGATGCCACGGGGAAAGAGGACTCGTCACATTTTTCCTGGTGACATTTTTTTTGCCACTCATTACTATTGTCTTGGTTTCGAACCCCTTAACCCCCTGCTGGGGTACATTGCCTTTTTCAAGTTTTCCCAGTACTGGGGTATATGTTATTTCAGTAGTTTTTTTTACAAAAAAAAATTTAAAAAAAGGTCGCCAAAGTTACGGGCAAGGTTATGAAAAATCTGTTTAAAACTTATTGTTCCTGTTATTCTTTTAAACTCTTTAAATTTGAATTGACATTTAGGGGTGAAATTGTCCACAATACCTTTAAAAAAAAAACCGCCACAAAGGGGGAAATTAGATGAGGGGTTCAAAGGGAAATTGGCGATCCTTAGGATTGAATAGTCTCTTTTCTGAGACTTTGGGGGCCATAGATCGAGTCAGGCCCTGGGGTTTAAACATTGCATACTCAAAGATTAACAAACTTTTTCTGATTTTTTGATTGATGGGGTTGGGGGTTTAAAGGAAAAGAAAAAATTAAAAAAAAAAAAAAAAAAAAAAACCAAAAAAAAAAAAAAAGAGGCAGTGATGATGATCAATTCATCTCTTTGGCATTTTAAGTTCTCCTACACACAAAGATGCGGGGTTGCTCCCCAAATTCAGTTTGTCACCACGGAAACCACAACAACTTTTATCAAGGTTTTTCACTTCCGGGGAAAGGGGAAAGGACATCCCACCCCCCCCCACCCACAAGAGCACTTCACTTGAGCCTTAACTCTTAATGGTCCAGTTACTCGGGGGGCCTTGTACAAATTCCCTTTTTTCCCACTCGCGTTTCCTCACACTTAAGGTTTGAGAATCACCCCAACACAGAAAATTTTTTGTGGAAAAGGTTAAAATGTGTTAAAATAAACCCTTTTTTTTTTTTTTTTTTTTTTTTTTTTTTTTTACCAAAACCCGGGGACAAAACCTAAACCAAAGGCCTTTATTGCTTTTTCATTTACACACACATTTGACCTTTTTTAAACTAAACACCTCTAAACACCTCTATTTCTTTTTCCCAACCAATTCCCCCTGAACTCTCAGGACCTCTCACTCCACTGTGCTCGACGACGACTTTTTGGTGTGGTGGTGTGTGTGGTGTTGTGTTGTGTTGTGGTGTGTGTGTTTTTTTGGGGGGTTGTGTGTGGGTTTTGTGGTGGTGTTTGTTGTTTTTGGTTTTTTTGTGGTGTTGTGTGTGTGTGTGGTGTTGTTTGGGGGTGTAGTTGTGTGTGTGTGGGTGTGTGTTGGTGTGTTTTGTGTGGTGTTGTGTGTGTGTGTGTTGTGTGTGAAAAACTCAACAAAACTTAAAAACGATAGAAAAATAGCCATTTTTTTTGCTTTGTCATCCCCGGTTTTCACAAAAGCAAAAAAAAAAGGATATGAACACTTCATTTTAAAAAAACAAAAGATAAGAAGATGAAAAATGGGTAAATAAGCTGCAGAAGGGGCATCCTGTCCAACCGGGGGGGAGGGATAGCCAGGGGCAGACCATTGGCTCGAATTTGACCCCGGTTCGATTCCCGTCGAGGAGATTTTTTCTCCTTGAGTTAACATCAGTGCCCCCTTCCCCTCCCCAAAATTTTGGGGTGAGACTATAAACCGAGGCTCCGTGTGTGACGACGCAAAAACACTGGGGCACACGTTCAATGTTCGGCTTTTCGAAAAAGAAGGCCTTTGTGGCCGGTGGGGACAGATGCCAATTTACAAAACGCATACACACGGATTGGATGAAAAAAATCACATGAGTCCCTATTCCTTATCCTCTTTTAAAAAAAAAAAATATAAAAAATAAATATATACCCAGTTTTTGACAAGGCACAACCTGGCCCAAAAAAAACAGTACAGGAAAAACATGTAAAAATATTTAAAAAAAAAAACTAATTTTTTTAAAAAAACATTACTTAAAAAAAAAAGGGGGGAGAAATGGATTCGAAGAAGAAAAAATAAAGCCAGAGAGACGATAGAAATGTAATAAAAACAAAACACGAAAAAAAAAAAGGGGGGGGAAATCTAGCGTAGAATTTGCAAAAAAGGGGGGAACGCTATTTTACTGTATGTAATAAATAGTTTTGTTTCATAGGGGGAAATGGAATACGTCCACATCGGCATATTTACAGATCTCTCTGTCTCCCTGTCTCTGTCCGTCTTCTGCTGTCTGTCTGTCGTCTGTTGTTTCCTCCTCTCTCTTCTCTTCTCTCCGCTCCCCCTTTTCTCTCTCTCCCCCCCTCTCTCCTCCCCCCCTCTCTCTCTCCTCCCCCCTCTCTCTCTCCTCTTTTCCTCCTCTCTCCTCTCTCTCCCCTCTCCCCCCTCTCTCCCCCCCTCTCCCTCTCTTCCTCCTCTCCTTCCTCTCCTCTCTCCCAGTCTCTCTCCCCCCTTTCCCCTCTTTAGTTCTGGTGGCTCTGTGTCTGTTCTGTGTCCGTCTGTCTGTCTTCTCTGTCCTGTCTCGTGTGTCTGTTGTCTTCGCTGTAGTACTGTTTTTTTTCTTTCATTGTATTGTAAGCGTCATTGTAGTTATCAAAATTCAACTCCGTCGGGGGAGTTTCACTGGGGAAATCGAACTGCCCCCCCCGATCGAGCGTTCTTTTTAAAAGAACAGCCCCCCCTCCCCCCCCGCAATAAAAACAACAATAGCTACATTAGAACTTGCGCGTGCAATTTGCCGACCCGGGGCGATCCTTTTGGGGGGATTTTTCCCCCCGGAGTTAAAGTCATGCTGACTCCACTCCCCCCAAAAAAGTCCTTCGGTTGTGACTAAAAACCGGGCCCGTTGCGAACACAGCAAACATCTTGCGCACAAGTTTTAAATCCTGTTCCGCTTTCTAAGAGTACCCTGTGTGCCGGTGGGGAAAAGAAAAAATTTTCAAAACTGCATACACACGGGGGCCGGTTTAAAGAAAAAAAGCACATGAGGGCTTTTTTCCCTTATCCTCGATAAAAAGAATAAAAAAAAAAAAAAAAAAGTTAAAAAGACGCCCCCAGCAGCATGGCCATGGGGTTACGCCTTTAAAATTCCGAACGGGGTCATGGGTTCATTCCTATAAGATCATAGGGATTTTTTTTGGGGTCCGCCGGTCCACCCAGATGAGTGGTTCTGTGGGGGGCAAAGGGGGGAAAACTGGGACCACACACGGCTTCATCCCCTTTTCGAAGCGAATTTTGAGAGTGTTGCTCAAATTACCTGACCAACACGCAGGTGTCTGTATCTCCCGGCCCCCGGGTTTACACCGGGGGGTAATACATTATGATGATAAGCGTAGAGTACAGCCCTTCAAGTAAGTAGTCTCAAAGCCGAACACTTCCACAGCAGCACAGCATCTGACATCATCCTCATACCATTGATCACATGCAATAAAACCAAACAAAAAAAAAAAACAACAAAAACAAAAAAAAATTGAAATACAGATACACCAAAAGTGCAAAACGCACGGGCCGTCGGGCCCAAAAGACCTTTTACTCACCAGACGACAGATGTACGCCATCATGAGGGACAAAGAGCATTTACGGGTCCATCCATCCATCCATCCATCCATCCATCCATCCATCCATCCATCCATCACCCACTCACCCACGCACCCACTCTCCTATTTATTCCTTCGTTCATCCACCCACCCACCCAATCCATCCATCCATCCACCCACCCACCCACCTTCCATCCATCCATCCATCCATCCATCCATCCATCCATCCATCCATCCACCTTCCTTCCATTTATCCATCCATCCATCCATCCACCCACCATTTCATCCACCCACCCACCCATCCATCCAATCACCCACCCACCCACCCACCCAATAATTTTGTGCCGCACACTTCACTCAAAATCGTCAATAATTTTTCAGACCGTTTATGACGCGGCAAAAGCCCGCCAGAAAACAAGGCGGAAATGACGTCAGACAGGAAATCCTGAAAACGATGCACGCTTTCTATGACTGCTTTGAGCGCCATCTGAAGAACCCCAGATTGAAGATGGCCGACATCAGGGACCCGAAGAAGTTCATCCGGGCGGATCTCTGTGACCAGTTGTCGTTCTTGTTTTCCCTTCTCAATACGGTGGGTACTGACTGTAGGTAGGGTTTGAAGGTTTTTTTTTGCTTTTTTTGGTGTTTTTTTTAAGGTTTCTATCTCTGTCTGTTTGTCTGTCTTTCAGCCAGTCAGTCAGCCAGTCTGTCTGTCTGTCTTGTCTGTCTGTATCTGTCTGTCTGTCTATTCGTTCGCCTTTTTTTTTCTCTCTCTCTATTTATCTGTCTGTCTACCTGTCTCTCTTTCTCTCTATATAAGTACATAAATTATTATAGATGATATATACCCACTTTAGGGTCAGGGAAGGTAAAACAGCTAGGGAAAGGAAAGATGGGCGCCGGCCTCAATATGCTGGCCTCCTAGAGAAGCTGAGGTCTTCGACGCCACGCTCACCTACGACCACATAGGTTATTATGGGACGGACACATTTACCTTTCCATTATTTTTTTAAGTCATGAGTTAATCTAGGTGTGTGAATCCTTGCTGTTGTTTCAGATAGGGGAGGAAGAGTGGAGCGACAGAACACTGGAGCTGTTGGACAATCTCAAACAAGTGTGTGATGTCATCGTCAAGGCAGGGACGCGACTCAAACCCGAAGTCAGGTCTGGAATAGACACCCTGCTCATTCGCAGTTTGGTCGTCCTGCTGTCTTTCACTTTCGCAAAAGGTACGTTGTTGTTGTTGTTGTTGTTGTTGTTGTTGTGGTTGTTGTTGTTGTTGTTAATGTTGTTATTGTTGGGCGTTACCCAGCTGAATACCCTGTGGATTTCAGAATATAAACTATGGACACTGTGCTCATTCGCAGTTTGGTCGTCCTGTTGTCTTTCACGTTCGCAAAAGGTGCGTTGTTGTTGTTGTTGTTGTTGTTGTTGTCGTTATTGTTGTTGTTGTTATTGTTGGGCGTTACCCAGCTGAATACCCTGTGGATTTCAGAATATGAACTATAGACACTGTGCTCATTCGCAGTTTGGTCGTCCTGCTGTCTTTCACGTTCGCAAAAAGTACGTTGTTGTGGTGGTGGTGGTGGTGGTGGTTGTTGTTGTTAATGTTGTTGTTGTTTAATGTTGTTGTTGTTGTTGGGCGTTACCCAGCTGAATACCCTGTAGATTTTAGAATATGAAGTCTGTCTCACTCATTACACCGGGAAATTAATGTGAAAGTGGGTACATCACATAGTGGTTCGAATCCCGTCAGGGCCCCAAACTTCCCCCCCATCCATTAGACCATGAGTTGTGGTCTGGGTGCTGGTCGTTCGGATGAGACGATAAACCGAGGTCCCGTGTGTTACACATCATTATTTAGCTGCACGTAAAAGAACCCACGGCAACAAAAGAGTTGTCCCTGGCAAAGTTCTGTAGAAAAAAGCCATTCCTAGAGAAACGTAAACAGTTGGAAAAATAACAATGGGTAAGCGCTGCTCTTGTGGCGACACACCATCCTGGAGAGGGCAGCCCGAATTTCCTGCATTTTAAAATCTGCTGTGACTTAAAGTGGTGTCTTTTTATAGAAAAGGTAAAAAGGTAAAGGTGTCCCATAACCTAATGTGGTCGTAGGGGAGCGAGGCATCAGAGACCTCAGCTCCTCTAAGGTCCAGCATATTGAGGGCGGCGCCCATCTCCTCTCCCTTGTTGCTTAACCTTCCCTGACCCTAAAGAGGACAGGTACCCATTTACAGCTGGGCAAACTGGGAAGGGGGGGGGGAGGGGCTGTACTGAAACCTAGGCACGCAAACAGTCACTTGGTAATCACACTCGATACTGCTTATTAAACTTGGCTGAGGGGGAAGGAAAGTGAGTGCTCTAACCACTGAGTTCCACGACGCAGGTGGCTGTCCTGGGCTGACCCTTATGGTTGACCAGGGCGTCGATACAAGCAAGGACAGTCAAGTTGGTTTTATACCCCGGTTTTTAAACTGTATATAGTTGCACACTTTTAATCTGAGTTTTAAAAATGTGACGAGGTGACAGCTCCGATATGGCCTGTATGTGCGGTCGGCGGGGCTCTAAGCAACATCATTGGATTGGATTGGACCACTGAGTTAGCTATCCCAGTGTAAAATATAAATGTAAAAAATCCCCAACAAACCCTACTCTCATTCCTTCCTTCCTTCCCTCCTGGCTAGTGCGGCAGATGGTGGGCCCAGACAGCTACGATCACCCAGTCCTGGCAGCCCGCATGCTGGTCTCCCTGGCTCGGGCCGTGCAGCCCCAGGCTCTCCAGGACTTCCTGCCCCAACTCAGCATCATCACCTTCCACGAGAGCCCCGAGGTCCGCCTCATCCTCACCGACCTCCTGGACGATCTGGGCAGCAGACCTCACCTCCACACGGCGCTGGACTACCTCCGGGCCTCTCTGGGCGTGGCGGACTTCCACATCGAGCCTCCCAAAGAGGTGGAGGAGGTCTGCGCCTGGTACAAGCTCAAGGGCGACTTCGGGCGGCAGGTGGAGGTGGATTGCCACGTGCTGATCCATACCGGGAAGTGTAAAGGCAAGAGGTCTTCTACAGGGCAGTGTGAGGACCACCCCAGCGAGGACGAGGACTGGCAGAGGAAGAAGCACAACATGCAGATGTTGGTGAAGCTGAGTGCCAGCAGCCAAGGGATGCAGATGGTGGAGATGCTGGGAGGAGGAGGAGGTGGAGGAGGAGGCTGCTTCTGCCCTCCTCAGGGTCTGCAGACGGTAGGGAGGAACAGGACTGGCCGCAGGCATGAGGACTGTATCGCTCAGCTGCATGCCTTCCAGAACTCTCCCTTTCTCTTCTATGCCACGGAGAGCATTCAGGTACTGTGTCACTGTGTGTGTGTGTGTGTGTGTGTGTGTGTGTGTGTGTGTGTGTGTGTGTGTGTGTAGTGG